>JAVJIF010000612.1:0-375000 GCA_038442645.1 Agave tequilana
TCTTTAACCATTGAATGTAACTTTAAAGAGAACTTGCTAAAAAAGCTTCCATCGCTAGTCCTTCCTTGTGGATCACGACCCGCATAACCACTTACTATTGCGGTAGTATTGAGTGCCTGCACTCTTTATTCCAAGTTTTAAAATTCAGTATTTTTGTGTGCAGTTAATAACTCAATCAATGTTTGTGGTTACTTTATGCATTTTATTAAATATTTATTTGTTTATTGCTATATATGAGTTAAGGGGAGCTTCAATGAAGCTTTTTTTTAATCCATGCATATATAACTCCATAAGTTTTGTCATAATCAAAATGGGGGAGATTGTTGGCCCAAAGGCCCACACTCTAGTTTTGATGATGATTAACTCATGTAGTTATAGTTTACAAATGATCTTGTGTTTATATATTTTCAGTTATTAATTAAGATATTAGTAGGTGTCTAGCTTCAAGAAAGAAGTTTTGGAGCTAACACAAGTAGATTCAAGAGCTCGCACGTTAGATCGCATCTAGCACTCGGTTAGAGTCAAGCTTCTTGGATCATGTTTGGATCAAGTCGACTTGGAGAAGGAGTTCTACAAGGAGACTTCAGTTTGTATTTAGTTTAGTTTGTTAAAGGGTATAATATATTTTTGAAGCTCAAAAATTTACACACACAAAAATGCAAATTTTCAAAAGAATAAGTTTTAACATATTTGGTCTTGATACTTGTTTAATGTTTTTCTAAATATTTCAATCAATGTTTAGAACTTGTATCTTATGGATAATCATATTTTCTATCTCCCAAAATCCAAACAAAAATATTTTAAAATTCTATGTATCTTCTAAAAGAGCTTTAAAATCTGTTTTGGCCTAGGTCGGTCGACTGAGTGCTTGACCGCCCTATTACAGGCCAGAACGGTCGACCGCATGGTCGACCAAAGTTCTGGCAATTGGGGGTGTACATGTTGTGCACGTTGCCGGTCGACCGACTGTAACCAGTTTTAGCCCTCTGTTTGTTCGATCGACTGGTCGACCGAGGGCTAACAGTTAGATTTTTTGAATCTGCCGGTCGACCAACCGGTCGACCGCCAGTGTGCCAGATTGGCTGTAACGGCTATTTTCTCTAATCATTTTTAAACATGTATATTTTAAAACGTGGAAAGTTATTTTTAGGGTCATTTTCTTTCTCTTTATCCTGGTAAAACTATAACGATGTTACTCTTCCTAAAACTTATATAAGGGTCATTAGGGTTGAGTTAATCACAACAATAATTCTATTTGAAAAATCAAGTTTTGGGTTTAAAGAGAAAGAGCTTTCAAGTTTCAGTTTTGGTTCTCAAAATCGCTCTTCTGATTTTACTCTCACTTACAAATCTTGCAAATTTATATTTTATTTTATAGGGTTTTGTAAGAGAGTTTCAAGAGTGGTGGTCTTTTATCATCCAGAGATTATTATATTGTCTTTGTGCTACCTCTAGTCTAGAGAGTGTATTGAGAAGTTGTATACTTTGAGTGATTGTAATTCCTTGGTGTAAGGTCCCTTAGTGGAATATCCTATAGTGGATTGAGAAATCCTTCACGGTGGTGAAGGCGGGGGCGTAGAGCAGTGACTCGAACCTTGAAACAAATCTTCTTGTTTGTGATTACTTTCTTGTCTCTACTTATTTGCTTTTTATTCATTCATTATTCTCAATCTATACTCATCACAATAAGATAACAATTAAGCACCTCAACTCTTATCTAGAGGAATCACCAGGAGAAGTTCAGAGTCCTTCATAAGGAATTTGGCTTCAAGGCTTGCTTTGAGTGATCAGTTGCATCATCTCATTTTGTATTGCATTGAATATTTCATTGATTAACAATACACCTATTCACCCTCCCCTCTAGGTGTAATTTCACCAATTCCTGAGCTAATATTGATTCTCGTAACATTGATCTTGAAATTGAACACTTATTTTTGTATAGTCACATTCCATTGACGAAAAAATGTGAATTTCAATTATTTGAGTTGGACCTAACTTCTGAACCAAATCCAACTCTTGAACTTAAACTTAATTTAAGTCATATTTTTGAGTTAGTATTAGTTCCCATTCTATCACTTTTGAGCCCAAATCAACCATTCCCCCGAGTCACATTCCATTGTTGGACCAAGGCATAGACCATATGACTCCGAGATGATTTTTTCAAGATTGGTCATATAACTGAGATAATTTTAATGTTAGGATCTTATATGATCATAATCACATAGAGGATAATAACAATATAAATAGGAAAGAAGTCATCAAAGGTGGGTTCTTTGAAACTCCACATTATTTAGATTGGGCAACAACGCTTGGCCAAATCTGACCACCATCGAAACCACCACCTTGAGGTAACATTTTTCCTTCCTTTTCTTCTTTTTCATGCATATATGCATTCATTTATACATTGAGGACATGCATGAGATAGGTGTGGGGGGTTCTAACATAACATAGGTTTTCTTTTTTTTTTTAAAATATTATTATTCTTTTCATTTTAAACTTTTGACAAGAGAAATAGTATTTTGACCTATTGTTTTTTAAGAAATTAAGTTAATTTTAAAGAATAGAAGAATCATAATTAGGATTTCTTATACTGGGTCAAAATAAGATTATTTGTTTGATTTCTAGCGTTAGAAAGAAAAATTATAAAAGTAATTTAGTCTTGATTTTTATCTTTATGAAATATGCATACTTTATGCACTTATACACTTAGCGTTTAAAAACAAAGATTCTTATGCCTTAGAAAAAAATATATATGTGTGTGTGTGTGTGTGTGTGTGTATGTATGTATGTATGTATATGCATAATAAAAATTCTCTAACTAAGCTGGGTATTTTGCCTCATAAAGTATAAGTATTCACGCTAAAAGTTATCTATATTATAAAAAAATTCTTAGTTTTGTGGCCTTATTTGCTCGAGTCCTTATGTCCTTGGGGTATTTTCTCACCTAGTGCTCTAAAACCGTCCGGTTGGGAGTCACCGACTAAGAGCTTGCCATATGGGCGAATTAGAAAGCCTAATAGAACTAAGAGATTACTGTCAAAATATGTAAAAATAAGGTATAAGAGTTAGAGTTGAATAATCCTTAGTCAAATATTCACAATCACAAAGGTGCATATGACTTAGGATAAAATAAAAGAATAGGTGAGAAATATAATTTTAAACCTTATCTTGATTAACAGTAATTCTTGTATGGAGACTAAGTTTAATTATGTATAGTTTGGTAGTCCCATGACTTATGATTTACTTGGTTTTTGCAAGAATACTTCAAATACTTTCTCTTTTTAAAATGTGTTTCGAAAATACTAACATTTTATTTTTTTCTTTATTTTATGGATTTTGTGGGTGTAATTCACTGAAAGCCCTCACGAAATAAACCTCGTCCTATGGGGATAACCTAGAGACTTAACGGTTTGTTGCACATGCTAAGTGCAACCGTGGTTCATACGAAAGTGAGTTAGATTAGGTTAGCTCTATTTTGTTTTTTATTTATTTTGCTCGAGGACGAGCAAAAAGATAGGTTTGGGGGTGTGATCGGTCATTAATATTGCATTATTTATTGTCACATTTTCACATTTATTTTGTAATAAAATTTTTCTATTTAACCTATTTTAATGTCTAATGGTGTGTAGGATAATTAACGAAGAAAGAGGAGAAATAGACCAATTCAATAAATTAAATCCAGAGTTTTATAGATAGGATTTTTCTAGCTTAAACAAATCAACGAAAAATCCACTCAAATACAGAGGTTTAGAAATAATTCTATCTGAAGAAATGAAAGGATATTATGGGGAAAAGCTAGCATCAATGATCTGGCCCAACGGCCAGATCAAGGCCACGGAACGTGACCAAGCCGTGTTTTCGCAGCATGGTTAAATCTGTTAGGGGAGTGTTAGCTATCCCTATCTTCGTTCTCCTCTTCCCAGTTCATTTCTCCTATAAATACTGCAGTCTTTGAAGGCAAACATGCATCATTCAAGCAGAGAGTTTAGATTAGATTTTTTACTTTAGTTTTACATAGGTTTTTGTTTAATTTCTTATGTAATTTTTAGTTTTTATGTAATTTAGATTGGAGAGAGATTCATGAGAGAAATTGAGAGAAAAATGGTATTGAGAGTGACACCAATGTAAATTTCCTTATTTCTTTTATAATTTCTTTATTTAATAAAAGTTACATTTTTATTCTTTTATTCTTTTGATATTTACCTTTTACTTGATTGTTTTATCAAAATGAATCTGATAGCCTCGAACATGCCTTGCCCTTGCAAGCACCACTGATGGCTTATGGTGATGGATATCTCTTTTTAAATCCTGTAATAGTTTAATATTCTTTTATGCTTGCACTTCTCTTTTGATAGATGGATTTAGAGTGGGAAAGATCCTATATGCTATGATGTGATCGCCTTCAAGCCAAGGTAAGTCATTGCAACGGATCCGAGGTAAAGTAAGCTTTAAGGAGGTAAGTATTCTTTTGTTTTTATTCTTTTCATTTTTAGTTTATAGTCGCGTTCTAAAAACCAACTCACTCTTTTATTTCTTCTTTTCTTTCTTTTTTCAATTTAGTTCTTCTTTTAACTTTAAAACGATTTCAAGTAAACACTAACAACATCTTCTCTTCTTCTTAACTTAACCCTTTTATTTTCTTTTATAAAACTAAGAAGGAAACTATTTAACCGATTTAAGTAACTTAGAAAGAAAGATAACTTAACAGTTCCATCGCAGTCCCTCCTTGTGGATCACGACACGCATAGCCACTTGTTATAGCAGCAGTATTGAGCAACCTAGCACTTTATATCTCTCATTTCTAAACTATATTTTTTTATGTAGGTTCAGTCTCAATCAATAGGCCCATTTGAAATCATGGAGCGTGTAGGAGAAGTAACTTACCGGTTGGCGTTACCTCCATCTCTGGAAGGCGTATATGACGTCTTCCATATGTCACAACTAAGGAAGTACATTCGAGATTAATGTTATATATTGGACTGTTCGAACTTGGAGATTCAACTCGACTTATCTTATACGAAATACCAGTAGCTATTCTAGACCATAAGATAAAGCAATTGAGGAACAAATCAATTCCTCTCGTTAAAGTATTATGGAGAAATTAGCAGATCTAAGAAGTTATGTGGGGGCCTGAAGATGAGAACCAGAGATCCTATCCTCATCTTTTTCCTTGACCCGAGGTATTGTCCTTTTCAGAATTTAAATTTTGAGGACAAAATTTCTTAATATCCCACCAGATAAATACTTGATTATACTGATAATTTGATTTGAGGTGTAATAATGAGTTTATCTATTAATAAATTAATGTTTTGAAAATATTATAAATATACACAGACACACACATACATTTACAAGTGTGTGTTGTGTGTGTGTGTGTGTGTGTGTGTGTGTGCTATATATATATATATATATATATATATATATATATATATATATATATATATATATATATATATATATAGGAAATTGTATGTACATATAATATTGATAAATTTTATGGAGTAAATATAACTATATAGAGAAATATTTTTGTGTGTGTATTTATATATTTAAGTATTTGATTATTATATGGGTATTTGTGTGTGTGTGTGTGTGTATATATATATATATATATATATATATATATATATATATATATATATATATAGACACACACACACACACACATACATATATATATATATACATATATATGAGCCCAATTTCTCTTCTTTACTTTTCCCTTTTATTTTCTTAGCAAAAAGCACAAGGCCCATTATAATTCCCACACTCTTCTCCCTTTTATGTTTTTCATTTTTCTCATTTTAGCCAAAGCCAGCCCAGCCCATTGTATTTAAAACAAGAAAAACAATACACAAAATACACACACACACACACACACAAACAAACACACACACACGCACAGAAATATACCAATGGAGGTGGCTAGGTTCCACATCCCTAGGGAGATTCCAATGATGATGGAAATGATCGTGATAGGAACAAGGATCCGCAAACTTCTGAAGGCGGATGAACAACAGTCCGTCCTCAAGTCCGTACACAGCAGGGAGATCGTGCTCAGATACGCTCTCAGGCAGGAACCAAAACCTATGTGCATCAAAAAGTGCATCACAAATCAGATAGGGCCTCAGGTGATTGGTGCTCGGCGTACTTATCAAGTGACTGGAGGTGATCGGCCTAAATTAATTAATAACTTCTATCAAGTAATATTAAATCTAACTCTAAATTAGAATCCACAATTTATCGATCTAGTGAATTTACTAGCCAAACCAGTATTAAGATCTGTGATTCTTCTTTTAAGATTGCACAATCTATACTTCTCCTATCGGTCTCAGTCTGTAGGAAATGATTTTTATTCCTATGATGCTACACTAGGTTATCTCCTATCGGCTTTAAATCTAGTCATGCATATAATTGTTTACCACCAATTATTTATTCTCTAAAACTTCATATTTCATACCATATCTTCACATTTATTTAATATTAAATTCTGTTAATAACACCTCTCTTGCATGTTTCTAAGTCCATGGTATGCAATGAAGAAGAAGACCCTAAATCACCATTTAATTGGTGATTAAAAGCCTATAAAGATAGCCATTGACTTTAGAAGGTGGTTTTATCAAAACCAGGGGCCTAAATCTGAAAACCAGTAAGTACATCCGACAGGGGGACATCCGGGAAGCGCGCAGCGGCAGCGCTGCGTGCGCCTCCCAAGTATTGCCTCAGGTGATTGGTGGTGCTTAGTGAGGTTGTGCATCGGGTAATATCTCTAAAGCAGTCCTTAAATTTGCTAAAGGATCATATTCATCCTCTTGGAAGGAGATATGTATATAGGGTAGGAAAATAAACTCTACTTGTGAATTGGTATATGTCTAGCACGAGATCTGATGGGAAGTATTGTGCCTCCATTTGAAATCTGAAATAGTTAAAAATGTGGACAGATGGGCTAATACATTGGTTGGATACGTGTGGGGAATAAGCCTTTTTTCTTGCATCTGAAGGCTTGCGTGGGTAGGCCATGGAGACCTAACTGTTCTTTAGATGTATACTCCAGAGAGAATGGATTTTTCTTCTTTAAATTTGTGAATAAGGGGTGTGTGACAGGATATTACATGGGGGTCCTTGGTTGTTTGATGGGAGGCATATTATACTTAAAAGATGGAGTGAATCCTTGGAGTTGGAACCTGATCTGTTATCTTCAATCCCAGTATGGGTGAGATTTCCATCTCTCCACTTGAAGTCACAAGATATCCTAAGTTGGCAAGCTTGATAGGGAGACCTTTATACATGGCCATGCAACGGCAGTAGGAGAAAAATTAGCTTATGCAAGATGCTTTATTGAGATCTCAGCCAATAAATCATTGCCAGAACAAATCTTATTAGATTTGGAAGGAGGGGAGGAAATAGCTACACCAGTAGCGTATGAATGGATACCTCCTTTTTGTAAAAAATGCGTGAATTTGGGGCATGTGGACAATCAATGTTCTACTGCTAAAGTTTGGAGACAAAAGGGAAAAAGGGAAAGGAACTGATATAAATGCCAATATGATAAAGTCATCTGTAGGAATTGATAATAGGAAGGAGGCCACAAGCTCAAAAGGCAGTTTAGAAGGAATCAGAATGGAAGGAGAAATTAAAAAATTTCAGATTTGAGGAAAGATCTGATTCTGCCTGATCAAAATATGGGTGGAAATTCCACTATACTAACAGATATTCAGATACAACAAGCTGAGTATTTACATTTAGAAAACATTCAAGTACCAGTAAGTAAAACCACAGCTTCTACAGAATCTAAACAGAAAGTGTATTAATCTGGAAGTTAATGCAGTTGCATCTAACTCAGAAAGACTCGCTATTTTCGACACAATTATATTTTCAGAAGGACCAGCAGGATTGAAAGAAGTTTTAGATCCTATAGTATTGACAGAAGTTACAGAATTAGAGCACTTGACAAGAGTTGTGAATACAGAGAAGCCAGCAGGATTTTCAGATGCAGAACCTGTTGTGCATGGCGAACATAATGCAGATGATAATGCTCCTGTCAATGAGGGTTTACATGATGATGAGCCTCCATCAAATCTAGTTGCTGATAACCCTGTATGGATCAATGAACTAGCTATGGCAAAGATGGAAAAGATAATAGGATGAACAAAAATAAAAGGCAGGGAGCACTTCTTCAATACCTACTAGAAGAAACCAGACTCAGGTAGGTATCCTTCTATACTTAATGTCAATCTTAACTTGGAATGTCAGGGGTTTGAATCTGGAAGCAAGGTGAAAGGATGTGAAAGAGCATATAGCAAAACATAGACCATCGTTCGTGGGTCTGCTTGAAACAAAGATTAAGCTGAACAAGATGATTAGATTGATTAGATGTATTCCTGCAATCTGGACGCATAAGACAAATCATAAGCACAATATTTGTGGGAGGATTTGTTTAGCTTGGAACACCCAAGTGTGGACACTCTCTTTTCTTTCTAGTTCTGATCAGCAACTTTAATTTCTTGCACATAATTCTGAAGATTTTGATCATATGTGCACTATAGTATATGGAGCAAATACTCAAAGGGAAAGGACTTCGCTATGGTCTGATCTTCGAAGACTGGCACCTTCTACTACAACTTTAGCATGGTTAGTTATGGGAAATTTTAACACTGTTAGATTCACAGATGAAAAGATTGGGGGTAAACTCTTGAGCATTAATCAACTTAAAGAGTTTAACGATTGTGTTGACTCTTGTACACTTTCTGATTTGAAGAGCACCGAGAACTACTGGAGTTGGCATAACAAGAAACAGGGTCCTGGTAGGATTATTGGTAGACTTGATCGAATCCTATGTAATAATTCATGGTTGGCTGCTTTGCCGGACTCTGGATATGAATATTTACCTAAAGGAACAAGTGACCATAGCCTTATGCTCCTCCATCTTTACCAACAGTCCATTTCTTGTATAAAACCTTTCAAATTTTATAATTATTGGATGGAATGTTTAGGTTTCACTGAAATTGTAAAGGATGGAGTTCCTTGGTGGATGGATACCCTCTTTACAGAGTTGTTGTACAGAAACTCAAGGCTGTCAAGAATGAGCTGAGAGCATGGGCTAAAAATGGATTTAATTCTCCTTCCAATACTATTGTTGATCTCAGGAGACAATTATCTCTAGTGCACATGAATTTGGGAGTACAACCTCTGAACAGTCAGCTACAGACTCTAGAAGCACAACTACAGTTTCAGCTTTCCCATTGGTTGCAGTTGGAGGAAGATCAATTGAGACAAAAGAGTAGAGAACACTGTTGAAGTTGGGAGACCGGAATTCAAGATTCTTTTACTCAGCTATTAAAGCTAGGAATGCCAGGAATTCTATTAATCATTTGATTGATGATCAAGGAATCATATCACCAATATTGAAGAGATCAAATCTATGGCTACGCAATATTATGAATCTTTATTTAATCAAACAAATTATTTATGTGAATTTTCTTGTGAAGAAAGTACCCACTCCAGAAGCCGCGGCTTGGATAGTCAGACCAGTTTCAGATAAAGAAATCAAAAAAGCAGTTTTCAATATGCACCCTGACAAGGCTCCAGGACCTGATGGCTTCTCTGCTGCTTTTTTCCAAAAAAATGGGGTGGTGGTAGGATTGGAGGTAACCAAGGGTATAAAGCACTTTTTTCTTGAAGGAAGGATGTTTCATGAAATTATACTGCTACTAGCTTAGCTGATTTTAGACCTATTTCATGTTGTAATGTACTGTATAAAATTATTTCAAAGGTCTTAGCTAACAGGCTGTAGGTTGTTATTGGAGAGCTGATTTCTCATAATCAGTGTGCATTCATTAAGGAGAGAAGCATCAGTGATTGCACTTTATTGGTGCATTAGATTGTCAGGGATTTTAATAAACCAATGGGTAGTAGACTATGTCTAAAGCTGGATCTGAAAAGGCTTTTGGTAGTGTCAACAGAGCATTTGTCATCTATATTATGAAATGCTGGGGCTTCCCTTCATCTTGGTGCAAGTGGATCAAGGAATGCATTTATAATCCTTCCTTTTCAGGGATGTTGAATGAATCTCCAAAAGGATTTTTCAGGAGCACTAAAGGAATAAGGCAAGGGGATCCATTATCTCCTTGCATCTTTGTTATGGTGATGGAGTTCTTTTCTATTCATATACAGTTAAACATGGCAGTTGGAAGAATTCTACCTCTTAAAAGAAGTGAGCAATTACACATGTCTTATCTACTTTTTGCTGACGACTTATTGGTGTTTTGTAGAGCTGATAAAATTCGATTACTGCATTGAATAATGTTATTGAGAAACTACACCTTAACACGGGCTCATGATGAACAGGGATAAAAGCAAAGCATACTTCAGTAAGAGTTGTAAGAATAAATCTGAATTCGTATCTATACTGGGGATCTCCATCAGTACCATGCCAACTAGATATTTGGGTCTTCCACTCTCTATATCCTATATTAAGGCAAGGCATTTTGCTCCTCTAATTAACAAGAGATCAAGGGCAGAAGGATGGATGCTACAGAAGTTATCTATTGCCGGTAGAGCTGAATTGATAAAATCAATGGTACACAATATACTGTCCCATTGGGCCTTATCTTTTTAAATGCCATTATCAGTTACTAAGAAATTGGAAAGAATTTCATCCAATTTCCTTTGGAATAATAAGATGCCAGCTTGGAGTTGGGCTGGAATTTGCAAGACAAAGAAGGAAGGGGGCCTTGGCATAAGAAGGATATCGGATATAAATGCTGCTTCTGGTATCAAGCTGTACTGGAGACTGTGCACATCTCAAAATCTATAGGCTAGATGGATGCAGAATAAATATCTCAAAAATCAGCCATTGAACTCAGCAACTGACTCTATTTTGGACTCTAGAACCTGGAAATTTCTAATGAGTCAAGAGGAAATGCATTGCGACATATGCACAAGAACATGCACACTGATTCTTGGGAGTGGAAAGGGAATAGCAGAGGTGAATTCTCATTCAGTAATTGTTGGGATTTGATGAGAATTAAATACCCTGAATGGCCCTTCTACTCCATCACTTGGTTCCTAAACCACTGTCCTAAGCTATCTGTATGTTTAGCTAGAGCAAACCAAGGAACGCTTCTAACTAGGCGTTTCTTGAAAAACCTGGGAATTACTCAGGATAATTACTGTGTGTTATGCTTGGAATCAGTGGAAACAATTGATCACTTATACTTCCAATGCCCTTTCTCTGCATATATATGGAGGTTAAGTAGGATGAAATTAGGAATTACTAGTGCAACTGGTAGTCTTCTGGATGAGGTAACATTGATTAATAATCAGTTTAAGCAAAGAAACAATACATCCATTTTAGCTAAATTGGTGTTCTCATCAGTGGTATGGCATATTTGGAAGGAAAGAAATGCCAGACTATTTAAAAATGAATCAGAGCATAAAATCCAAGTCTTCAGGGACATTTATGAAGAAGTTCAGATCCTAATGCAACAGTGCACATGGAAGAAAACTATACAAAGGAATCTGAATACTGCATTAACAATTTGGGGGTTAGTACGTCCCAAAATTGACATTTTGTATATGGAATGTCAGATATACTGTCAGTTTCAGTTATGGCATATACATTTCTGTTTCAATAGTATTTGTATGTTCTACCCTGGAGTGGTTCCTAGCAGTTACACTGTTAGAAGTGTGCATGCTATGGCAGTGTATGCATGTCCAGTTTGGCAGTGTACAAGTTCTGGCAGTTTTCAGGTCCAATGATGGCAGTTTCATTTTTAAGATTTCAGGTCCAAGGATTGGGACATATCAGTTTCACAGAATCCAGTTAGCAGAGCAGGTCAAGGGTAGTAATGTGATACATCAGATACGTGATCATTACAGCTGGTATGAGGTGCATATTCCCGTAACTCTACAGAATTTCATGGGTATCAGCTGTGCTTGACTTAGCTTTACGGTCTTCATGGGTATCAGTTGTGCTTGGCTTATACTATTAATATGCTAGATCAAGAATTTCAATATTAATAGACTTTGGGTCAATCTGAAAGCTTACTAGGTGTACTATAGTATATGGTGATGGCTATGATCTGCTCCCATCTCTATAGTTATCCAAAATTAGTTATTAGAGTAGCCAATACTATATTGTACATTGAACTGTTGTTTTCAGATTTATTAATAAAGTTATTTTACCTTTCAAAAGAAAAAAATTTGTATGTATGTATGTATGTATGTCTATATATGGTTTCTCATGGTGGCGGCTAGGTTTTCTCAGGCTGCTGATGGAGGAACCATTGATGCAGCGATGCTCGAGATCGATTCAAAGATGAGGAGGGTTGGACTACTGTTCATTCTCGCAAGCAGGGTGCTGCTAGATCTGTAGGCTCTTGCTCCTCCATGGTGCCAGAAGCATAAGGCCATGGCCCTAGGTCTGATGGTGTGCTGCAAAGCCATGGAGGGCATGGCCCGGGCACGCTGCAAATACCTGTTGGATTGGTGGAAGTTAGATTTGATAGAGCTATTTTTGAAAGATCAGATAGGATTGGATCTACTGGAGTTAGATTGGAGAAGTATGGGCAAGGGCATGGAGTGCACAAGGCCATGGTGGGTTGAACATGATCGGGCACATATATTGCATATATATTATCACATTATCATGTTTATTATCTAATAAATCTTATAAATAAGTCTTATTTTTCTTTATAAAATTCAGGCGCATTGCTAAATGAAAGGGAAAAGAAACGAGCCCAAAAGCCCATCAAAATTCTGACTTAATTCAGAATTAATTCAAAATAAGAAAATCAGGGCATATCATGGCAAATCAGAGGTTGAAAACCGGTTAAAATGAATCTTCCCAAATCAAGTGGTTAAAGTCAAAAATCAAAGGCCGTTTCGTCAAATCCTAGAGCTAAAACGGGAAAACCAGTAGGAGATGAAGGGGAATCACAAAGCGAGGAAGCACCACCAACCAGGTGTAGCCATCTGGCCACATTATTGAGTTAGACCTGCACACAAGAATACAGAATTTCAGAACTTTTAAAATAGTAGTGCAAGGTGCTCAATTCTACCGCAATAGCAAGTGGCTATGCGGGTCGTGATCCACAAGGAGGGACTAGCGATGGAAGCTTGTTCGTAAGATCTCTTTTATGCTACCATTAATGGTTAAAGTTCTTCTTTAGTTTCTTAAAAAGAAAAGAAAAATAAATTACAATGAAGTTAGGCAGAAAGTGAAAGATTGGGAAGATGAAAAAACCAGAATTGGATATGTATAAAGAAATAGAAAAGGAGTGATAAAAGAAGTGGGTGTTGTTGGTGTTGGTGATCTAAACTAAAGAAATAAAAGAAAAGATTAAAGAAATACTTACCTCCTTTTGTTGATGACTTACCTGGAACCCTTGCATGTTCTACCTTACTTCGGAGGCGTTTAACGCATAAGCCATAAGATCGAGCTAGTCCCCATTCGCATTACATCATCAAGACGAATAAGAATGAAATGATGCGTAGTCTTAAGGAGGAGAACATCATCATGAAATATCGTTGGCACTCACACAAACATTGTTATACTGATGCTACTAGATTCACTTGAATGCTCATCATAACTAAAAGAGAAAAGTAGAAAGAAGAAGAAAGAAACAAAAGTAAAGACGAACATAAAAAAAAGTTACCTTTTATTGCTTGCAGAAACGATGGAAGAAAGGAGGAGGTACATCGGTGTCACTCTCAACATAAGCCTCTCTCTCTTACTTATATGAATCTCAATCTAACCTAAACTTACAAAGAAATTAAAATTACATAAAAAGAAAATAAAAACCTATACTACAAAGAATGAAAAACTGGATTAAATCTTATCTCTGCATGATCGTCCCTGTTTACAGTGAAGACCCTACCTTTTATAGGCAAAAACCCAGAGGGGGGAGGCGTAAGGAGATAATGGGAGCAAACTCTCCCCCAACTGAAATGATATGCCCACGGAAACGCGGGTTTGGCCATGTTTCTGCGGCCTGGCTATGGCCAGGTGGCCACAGCCGGGGGGTGGTAACTCCTGGATTCGCGTTTTGGTTTTATCTTCAACTGGATTTCTCGTTTCAGCTCTTAGATTTGACGAAACGATCTTTGATTGTTGGCTTTAACCACTTAATTTAGGAAGATCCATTTCAACCAGTTTTCAACCTCTCTGATTTGTCAAGATCTGCCCTGATTCCCTGATTTCGAATTTATTCTGAATTAAATCAGAATTTGGTGGGCTTTTTGGCCTCGTTTCTCTTCACTCTCCTTTAAGAATGGGCCTACAAATAAATTAAACAATAATTAGAAACAAGCAGAGTTTATTTTATAATAAGTATGAGAATATGATAATAAATGTGCAATCTTAGCGACCGATCACACCCCATACCTTTCTTTTGCTCGTCCTCGAGCAAAACAACTAAACTATACTAAAGATTATTAGACCACTTTCACAGGTCACGCGATTGCACTGAGCATGTGCAACAAGCCGTTAAACCTCTAGGTTTCCTCTAAAAGACGAGTTTTGTCTCGTGACGATTTTTAGTGGATTACACCCACAAAATCTATAAAGAAAGAGAAAAATTGTTAGTAATTTGAAAACACATTTTGAAAGAAAATATTTGAAATATTATTGTAAGTTTTAAGTAATCTATAAGTTATAGGAAAACTGAATTTTTCATTCTTAAACTTAGTCTCTATTCAAAAATTTGTTATCAATCAAAGTAAGGAGTCAAATTGTACTTCTCATCTAGTCTATTACTTTACCCTAAGTCATATGCACCTTGTGACCGTGAAAATTTTGACTAAGGGTTCTTTAACTCTAACTCTTATGCCTTATTTATTTATATATATATATTTTTGGTGGTATTATTTCTTAGTTCTATTAGGCTTTCTAATCTGCCTATGTAACGAGCCTTTAATCGATGACTCCCAAATCAAACGGTCTTAGGGTACCGGGTGAGAAAACACCCTAAGGACTTAAGGACTCGAGCAAATAAGGCCTCAAAACTAAGGATTTTATTATATGAACCGCTTTTAGGCGTGAGTACTTATGCTTTATGAGGCACAAATACCCAGCTTAATCAGAGGATTCATATATATATATATATATATATATATATATATATATATATATATATATATATATACTTATCTAAATATCTTTTGTATAAATACCAAGGCTTGCTTAGGCCAAAGCACCTAGCTAATCAATAATTAGATTTGTTCATCTTTCATAGATTTTTTTTATATATATATAAGACATAAGTATCTTTGTTTTTGAACCCTAAGTGTGTAAGTATATGAAGTGTGAATATTTCATCAAGGTAAAGATCAAGACTAAATTGAAAAACACCTAGAGGGGGGGTGAATAGGTGTAATTGCTAATCTAATGATTCTTTTTAAAACTAAGTATGATGAATGATGTAACGATCTCTCAAAATAAGACTAAGAGCCGAATACCCCGTGAGAGGTTCTGAACTCCTTCCTCCCAATTCCCCTTGAATGGGTTAGAGGTGCGCAATGCAACCTTGTTGTATGAGATATGATCGATCAAGGCAAAGTATGATGGATGAATAGTAAGATGCACACACTATATCACAAGTATCACAAGCTTGAAGTAATAGCACAAAGAAAGAAACAAGATCACAAGCAAGTAATTGAAAGCAATATAGTGCAATAGAAATTTAAAGTAAGAATGGACACAAGGCAATCGCAAACACAAGATGTTTGTTTCGAGGTTCGAGCCACCGCTCTACTCCCCGCCTTCACCTCCGTGAAGGGTTTCCACTATCCACCGAGGACGATTACAATGGCCTACCGAAGACCCGAGCACCGAGCTCCACAACTTACAAAACCTCTACCGAAGAGGTGTCTCCACAAGATGAAGAAGATCACAAGTCACCAAAGTGATCACAACTTGATCACTTAAACTCTTTTACAATGTCTCACTCTTTTACAATTTCCTTATAGAATGAGTAAAGAAATTTTGGCTCTATGGAGTGTAGTGAGAAAAACTCAGTTGTGAATTGATATTAGCTAACAATCACAACTGAAAACTAGCTCAAGAAAGTATTGGAAATGAAGAGCTTAAAACACTTTTCTTCTCTTTTAAAAAACTTGAAAAACTTAAGGCTTTTTCTTGGCATTTAGTAAGAGAGTCTTCTCCTCTATTTATAGGGAGAGAAAAGGGTTAAAACATTTTATTTAGACCTTATTTGCTCTGAAAACAAACTGGAAAACCCTGTAAAAGTCTGCCAAAAAGCAGATCAAAAATCAGATTTCAGAATTACACAAAAGAGGAAAGAGCCGTTGGGCAGCAGCAGGCTTGGCGATCGACCGGGCCGGTCGACCGCCAGCTCAGCTGGCAAAGAGCCGTTGGCTCCGGTCGACCGGTCGGGTCGACCGTCCCAAAGATAGAGCAAAGCTCTCTTCTGCGGTCGACCGGACCGGTCGACCCAGAAAACCCGAGAGTGGCTGCTAACAGTCGGTCGACCCGTACGGTCGACCGACAGACGTGCATAGACGTGCACGTCCTGGGACTGGCGCCGGTCGACCGGGCCGGTCGGCCGGTCAGCCTGAAACAGGAAAAATCAGTAATTTTTTTGAGTTAGAAAAATTTGTAAAATAGTTTTGGGTTTGAACAAACTTAAGTAACATGCTAGTAGGAGTATATAAACATGATCTAAACATGATATTTATTTTATAAAACTTAGGGTCATGTAAATATCTACTAAGGCATGAAACCAATTTTAAAACATGAAAACTTAAATACAAGACTCACATTTTAACAAAACCAAATTGTGTGTGTGTATCTTAGAGCCAATATCCAACACTCAAACTTTAACATTCTTATTCTTACATTTGTTCTAGGTACTACAAGTGCTTCAAGAGAGCTTTCACCATAAGGTCTTCAACACTTGATCCTTGAGCCCAAATTGAGTAGACTTGAGTCCAAAGCACCTTCCTTTAGGGAAGAATCCTTCTAGATGAGTTAGAATCCTAAAACACACTTAAACAATAAACAATATTAGTACAAATAACTAATATGTTTTGTAATCATCAAAACACACTAAACAAGGGTGATTGTAACCTTGGGCCAACAATCTCCCCTTTTTGATGATGACAAAACAAATAGGTTATTTAAACAAAATGGAAGAAGAGCTTGGAAAGCTCCCCCTCAACTAATGCTATGTATCAAAAATGTCAAAGAAGAGCAAATACATAAGGCATTGAATTAAAAACACATAGTTTTGTCAAAAACTCAAATGCAAAACACATAGTTTTATCAAAAACTTAAATTCATCAAAATATTCACAATAAACAAACAAAATAACAAACACTCATACTTTTTCTCCCCCTTTTTGTCATACATCAAAAAGGGTTAAACAAACAAAAGAAAAGAAATTTATCTTTAAGAATCCATAATGCAAACATTCAACTCACCACAAATAAATGAAAATCTAGCATAATCTAGAGGTTTAGTAAAAATATCGGCAAGTTGAAAATCGGTAGAAACATAATCAATATCAATATCACCTTTCTCATAATGATCTCTAAGAAAGTGATACCTAATGTCAATGTGTTTGGTTTTACTATGTTGATTTGCATTCTTTGTCATGTGAATAGTACTAGTATTATCACAAAATATTTTAACATGATCAAAGTGTAAATCATAGTCAAGGAGAGTATGTTTCATCCAAAGAACTTGTGCACAACAAGATCCGGCCGCAACATACTCCGCCTCGGCGGTTGAAAGGGCTACCGAATTTTGCTTTTTAGAAGACCAAGATACAAGACAATTACCTAAGAATTGACATTTCCACTTGTGCTCTTCCTATCTACCCTACAACCCGCATAGTCGGCATCCGAAAAACTCTTCATATCAAAAAGTCCGGTTTTCGGATACCACAAACCCATTTCAATAGTGCCCTTAAGGTATTTAATAATGCGTTTTACCGCTACTAAATGAGACTCCTTAGGACATGATTGAAAACGAGAACAAAGACAAACGGAAAACATGATATCCGGCCTACTAGCCATCAAATACAATAAACTACCTATCATGCTACGATAAACTTTAATGTCTACACTTTTACCTTGTTCATCCTTATCAAGCTTAGTAGTTGTTGCCATGGGAGTTTTGCTTACTTTAGATCCTTCAAGCCCGAACCTTTTGATGAGTTCCTTTGTGTACTTGGCTTGATTGATGAAGATCCCATCCGTCCTTTGCTTGATTTGGAGTCCAAGGAAATAGTTGAGCTCCCCATCATAGACATTTCAAATTCATCCTTCATGCATGATTCAAAAGCTTGGCAAAGAGATTCATTAGTAGAACCAAAAATAATGTCATCAACATAAATTTGCACAATAAGAATATCTTTTTCTACATGTTTTTTAAACAAAGTTGTGTCAATTTTACCTTTCTTAAAACCATTTGAGATCAAAAATGAAGAAAGTCTTTCATACCAAGCCCTAGGGGCTTGTTTTAAACCATAAAGAGCTTTATCTAATTTAAATACAAAATCCGGATGTGTAGGATCAACAAACCCGGGGGGTTGTTCAACATACACCTCCTCTTCAATAAAACCATTTAGAAAAGCACTTTTAACATACATTTGAAACAATTTAAAATCTTTATATGAGGCAAATGCTAGTGTCATCCGTATGTCTTCAAGCCGTGCTACGGGTGCAAAGGTTTCTTCAAAATCGATTCCTTCGATTTGAGTGTAACCTTGGACAACTAACCTAGCTTTATTCCTAACAACGTTACCCGATTCATCCAACTTGTTCTTAAAGATCCACTTAGTACCAATTGTTGGTCTATCGTGGGGCCTAGGAACAAGGTGCCAAACTTGGTTGCGCTCAAATTGATTGAGTTCCTCTTGCATGGCTAGCAACCAATATGAATCGGCCTCGACTTCGAGGACGTTCTTGGGTTCAACATGAGAAATAAATGCATAATGTCCACAATAATTATGAAGTTTAGAGCGAGTGGTTACCCCTTTTGATACTTCACCTATGACGAGGTCCTTGGGATGATGAGGATTGTATCTCCAACCCTTTGGAAGTTGTTGAGTAGGCTCCACTTCATTTGTTTGATTTTTATTTCCTTGAGCCTCTTCTACTTTAGCTTCACTTCCTTCATCATCCTTTGGCTTGTCTCCCATAGTAGTAGTATCCTCCAAGGTCACTTTCTCCAAGCCTTCATCCAAAGCATCTATTTCTACAACATTCTTAACAAACAAGTTAGATTCTTCAAACTTAACATGTATAGATTCCTCAATAGTCAAGGATGATTTATTGAAGATTCTATAAGCCTTACTTGTATTAGAATACCCAACAAAAATTGCCTCATAAGCTTTAGCATCAAATTTTCCTAAATTATCTTTTGTATTTAAAACAAAACATTTACATCCAAAAACCTTAAAATATGAAACATTTGGTTTTCTAGAAAAGTACATTTCAAAAGAAGTCTTTGAAGTATTTTTACACAAGAAAACACGATTTGATATATAGCATGATGTATTTACGGCCTCGGCCCACAAATAATGTGGTAGACCATATTCACTTAGCATTGTCCTAGCCATCTCTTGTAAAGTTCGATTTTTCCGTTCAACTACTCCATTTTGTTGTGGAGTTCTAAGACAAGAAAGTTCATACTTAATTCCATGTTCTTCACAAAAAGTGGTAAAGGGTAGGTTAATGAACTCACCTCCTCTATCACTTCTTATTCTTAAAATTGAAACATCTTTTTCTTTTTCAACTCTTTTCTTAAAAGTTTGAAAATATGAAAAAGCTTGATTTTTGTGTTCAAGAAAGAAAACCCAAGTAAACCGTGAAAAGTCATCAACCAAAACAAATGCAAATCTATTTCCACTTAAACTTTTGGTTTGTGTCAGGCCAAATAGATCCATATGGATTAACTCCAAAGGACGTGATGTCATGATATCCTTAATTGACTTGAAAGAAGACTTAGTTTGTTTCCCAAATTGACATGCGTCACAAACTCGGTCCTTCAAAACTCAAACAAGGAATACCTTTCACCATTTCCTTTGTGTTTAACCTAGATATGTGGTCAATTGAAATATGGCCTAATCTTCTATGCCACAACCAATAGTCGTCATCGAGGGCTTTTAAACAAGTAATATTGCAAGACATATTAGACATATCTATCATATAAACATTACTTTCACGAAAACCGGAAAACACACAAGTATTAGAAATTCTATCAATTACTTTACAAGCTATATGATCAAAAACAACATCAAAACCTTTATCACAAAGTTGACTAACACTCAAGAGGTTATGCTTGAGTCCATCAACTAAAACTACATTTTCAATTAAAGGGGATGTGTCGAGTTTTACATTACCAATACCGATGATTTTACCCTTGGCATCATCTCCGAAGGTAACGGTGCCACCTTCATGGTATCTTGATAGGGTTGCAAAGTTGTTGGTGTCCTAAGTCATGTGCCTTGAGCAACCACTATCAAGATACCACAATCCTCTATGTCATTGGGTTTGGAAGGTACCTATATCATTTAACAAAATTGTTGACTTTGGTACCCAAATTTTCTTGGGTCCTTGAAAGTTAGTGTTTCGAACCCAAACATTATGATAAGATGCACTTAGTCTATCATAGCAAAAATTGGCTAAGTGTCCTTTCCGTCCACAATGTGAACATGAGAACACTCTTCCATACATGAATGCATGATGTGTGTGTGAAGTGTGAGCATGCTTTGGGGGTTTGCCACGATGTAAAGGTTGTGTGGTATGAACATGAGCATGAGCATGGTGAATATTTTTCTTAGGGGCTTGTTTCTTAGGAAACATGGCCTCTATCTTCTTCTTATCAAACTCACAATTTTTTAAAACAATTCCCAATGAGTCTATTCTTTCTTTAAGCATGGTAATCTCATTAGAATCAATTTGTGGAGACTTGCCTTTACAAGAAATCTTATACTTGTCAAAATCTTTTTGAGTGAAAACAAGAGTGGAAAGTAATTCATCCTTTTCTTTAGAAAGAGTAAAAACTTGATGATTAAGAGATTCATTTTTCTTTTTCATTTTTAAATACTTTTTCTTAAGAGAATCATAGTTATGTGATAATTCTACAAAAGCTTCTCCTAATTCATCCATGGAAAGTTCATCATTAGGAGAAGTGGAAAGGGTTACCTTGCTTGTGCTTTCATTAACCATGAAGCACATGTTGGCAGTATCAATCTCCTCCTCGGATTCGCTCTCGGAATCCCATGTAGCTTTCATTACCTTCTTCTTGTGAAGCTTCTTTGAGGTGGAGGGCTTCACTTTATCCGGACACTCCGCCACTATGTGTCCCGGTCTTTGGCAATTAAAGCAAATGATCTTTCTTTCTTCTTTGCCTCCTTGCCATCTCTTCCTTCCTTGAAATTTAGCCTTGTTGTACATCCTCCGGACGTTCTTCACAAGAAGTGAGAGCTCTTCGTCATCTTCTTCTTCATCGTCTTCGTCGGAGTGTGTGGATTGACTTTTGAAGGCTATTGTCTTCTTCTTGGAAGGAGCCATGTCCTCCTTCACTTTCCTCTCCATCTCATGGGTTTTGAGGTTCCCAATGAGACCAATCAATTCCATTTCTTCCTTGTCATTGAGTTCCTTCAAGGTTGTTGCTTTTACTTCCCATGAAGGAGGAAGAGCCCGGATGATCTTTCTAACTCTTTGATCATTATCAATAGCATCACCTAGAGAAGAAAGTCCATTAGTAATCTTTGTAAATCTTGTAACCATATCATCTATGGTTTCATTTTCTTGCATGCAAAAATTCTCATATTGGGACCGAAGAAGGTCAATCTTAGCCCTCTTCACTTGTGAGGTCCCTTCATGTGTAACTAGCAAATGTGTCCAAATTTCATATGCGGACTTGCAATGAATAACTCTACTTATGTCATCATCATTAAGGGCTTGAAGTAGTGCATAGTGAGCCCTAGCATTGGCATCAAATTATTTGGTCTCTATTTCGGACCAAGTAGATTCATCACCGGGGGGTGCACTAAAGGGTTTGGTCACGGCCTTTGCAACTCGACTTCCTAGAGATTGCAAGAAAACGGTCATCTTAACCTTCCATATGGGAAAGTTAAGTCCATCAAACTTAGGAGGGGTTTTAATTCCATCGGCCATTTTTACTAAGTGAGTATGAATGAAATGATTAGCAAAATTAGGATCTCTCTAAGGTTGTTAAGCCAAATCCTAGAGTCCAAGCTCTGATACAATTTGAAAAACACCTAGAGGGGGGTGAATAGGTGTAATTGCTAATCTAATGATTCTTTTTAAAACTAAGTATGATGAATGATGCAACGATCTCTCAAAACAAGACTAAGAGCCGAATACCCCGTGAGAGGTTCTGAACTCCTTCCTCCTAATTCCCCTTGAATGGGTTAGAGATGCGCAATGCAACCTTATTGTATGAGATATGATTGATCAAGGCAAAGTATGATGGATGAATAGTGAGATGCACACAATATATCACAAGTATCACAAGCTTGAAGTAATAGCACAAAGAAAGAAACAAGATCACAAGCAAGTAATTGAAAGCAATATAGTGCAATAGAAATTTAAAGCAAGAATGGACACAAGGCAATCGCAAACACAAGATGTTTGTTTCGAGGTTCGAGCCACCGCTCTACTCCCCGCCTTCACCTCCGTGAAGGGTTTCCATTATCCACCGAGGACGATTACAATGGCCTACCGAAGACCCGAGCACCGAGCTCCACAACTTACAAAACCTCTACCGAAGAGGTGTCTCCACAAGATGAAGAAGATCACAAGTCACCAAAGTGATCACAACTTGATCACTTAAACTCTTTTACAATGTCTCACTCTTTTACAATTTCCTTATAGAATGAGTAAAGGAATTTTGGCTCTATAGAGTGTAGTGAGAAAAACTCAGTTGTGAATTGATATTAGCTAACAATCACAACTGAAAACTAGCTCAAGAAAGTATTGGAAATGAAGAGCTTAAAACACTTTTCTTCTCTTTTGAAAAACTTGAAAAACTTAAGGCTTTTTCTTGGTATTTAGTAAGAGAGTCTTCTCCTCTATTTATAGGGAGAGAAAAGGGTTTAAAACATTTTATTTAGACCATATTTGCTCTGAAAACAAACTGGAAAACCCTTTAAAAGTCTGCCAAAAAGCAGATCAAAGAACAGATTTCAGAATTGCACAAAAGAGGAAAGAGCCGTTGGGCAGCAGCAGGCTTGGCGGTCGACCGGGCTGGTCGACCGCCAGCTCAGCTGGCAAAGAGCCGTTGGCTCCGGTCGACCGGTCGGGTCGACCGTCCCAAAAGACAGAGCACAGCTCTCTTCTGCGGTCGACCAGACCGGTCGACCCAGAAAAGCCGAGAGTGGCTGCTAACAGTCGGTCGACCCGTGCGGTCGACCGACAGACGTGCACAAACGTGCACGTCCTGGGACTGGCGCCGGTCGACCGGGCTGGTCGGCCGGTCAGCCTGAAACAGGAAAAATCAGTAATTTTTTTTGAGTTAGAAAAATTTGTAAAATAGTTTTGGGTTTGAACAAACTTAAGTAACATGCTAATAGGAGTATATAAACATGATCTAAACATGATATTTATTTTATAAAACTTAGGGTCATGTAAATATCTACTAAGGCATAAAACCAATTTTAAAACATGAAAACTTAAATACAAGACTCACATTTTAACAAAACCAAATTGTGTGTGTATCCTAGAGCCAATATCCAACACTCAAACTTTAACATTCTTATTCTTACATTTGTTCTAGGTACTACATGTGCTTCAAGAGGGCTTTTCACCATAAGGTCTTCAACACTTGATCCTTGAGCCCAAATTGAGTAGACTTGAGTCCAAAGCACCTTCCTTTAGGGAAGAATCCTTCTAGTTGAGTTAGAATCCTGAAACACACTTAAACAATAAACAATATTAGTACAAATAACTAATATGTTTTGTAATCATCAAAGCACACTAAACAAGGGTGATTGTAACCTTGGGCCAACATAAATTACTTTGACAAATTATCTTCCTAATCCTAAAAATTAAACAAATAATCTTATTTTGACCAAGTATAAGAAATCCTAATTTTGATTTTCCTATTCCTTAAAATTGACTCAATTTCTTACAAAAAAAATATGTCAAAATATTGTTTCTATTTTCAAAAAGTTTTTAAAAGTAAAGAAAATGTTAATTTTTTTAATAAAAAGAAAAACCTAAGTTATGTTAGAACCCTCCCCCACACCTATCTCATGCATTGTCCTTAATGTATGAGTTAATGCATAGATGCATGAAAAAGAAGAAAGGAAAGCAAATATTACCTTAAGGTGGTGGTTCCGGTGGTGATCTGATTGGTCTACGAAATGCGGCCCAATCGACTTTGCATGGAGTTCGGAGGAACCCACCAGAAATCTCTCTAATATAACCCATTAAAATGATGTATTCATGAAGGATTTTTATTAAAAATTTAACCCTAACTAAATTTTAAATTCCATAATTAATTTTGGAGTCAATTTTGTCAACCGCCTTGTCCCAAAATGGAGTGTGAAAAGATAGAATGATTGATTTGGACTCAGAAAGTACTAGAACTAATACCGACTCAGGAATGTGACTTAAGTCAAGTAAGGTTCAAGAGTCGATATTGACTCAGGAAGTGGGTCCAAATCAAGAAGTTGAAACTCAAGTCCACATTCAGTTTCCCACAATGGAATGTGACTTAATACTGATGATTCAAGTTCAAGAATGATAGGTGTGGGAATCAAAACTGACTCTAAAATATTACTCAAATTGGGTAACAAAACAGGAGTCAATATTGATTCGAGAATTTGAACTGGATCATAAAATTGAGAATCTTGGTCACATTTCTCATTGAGTTCAATTTCATAAAAATGAGAACTTGCCAATCTGTCAATGGGACTTTCAAAAGTATGAAATTGGTCAAGTTTAATATGATGATCATCAAAGATGGGCGATTCAATTTCATTATGAATTGGCACAGGATCCAATGTTGACTCGAAAAAATTGAAATCATGTGAAGACACCGGAGTCATAATTGAATCAGGAAGTAGAATTGAATCGCTAAGTTGAGGTTCATGATCATATTCATTATGAAGTTCAATTTCAGGAAAGGGATAACTTGCCAAACTGTCAATGTCACTTTCAAAATTTGGAGTTTGGGCAAGTTCAAATGATTGTGCTGAAATGGAACCTTGTTTTTTAAAACAACATGACTCTTTAGCTCTAACAGAATGGTTAGCGACACCAGAACTGATCAAACGGTGAGAACGTAGAGTTTGGACCATCATATCTATGTCATGATTAGAGCGTTTTGAGCCTGAGTCATGACTTCAAGTATCTTTTTATAGTTGATTAGTTCATCGTTTGTTGCGGTTGGTCTTGAAAAGATGAAGTGTTATTTTAGAATTGGTGGTAAACTTGTGAGACCATCAGATTTTGTGATTGTTGTTTGGACTCACGCATACTCATTTCCAAAATTGATGGTTTTCTATTTTGGACTAGTGGAACTGAGTATGAATCTTAGAAATATTGTGGACAAGGTGGATAAGGAGGACAAGTTGGTTGAAAATTAGACTCGGGGGAGGTGAATCCCCACTGACTCTGTGAAGAGTTGAAATTATTCTTGAAATTATGGTTATAAGATTGGGGGCATGGGTTATATTTGATTCGGATAAGACCAATCCGGCACACTAGGTTGGTTAAAGTTATGATATGCCGGGTTGGTAATATCCGAAAAAGAGGTTAGTGTGTAATATGGATTACCATTAAATTGAAAAAATTATTGTTATAAGTCATATCACACAATAAAATACAAACAAAGAAAAAAAACAAACAAACAAGCAAACAAAAAAGAAAAAAGAAAAAAAAAATTCTAACCTAAGTTAGGGTAGACCTTTGACCTAGACGACTCCTAACTGGTTAGACTGTCCATAGGAGGTATAATGCAGACTTTGACCACAAGCTAATCAGCCAGGTCAGGGAAAGATTGGTGGGAGGTTATCCGTCAAAAACGTTCCTTAATTAAGTAACCACCAACCTTCAGGCTTTCGGCCCTTAATCCCCTTCCTAGACACTGATTTGGCAGGAGTCAAATTCCAACACCTTTTCCCTTAGGATAATCTCCTAATTGAGTCCGAGATGTCCCTAGGGCCAACGTCTACTCATTTTTAGTTAGGTTTGGGTTAGTGAGTGAGGAGATTGTTTGTGGGCTAAGGGAGGGTAATGACTTCCCCACCTTATCTTGTTTATGGGACAAGCCCTTAAGTCAATTTAGTGCAGTGTACAAGTATATAGAAAAAAAATTACATTCAAGTAATATTTCATACAAGAATGAACCTTATACTAAATGCTATGCACACATACCTTGGCTCTAGCACTCTTCAACAGTAAATAGAAAATGAAATGAAATAGACACGTGCCTAAATACAAAGTCTAAATCATTTTTAGCATTTACAATCAACTTTTTACTGTTGTGTTAGAAATATATATACAGTGAGTCAAATAAGGAGATAAATGCTATAGAAATTCAGATTTTCAATTCAGCCAACCTGCAAAAATACAAGTTAGTAGTTCACTCAGTTTTGCCACTTGAATGTAGCAAATCTGAAAGCTTCTTGGCTCTGCTTTCTTGAGCAGAGTCCAAGGCCACTTATGTGTCCACTGCAATAAGAATTCCTTATTATTAAATCTGTACAAAAAATAAAGAAGAAAGTTAACCAAAAATGTAAACTTTTAAAGAGAGTAACTTACCGTCTCTCCCCGGCAACGGCGCCAAAATTTTATTGAGTTAGACCTGCACACAAGAATACAGAATTTCAAAACTTTTAAAACAGTAGTACAAGGTGCTCAATTCTACCGTACTAACAAGTGGCTATGCGGGTCATGATCCACAAGGAGGGACTAGCGATGGAAACTTGTTAGTAAGATCTCTTTTATGCTACCATTAATGGTTAAAGTTCTTATTTAGTTTCTTAAAAAGAAAAGAAAAATAAATTACAATGAAGTTAGGCAGAAAGTGAGAGATTGGGAAGATGGAGAAACCAAAATTGGATATGTACAAAGAAATGGAAAAGGAGTGATAAAAGAAGTGGGTGTTGTTGGTGTTGGTGATCTAAACTAAAGAAATAAAAGAAAAGATTAAATAAATACTTACCTCCTTTGGTTGATGACTTACCTGGAACCCTTGCATGTTCTACCTTGCTTCGGAGGCGTTCAACGCATAAGCCATAAGATCGAGTTCAGTCCCCATTCGCATTACATCATCAAGACAAACAAGAATGAAATGATACGGAGTCTTGAGGAGGAGAACATCATCATGAAATATCATTGGCACTCACACAAACATTGTTATACTGATGCTACTAATTCACTTGAATGCTCATCATAACAAAAAGAGAAAAAGTAGAAAGAAGAACAAGGAAACAAAAGTAAAGACGAACATAAAAAAAAAGTTACCTTTTATTGCTTGCAGAAACGATGGAAGAAAGGAGGAGGTACATCGGTGTCACTCTCAACATAAGCCTCTCTCTCTTACTTACATGAATCTCAATCTAACCTAAGCTTACAAAGAAATTAAAATTACATAAAAAGAAAATAAAAACCTACACTACAAAGAATGAAAAACTGGACTAAATCCTATCTCTGCATGGTCGTCCCTGTTTACAGTGAAAACCCTGCTTTTTATAGGCAAAAACCCAGAGGGGGGAGGCGTAAGGAGATAGGGGGAGCAAACGCTCCCCCAACTGAAATGATATGGTCGCGAAAACGCGGGTTTGGCCGCGTTTCCGCGGCCTGGCTGTGGCCAGGTGGCGACAGCCGGGGGGTGGTAACTCCTAGATTCGCGTTTTGGCTTTATCTTTAACTGGATTTCTCGTTTCAGCTCTTGGATTTGACGAAACGATCTTTGATTGTTGGCTTTAACCACTTGATTTGGGAAGATCCATTTCAATCGTTTTTCGACCTCTCTTATTTGCAAAGATCTGCCCTGATTCCCTGATTTCAAATTTATTCTGAATTAAATCAGAATTG
The DNA here is from genome assembly GCA_038442645.1 of Agave tequilana. NCBI lineage: Eukaryota > Viridiplantae > Streptophyta > Magnoliopsida > Asparagales > Asparagaceae > Agave > Agave tequilana. The sequence continues at coordinate 28,045 of JAVJIF010000612.1, forward strand.
GTGGGCTTTTTGGGCTCGTTTCTTTCACTCTCTTTAGGAATGGGCCTACAAATAAATTAAACAATAATTAGGAACAAGCAGAGTTTATTTATAATAAGTATGAGAATATGAAAATAAATGTGCAATCTTAGTGACCGATCACCACGCCATGGCCGCGGAAATGCGGCCAAAGCCGCATTTCCGCGGCTTGGTTGAGGTTGTTGGGGGAGTGTTTTCTCCCCCTATCTTCGTATGCCCTTCCCCGTTTGATTTTTTTCCTATAAATACTGTAGTTTTCAGAGAAAAAGGGACCGAAATTAGTTTAAGTTTTTCTCTTTATTTTTAGGGTTTAGGTTCTTTATTAGATAGTATAGAGGAGTTGTATCTCTGTTTCCTAATTTGTAGTTCAGTTCAAATACTAGTGAGAGAGGGGAATAAAGTGATTGTAATCTGAAGATTGAAGTGACATCAATAAAGGATCAAGCTTTCTCTTCTTTTACTCCAATTCATGGGTATGTTTGTTTTATTTACATGTCTTGTTTTACATTATTCAAGAGTAGTTAAATTTATTTTCTGGACTCACTATCGTTCATCTCTTCGATCCCTCTTGTTTTGAATGATTTTGATGTAAAGAATCCAACGGAATCATATGTATGCTTTCAACTAAGCCTTTATTCTTTGAAAGTGTTCTTGAAGGCACATGAGGATGGGTTTGAATTTTAAACTACTATTTCTTTTAAAATATCACTTGAACTTGCTTTTATTTCATACTTGAAAGAAAACTTGAAGATTTAACATTCAGTTCAAGAGAATTTCTTAAGAAAAAGAGTTAAACTTTTTCAGACAATCTTATTTGCTTTACTTAAGACTTTCTAAACTAAAACTTAAGTTTTTGCCTATTATTATGTTAAGGCACTAACAATTTCAAGAGAAGAACACGTCATTGAGTAGTAAGATAGTGAGCCCATATCTTTTTCCTATATTAAAAATAACCAAACAATCTTCAACATTTTTTAAAGATCACCTTTTTCAAATCCTTCTCTAAGTTTTCAATTTTTATTTTAATCACTTTCTTTCTCTCCATTCTCTTTTTCAATATAAAAAAAAAAGAAAAACAAAAACACCATTCTTTGTTATTTAACAATTCATCAAAAAGCTTTTATCGCATTCCTACTCGTGGACACGACCCGTTAGCCCAAAACTAGACGGTAATTCTCATCATTGCTTTTATCTCAATTAAATTTTTGGCGTCGTTGCCAGGGAGGGAACGGTGTAATTATTTTCTAACAAGTTTGGTGTCTTGTTTCAGGGACGTCAAGATTCAGATTTAGCGCTCAAGCTTTGCAGGAGAAGACTTGATATTTTGTGCCCATACTCTCGAAAGTAGGAAACAGAATTTTAAGAAATGCAGCGCAAAAGTTTGAAAATTTTTGGGCTTCTTTTTTGTAGGACATATCGCTTTATAAAAATACAGTTTTTATGTATTATTTTTACTATATGATATTCACACTCCCTGTTTTTAATCGAACAGTAATCTGATTGATTGCTAATTACTTAAAAAATGTTTAGACTTGCATTCTAGGCATTTGTCTAATTACGTTTCTTTTACGATTACTATTGAAGATAGTTGGAGGCAAAGTACATATGCATAGCATATAGTTTAGGAAACATTCTTGGGTGATATTTGCTTGTGAATGTTACTTTTCAATATCTTGCACACTTTGCACAATAAATTTTAAGGGCAAAACTCAAATCAATATAAGGTGAGAAAGTTGTTGCCCTTCCTTAGCCCACAAACCATCTCCAAGTACGCACAGCCTAAGCCTAACTTAAAATCTGATAGACGTTGGCCTTCGGGACATCTCGAACTCATTAGGAGATTATCCTAAGGGAGAAGGTGTTAGAATTTGATTCTGTCAAATCAGTGTCTGAGGATAGGGATTGAGGGGCGAAACCCCGAAGGCTGGTGGTTTGGCTTAATTAGGCACGTCGCTTTTGTGCGGATACCTTCCACCAGTCTTGTCCTGACCTGGCTGATTAGCTTGTGATCAAAGTCTGCATTATACATCCTGTGAACAATCAACCAGTTAGGAGTTGTTTAGGTCAAGGTTACCTTAGACTAGGCTTGGTTGTTTCTTTTTGTTGATTATTGGTGAACTTATTTGTGATAGTATTTGTGTATGCAAGTGTGGTCAAGACCCTAATTCATCTAGGTTAACTAGAAACACATTACTATCCAAGTTCGAACCAAGATCAGATTCGGTTATCGCTCAACAGACATCTTTATAGGATAGGTTCTATCCCATTAGAACCTCACTTCCATCCTGCATCCAACTTTCATCGGTTGGTGAACACAACTTTGAGCTTAAGCCACAGTTCATCAACATACTCCCTAAGTTTCATGGCTTAGAGTCTGAAGATGCTTATTTTTCTTCATAAGAGAATTTAAGGAAGTATGCTTAATGATAAAAATCTCACACCTTGTAGATGATACTATTAGGTTGAGATTTGTCCCATTTGCTCTTAAGGACTTAGCCAAGAAATGACTTTTACAGCTTAGCGGCCAGCTCCATCACATCCTGAGATGGTTTCATCAAGGTCTTCTTGAAGAAATTCTACCAATTCATAAGATCGCTCTCGTTGGGAAGAATATCATGCAGTTCAAGTAAGAACCTAGTGAACCATTTTGGAGGTACTTTAAACGCTTTAAAGACCTGTCCAATGTCCTCTCATGGAATAGAGAAATGGCGACAACGCCAAATTCTTTATGACGGTTTAGACTACTCAACCAAGACCGTCTTAGAAACCATATGCCAAGGAGGATTCTTGTAGAAGGATGAGAATGAAGGATGGAATTTATATGAGAATCTAGCTGAGAAGACCATCCAATGGGAACCAACTAGTGAAAGCTCTAGGAATTCAAAATCCATCTCTTCAAAATGAGATCTCCACTCTATTGAATCATCCATAGCTAACGAGGCTAAGTTAGCTAACCTAGCGAGAAGACTAGAAGCTTTAGAAACTAAGGAATCAAGTCCAGTCAATCAAGCTAGCCCAAACAAATTTTCAACTCTGGGCCGTACTTACTGTCAAGCCATGAATCATGTGTTCGAGGAGTGTCCTGTGTATTAAGCTCAGCAACAATATCCTGAACCGATGAATGCGACCTTTTCAAGGTCGAACAATGATCCTTATGTACCAACGTACAATTCTGGCTGAAAAAATCACCGAAATTTCTCATAGAGCCAACACAACAATGACCACCCACCGTCAAACCATGCAAGCCACTTTCATCATTCCAATAATTCTTCCAATCATCAACCCAACTTTTCTAATTACCATCATAATTCTCTCAACCATCCGCCTAATTTTTTTCAAATTATCAACAAAACTTTACCAACCAAGTTCCACAATCCTCCTTCCAGAATCCTCAGCTTGAAAGGAGAATGACTAACTTTGAGAGAAATATGAAAAGGTACATGAAGAACCAAGATTCCTGCAAACTATACAGAGGCTAGAAGTTCAAGTGAGCAAATTAGCCACTCCATAGAATGAGAGGCAAAAGGGTACCTTGCCCAGTCAGCCAATAATGAATCATAGAAATTCTCAACAAGCTCATTTGGCTGAGAATCAATCATTGAATCAATGTAATGTTGTTCATATATTGAGATCGGCAAAGAAAGTTGATAATCTAGTATCAACACCATCCAATCCCATTCAACACAATCACACTCAAACATCCACCTCATATAGTCCCAATCCTTCTAAATCTGACGAATCTGAAATAGATAAGTTAACCAGTCAGGTGTAAAAGCCTATAGTACTATTTCCTAATAGGCTGAAGAATAACAAGCAGAATCCATACATTGATAAGATAATAGAGATCTTCAACCAAGTGAAGATAAATGTGCCACTTCTTGATGCCATCCAACAACTCGGGTTAGGCAATCTTAGTCCAACTCGAGTCACAATCTAACTGGCTGACCGTTCTGTGAAATTTCCAAAGGGAAAAATTAATGATTTCCTTATCTGAGTCAGGGAGTTTATTTACCCAGTTGATTTCATAGTTCTTGAGACACAATCTACGTCCAATCCTAGAGCTCAAACTCCTTTTATCCTAGGGCGCCCATTCCTTGCTACTGCCATTGCTAATATCAATTATAGGAATGGGTCTATGAGATTAACCTTTGGGGACATGACTAGAGAAGTCAATGTCTTCAACCTAGTAAAACAATCTCATAAGATAAGAGACCAAACGTTTGAGGTAAACTTTGTTGAAAATAATTGTGTGAAGAAAGTGAAGGTATAGAGAATGAGTCTCTGTTTCTTGAAGAATTATTTAAGAATGAATGCGATTATATCAATAAGAAAGCATATATCGGAGATCCTAATTTTAGAATACCCTTTAAAAAAAGGAAATTTGATTTGAATATCTTCACTTTTGATGACCAAATCAATGATACATCGCATGAGAATACAATTCAAGAATCTCTGATTGACCTACTCTTTCAAAACCTCTTCGAAGAACTCATGTGTTTGGATGAACCGACTAGGGATATTTTGGTTAATTACACACCTCCAGGGGAAAGTGTTGACTTAAGTTTTGAGGAGATTTATGGAACTGAGTTAGAATTCCTAGGCATTCATAGTGAGGAAGTTCCAACTGAGAAGTGTGATGTTGATCAATTCTTTAATAATGGATGTAGAAATATGAGGAAAAAAGCTTAAAGAAGGTGAGAGTGGGGAGGAAGAGAGCTAAAATGACAAAAAGATTGGCCTCCCCACTATGCCCTATAAAGAGAACTCAATGGAATGATGAGAAGAGAGTTAGAGGGATGAGACTGAAAAAGATCTAGGTGTGAGTGAAACAAGATGTTGTACATATTTTTGTATAATATATATATATATATATATATATATATATATATATATATATATATATATATATATATATATATATATATATATCCACCTCTTTTACATTCCATTTGACATTTCTTTCATACATTGGGGACAATGCATGAGATAAGTATAGGGGAGGGCTCTACATGACTAATATAACTAAACAAAGAAGAAGAAAAAATATTTATATATAAAAAACTATTTGAAAGAAAAGAATAATATTTTAAATATTTTTTGTAAGAAATTAAGTCAATTTTAAGGAATAGGAAAATCATAATTAAGATTTCTTATACTTGGTCAAAATAAGATGACTTGTTTGATTTTCAAAGTTAGGAAGAAAATTGATAAAACTAATTTAGTTTTGATCTTTACCTTGAAGAAATATGCACAACTTATACACTTACACACTTAGAGTTCAAAAACAAAGATTCTTATGCCTTATTAAAAAAACGAAAAAAATTATATATGTATATCTATGAAAAATAAACAAATCTAATTATTGATTAGCTAGGTGCTTTGGCCTAAGAAAGCTTTGGTATTTATGTAAAAGATAATTAGATAAGTTTATATATATATATATATATATATATATATATATATATATATATATATATATATATATATATATATATATAAATTCTCTGATTAAGCTAGGTATTTGTGCCTCAAAAGCATAAGTATTCACACTTAAAAGGGGTACATTTTATAAATAAAAAGCCTTGGTTTCGTAACCTTATCTGCTTGAGTGTTTAAGTCCTTAGGGGTGTTTTCTCACATGGTGCCCTAAGACTGTCCGATTTGGGTATCACCGACTAAAAAGACTCGTTACATGGGCAAATTAGAAAGCCTAATAAATTGAGGAATATATATCACCAAAAAATAAATATAAATAAGGCATAGGAGTTAATGTTAAAGAACCCTTAGTCAAACTTTACGGTCATGAAGGTGCATATGACTCAGGATAAAATGATAGTCTAGATGAGAAATACAATTTGACTCCTCACTTTGATTGATGTCATGTTTTTGAATAAAGACTAAGTTTAGGAATGAAAAGTTCGATATTCCTATAACTTATAAATTACTTAAACTCTTATAAATATACTTCAAATATTTTCTCTCTTTTCAAAATGCTTTTCGAAAATACTAACATTTCTCTTTCTTTATGGATTTTGTGGGTGCAATCCACTAAAAACCCTTACGAGATAAAACTCGTCCTCTAGGGATAACAAAGAGGTTTAATGATTTGTTGCACATGCTCAGTGCAATCGAGTGACCTGCGAAAGTGGTATAATAATTGATTAGGATTAGTTTTGATGTTTTGTGATTGAGGCTACAACCTGCACACAAAATACGAGATTATAGAACTTAAGAAAGAATATGTGCAAGTGCTCAATTCTTCCGCTATAGCAAGTGGCTATGCGGGTCGTGATCCACAAGGAGGGTTTGCGATGGAAGCTTTACAGTTCTTTATTGAAATCGTTACGAAAATAAGCGAAAGTTCTTCTCTGTTTTTAAGTTATGAAAAAGTGAAAGAATTATGTTATGTTAGAAGAGAATGAAAGATGAGGAAGGTGGAAAATCAGAAAACAATAAAAGCGGCTATGTACAATGAAGTGGAAAGAAGAATGAAAATGATTTGGAAGTAGTGGTTGGTGATCTAAACTAAGAAAGAAAAGAAAGAAAGAAAAGTGAAGAGATACTTACCTAGGTTGATTGATGACTTACTTGGAAACCTTTTTGCAAGTTCTACCTTTTTGCTTCTGAGGCGTTCAACGCATAGATCATAAACTCGAGCTCGGTCCCCGTGCACATTATATCGTCAAGCATAAGAAGAACGAAGTGATGCGGATCTTGGAAGAGGAAAATGTCTTCATGAACTATCGCTGGCTCTCACGTAGCTTGGTTATACTTGCTTTGGAATTCACTTGTACACTCAACAACAACAACCAAGGTAAAGTAGAAGAGGAAGACGAAACAAAAGAAAATACAAGCATAAAAAGAACTTTTACCTTTATTAATTGCAGAGACAATGGAAGAAAGGAGGAGGGTACATCGTCGGTGTCACTCTCAACTTCAGCCTCTCTCTCTTACTTACATGAATCTTCTTCTACCCTAAGTTACATACAAATTACATGAGAAGAAAGAAAAACCTAAACTACAAAGAATTAAAACTAGGCTAAATCCTAATCTGCATTGGCGTCCATTTTTCAGCGCAGATAATGGCCTTTTATAGGCATAAACCCAACAACCAAGATCCCGGGGAGGTCGGGGGAGTTCACGCTCCCCCTAACTCCCCAGGATTGCCGCGAAAACGCGGCCCAAGCCGCGTTTCCGCGGCCAGGGTGTGGCCAGATGGCCACACCCTGTTGGTGGGTCTCTCCGGGGGTTTCTTCTGGCTTTATCCTTTGTTGGTTTTGTCGTTTGATCTCCGGATTCTGACGAAATGGCCTTGGATTCTTGGCTTTAACCGATCGATTCTGAGAGGATTCTTCTCAACCGGTTTCAATCTCTTGATTTTTGCCCAGATTTTATGTGTACGAATTAACTCTGATTTAATTCAGAATTCTGGTGGGCTTTTGGGCTCATTTCTCTTCATCTCCTTAAGGATTGGGCCTGCAAATAAATTAAACAAATAATTAGGACAATGCAGGCTTTTATTCTAAAATAAGTATGAAAATGTGACATTAAATATGCAACATTAGCAACCAATCATTTTGCTCGAGGGCGAGCAAAAGATAAGCATGGGGGTGTGATCGGGCACATATATTGCATGTATATTATCAATTATCATGTTTATTATCTAATAAATCTTATAAATAAGTCTTATTTTTATTTATAAAATGCAGGCCCATTGCTAAATGTAAGGGAAGAGAAACGAGCCCAAAAGCCCATCAAAATTCTAATTTAATTAAGAATTAATTCGAAATCAGAAAATCAGGACAGATCATGGAAAATCAGAGAGGTTAAAAACTGGTTTAAGTGAATCTTCTCAAATCAAGTGGTTAAAGCTAAAAATCAAAGGTTGTTTCGTCAAATCCTGGAGCTAAAATGGAAAACCAGTAGGAGATAAAGGGGAGTCACCAAGCGAGGAAGCACCACCAACAAGGTGTGGCCATCTAGCCACAACATGCCGCGAAAACGTTGCCAAAGTCGCGTTTCTACGGCTTAGTTGAGGTTGTTGGGGGACCCCCTATCTTCGTATGCCCCTCCCCCGTCTGGTTTTTGCCTACAAATACTGCATTTTTCAGAGAGAAAGGGACCGAAAATTAGTTTAAGTTTTTTTCTTTGTTTTTAGGGTTTAGGTTCTTTGTAAGATAGTATAGAGAAGTTGTTTCTCTATTTTCTAATTTGTAGTTCAGTCTAAATACTAGCGAGAGAGAGGAATGAGTAATTGTAATCTGTAGATTGAAGGAACATCAATAAAGGATCAAGCTTTATCTTCTTCTACTCCAATTCACGGGTATGTCTTGTTTTATTTACATGTTTTGTTTTACATCATTCATGAGTAGCTAAATTTGTTTTCTGGGCTCACTATCGTCCCTCTCTTCAATCTCTCTTGTTTTGAATGATTTTGATGTAAAGAACCCAATGGAATCATATGTATGCCTTAAACTAAGCCTTTCTTCTTTGAAAGTGTTCTTGAACGCACATGAGGATGAGTTTGGATTTCTAAACTTCTATTTCTTTTAAAATATCACTTGAACTTACGTTTATTTCATACTTGAAAGAAAACTTGATGATTTAACATTCAGTTCAAGAGGATTTGTTAAGAAAAAGAGTTAAACTTTTCCAAACAATCTTATTTGTTTTGCTTAAGACTTTCTAAACTAAAGCTTAAGTTTTTGCCTATGATCAAGTTGAGGCACTAAGAATTTCAAGAGAAGAACACGTCGTTGAGTAGTAAGATAGTGAGCCCAGATCTTTTTCCTATATTAAAAACCACCAAACAATCTTTAACATTTTTTAAAGATCACCTTTTCCAAAGCTTTCTCTAAGTTTTCAATTTTTCTTTTAATCACTTCCCTTCTCTCCATTCTCTTTTTCAATATTAAAAACAAAAAAAACACCATTCTTTGTTATTTAACAATTCATCGAAAAGATTCTATTGCATTCCTCCTCGTGGATACGACCTGTTAGCCCAAAGCTAGATGATAATTTTCATCATTGCTTTTATCTCAATCAGAGCACAACCTTTGCGTGAAGGATCTGACAGCTATGGCAGAGTGTCGCCTTGGCAAGCCCACTCGGGAAGACAGACATGGACAGACAAAGGCGATCAAATAGACCATAACAATAGTGTTGGAAATCCCAACAATAGAGAAGATGACCACCAGAGAATAGCCAATCAATCAAACGAACAATTAAACAAAGAAAAGAAAGAGAGAACACAAGATTTAACAAGGTTCGGCAATTTGCCTACGTCCTCGGGGCAAGGGAAGAGAGTTTTATTGAATCAATCAATTACTGATTACAAATATTGGGGACACTACCCCTCCTTATATAACCAAAGAAATCACGAAGAAAAAGAAACCAAAAACACCTAATTTGGATCAGAAATGAATTCAGAATCAGATTTTAAAACTGAGCCGCTTCAATTGTATTAGTCGACTAGGAACTAATAACCCCTATTAGTCGACTAGAAATTTGGCCTAGTTGACTAGTCTGCAGTGAAATAGATTTTTTAACTCTCTGTTTGTATCATTAGCCAACTAGACCATTGCCTAAGTCGACTAGGTCATGTTCCTCCTGTGCAATCCATCATTAATACGACTGATATGCTCTCGTATTTAACACCATCAATTGCATTGATGTTTGGCTAACCTTCAACAGAGTTTAAAAAACTCTATCAACAACATTTTACCCTCTCTCCATATAATTCTCCACCTCGGTGATGATTTCTCAAATCTGAGCCGAATGCACCATAACACTATGTCGACTCTAATTTGGCTGCACCATTGTGGTTGCTTACGTACCCATGCACAACGGGATCAAGCCACACGTAGTTCATCCAAACGAGCTCCACTGAGCTCACACAACTGGAAGGATATGGAGTAATTCTTTGCAATATGCAAACTTCACTCCCGAAACAACCTTGGTAAGCATATCAACGGGATTCTCCTTCGTGTGAATTTTCTGTAACTCGATATCACCTTCATCAAGAATATCCCGAACAAAGTAGAACCTGACATCAGTGCACTTCATTCTTGCATGATATACCTGGTTCTTTGCCAAATAGATAACACTCATGCTATCATAATTGATCTTCAATAGATCCTGATCAATCCCCAAGTTGTCGAGCAACCCTTGAAGCCAAATTTTCTCCTTCATAGCCTTTGTCATGACCATATACTCGGCCTCTGTAGTAGACAATCCGATAGTAGACTGAAGAGGAGAGTGCCAGCTGACTGGTGCTGGGACAATGAAACACATATCCCGTTGTGGACCAACGTTTATCGAGGTCTCCTACGTAGTCGGAATCAACATATCTGATACACTCCTTCTTACCAGTAGAATCCTTCTTGAATGCCAAGCCAATGTCTATAATACCTTTAATGTTCCATAGAATTCACTTCACTGCCTTCCATGACCCCTCCCAGGATCGTGCATATATCTGCTAATCATTGAGACAGCTTGTGACAAGTCAAGTCTTGTACACACTATTGCATACATTAAACTATCAACTGCACTAGCATAGGACACGTGAGTCGTGTACTCACGCTCTTCAATAGTAATAGGAGACTTAGTAGCTTTTAACTTGAAATGAGGAGCTAATGGTGAACTTATAGACTTTGTATCATCGTTGATGTTATACTTCTGAAATACTTTCTTCAAATACCCCTTTTATGTCAAGTTAACCTTACCACTCTTCCAGTTTCTCTCAATCTCCATAGCTAGCACTTTCTTTGCTTTACCTAGATCTTTCATCTCAAATTCGAAAGATAAGTTTTTCTTCAATTAACATATCTGCTTTTAGAAGTAATGAGCATATCATCCATATATAAGATTAGATAGATGTACTCTCCTCCAGGTAGTTTATTGTAATATACACATGGATTATAATGGGTCAGAGTGTACATCTTTCCTCCTATGAAACCGTCGAAATGCTTATACTACTGCCTTGGAGATTACTTTATCCATACAATAATTTCTTCAGTTTGCATACCATATCCTCCTTTCCTGCAGTTTTGAACCCCATCGGCTGAGACACGTAGATCTTTTCTTCAAGATCACCATGGAGAAAGGCGGTCTTCACGTCGAGCTGTTCAGGTTCCAACTTACACTGTGCTACCAGTGTCAACAAAATTCGAATAGACGAGTATTTTACAACAGGTAAGAATACCTCATTGTAGTCAATGCCTTCTTGTTGAACGTAGCCTTTATCTACCAATCTGGCTTTATAGCGTACAGTATCACCTTCTGAAGATCCCAGTTTCTTTGCAAATACCCACTTATAATCGATCACCTTCTTTTCCTTGGGCAACTCTGACAGTTCCCAAGTGTCATTTTTGTGTAGAGAAGTTACTCTTCCATCTTGGCATCCGCTATATCTTGGAATCTGAACTGATTTCAGCTTCTCTGTAAGTAGACGAGATTGCCTGCTTAATGACTGGGAGAGAATAAATCACAATCATGTTAGTAGTGAGCCAACTAGGTTTACGTGAATTTCTCTGAGTTCTTCTAATTGTAATGGATTCTTGGACATTACCAATAGCCTGTCCTTGATCCTCATAGTTATCAGCATCCTGTTTGGCTACCAGATCATTTCCCTGTGTCACCGAGAGCGTGACCTCAAATAATACTGATCTTTTTAGAAACTGTAAAGTAGCATTACTCTCCATCTACTACAATATCCTGTTGGCTGTCTGACTCTCCACCTGCTGAGAGTTTGTAGGCTTCATCATTGAAGCCTCATCAAACGTAACATCTCTGCTTAAGATAAATTTTCTGTCCTTTGGATCTTAAATTTTGTAGCATTTTTCTCCTTTCTTGAATCCTACGAACACACCTTTTCTCACCCTTGAGTCCAACTTGTCTTTTTTGATATGATAGTAGGCCAGACACCCAAATACTCATAGCGAATCATAATCCTGAGCAACTTTTACTGACCAAACCTCTAGAAGAGTTTTACGTCCTATTGTAGAAGAAGGCAATCTGTTAACGAGATGGTAAGTATACACCAATGCGTCAACCCAAAAAGATTTCGATATGCCGGCGTTAGATAACATAGATAACATGCAACAGACCTTCTCTAGAAAATCTTGTTTATCCTTTCAGCTACCCCATTTTGTTACGGTATTTCTCTTACTGTGAAGTGCCTTTCTATGCTCTTATCACGACATAGCTATAGGAAATGATCACTTGTATACTCTTCTCTATTGTCTGAACGGAGTACCTCGATCCTCCTTCCCTTATTCTTCTTCATGTTCTTCTAATTCACAAATAACTCCAGGATTTCCCCTTTGTGCTTCATGATATATACCCAAAATCGCCTTGAGTAATCATCTATAAAAGGCACAAAGTAATGGTTACCATCAATAAATGCCATCTTGGTAGTTCCCCAGACATCTGTGTGAACATAATCCAGAATCACCTTGGTGCAATGAGTTGCAGTGCCAAATATCACCTGGGTTTTCTTACCGATGATGCAATGTTCACAAAATTCTAATTTGCAGGTATTGTCAGCTTTCAATAAATCTTGCTTTGTGAAAGCTTGCAAAGTCTTTTCTCTTGCATGTCCAAGTCTCATATGCCAGAGTTAGGTGCAATCATTATCTGAATTTGTAGAAGTCGCCACTTGCCATGTAACTGTACTACCCTTCAAGTAGTAAAGGTTATTGTGTCGAACGCCCTTCAAAACAACCATCGAGCCTTTAACTATCTTGAGAACTCTATCTCTAATAGATACTTCACACAATGCTTCAAGACACTAACAAAGATAAAATTTCTTTTTAGTTAAGGTACATGCCTCACATCCTTCAATTCCCGCACCATCCCATCAAACATCTTGATCAAAACAGTACATATTCGTTTCAACGATATGGACGATCATCACCCATGACAATGAAACATCCATTTAGTTTCCCAAAACTAGAAAACTAATCTCTTTTGGGACACACATGATAGGTAGCTCCTGTATCGATCATCCGCTCAGAATCACCTGAATAACCTATGGTAGGAGTAGTAACTGAGAATGAAAATATCGATGAGTCTGAGTCCGATCCACATGCCTGTGAAGTACAAGCTTGTGTACTGGTCACCTGTGCGAGATTTGCTTTGGTCTTCGATTCCTTCTTCTTACTTTGATCTTTGGTTAATCAACCTTCCAGTGCTAACCCTGTTCTGGACTTTGATCTCCCGCGAATGCCTTTGCCCTTCTGATTGGAACCTTGCCTCTTACTACTAATACCTCTACTGATGTACTACTGAAAGAAGATTGTTTATCCTTCTTCCTCACTTCATAATTTACAAAAGCAGCCGACACATCATTATAGTTAAGTGATTGTCTCCCATTAATTAAAGTGAGGACGCAGGTCTCATACTCTTCATCGGGAAGAGAATTTAAAAGAATTAAATGTCTTATCCTCTTCTTTGATATTCACATTCACATTAACCAAATCTGTAAGAAGTTTTGTGTAATCGTTCGTGTGCTCAGCAATAGAGAGTCCCTTCTTCAACTAAAAGCGATAAACCTCCTCTTTAGAAGCAGCCGAGACTCGATACTCTTTGTCAGATATTTCTTCTCGAGAATCTCCCACATTTTCATTGCAGACGTCTCATATAGCACATAATACTTGATGTCTTATGTTAAATAAGACCTTATAAGACCACACGGCGTGTTATTCATCTTATCCCAATTCTTTGCAGAAGTCTCCTCCGGCTTTTCTTTCAATCGTAGAGTGTCTTAAAGGTTTGATGTCGTCAATGCATCCATCATCTCACACCTCCACATCCCAAAATTGATCGTGCCATCAAACTTTACCACATCGATCTTCATTAGATGTGAGTTCAAGAATTTCACAATAGATTGACTTTTTCTGGCCTTCTTCTTAATAGATTACTTAACACAATGCGGAAAACAACTAGTGAAAATAAACTCAAATAGGAAAGATGAGATCTTTACCTCCGAATGAAACTGTAGATAGTTTCCAAATTTATTTGCTCCACCCGAACGAAAAACTCCCCATCTAACCAGGAAAGCTCGATACCATTTGTTGGGAATCCCATCAACAGAGAAGATGACCACCAGAGAATCACCAATTAATCACATGAAAAATTAAACAAATTAAAGAAAGAGAGAATACAAGATTTAACGTGGTTCGATGATTTTCCTACATCCTCGGGGCAAAGGGAGAGAGTTCTTATTGAATCAATCAATTATAGGTTACAAATATCGGGGACACTACTCCTCCTTATATAGCTAAAGAAATCATGAAGAAAAGAAAACCAAAAACACCTAATTCTGATCAAAAATAAATTCAGAATCAGATTTGAAAACTAGGCCACTGCAGTTGTATTAGTCGACTAGGAAATAACCTAGTCAACTAATAACCCCTATTAGTCGACTAGGAATTTACTAGTCAACTAGTCTGTAGTGAAACAAAATTTTCAACTCTCTGTTTGTATCATTAGTCGATTAGGCCATTGCCCTAGTTGACTAGGTCTTGTTCCTCTTGTGCAATCTACCAATATACGACTGATACGATCATGTATTTGACACCATTGATTGTATCGTTCTTTGGATAAGCTTAAACAGAGTTTAAAAAACTCTATCAACAAGATTATACCCTCTCTCCCCACAAATAGGGCTCTGGCGGCGGCTTCACTTTCTCTTAGGGTTTCAGGTAAAACTCTATTTACTTCTTCTTATAATGCTCAACAAAATGATGGAGTTATTCATAGTCCACATGAAGGATCAGATGTTGGTTCTAAGGCATCTCATAATCAAAAGAAATTAAAGTTCATCTGGGTTCCACTGCCACACCATGGAGAAAAAATTGCACTCTCGGTAGACCTATGGTTAAAAAGTGCAAGCTTGAGTATGTAAAAACTGTGTGTCAAAGGCAAAGGAGATTGATGTTATACCAAGGCAGAAGATCAATGAAAATATTCAGAGATGGAATAATACGCTAGTGGGATATGTACTCGGTGACAAACCATTCAATCTTCACTTAAAGACTTGTGTGGGAAGGATTTGGCGCCGTTCATGCCCTTTAGAGATCTACTCACGTGAAAATTTTTTTCTTCTTCAAATTTGGAGATGAATCTGAATGCAAACGAGTGCTTCAAGGGGGCCTTGGTTGTTTGATGGTTGTCTTATTATTCCTAAGCAATGGGATGAACATGTCAGATTAGAGAGAGATCTGCTTTCTTCTGTGCCAATATGGGTATGATTCCCCACTCTGCATTTAAAATTGCGGTCGAAAAGCATTATCAATAGAATTGCTAGCATTGTAAGGCTGCCCTTATACATGAACAAAGCTACATCTATGAGAGAGAAAATCTCTTATGCTCAATGCTTTATTGAAATCACAACAAATAGGAAGCCTCCAACCACTGTCAGCTTTCAGATTGAGGATGGTGAATTAGTGGACATCACACTGGAATATGAATGGTTACCACCATGTAGGAAATGCTCTTCTTTTGGTCCCATTAACTCTCAATGTCCTTCCTATTCCTTCTATATAGACTTGAATGCCTAAGGAGAAGAATACTGAAGATCAAAAGAATGAGGCTAACAATGTAAAGACACGTGTACTTGAAGGTTCTCAAGCAATGGAACATGCCTTACATGAAGATACCCAATGCATGCAGTATGATTTGTTAGTTTCAGAAGGAAAAGAGACCGGTAGGTCTCAAGAAGAAAGGTTTATTCTCTCAAAGGGTAAAGCCAAAATTCAAGAGAATTTAGGTTTGAAAGATCATGCATCTGCTTATATGGATGTTGACGCATGGCTTACATGGCTTAATAGTGCTTGGAAAGGCCAACTTTGCTCTCCTGGTGTTCGGATTGATAGTGAACGATCCCATGCTGGTGTTGTTGGCGCGGGGCAAGACAAAGCTATCAGCAAGGCGAGCAGTCAAATGGCCCTATGCCAGTTAGCGTCGGGAAAGACCATGCTGGGCAAAGTACTCAGCTCGGCGTGCAAGATCCTAAGTTGGTGTAAGGTTTTCCTAGGCAAAGGAAAGAAGGAGAGTGTCATGTTACCAAAAGCAAGCAGATCGATAATGCTTCGGATGATGATTATGATGATGAGCAACTTGATGCTTCAGATGATACAAAATCAATGGGTGAATCTGAGAGTGCAAAATCGGATAATGCAGTATCAAAAAGTGATTTGAATCAAAAGAGTACTGAGACTATAGAGCGGCTGGTTGAAGATAACAAGGAGAGGATTCTTTACCATCAATTATAACTATTGAAAATCCTATATGGACAGACTTATTGGCTAAAGCAAAAGTGGAAAAGGAGAATAAGAAGAGTAAGAAAAAGAGCATGACGACCTTTTCTATCCCTATTAGAAGAAGTTCCAGATTTCAATAAAGCAGTAGCAACACCAGTGGAATACAAATGAGAAGCATGTGGGAATTGTATTGTACTAGTATAACCAAAAATTATAGTGTCTTTAATTGCCTAGTTATGTTTTTACAGGTATCAATAAACTTACTCTTACCTTTCAAATATATATATATTCCTTCTTTCTCTCTCCTCTCTGACTTCACCACATACTGCCACGACCTGAACCCTTCACCACGTGCCATCTCTTTTTTCTTCCCCTTATATCTCCTCTTCCTTATCATCTTCTCTCTTACTGCACTCTATCTTCTCTCCCACACACTACACATGCACCCTATTTTCCTCTAGCTCTCTCTCCTTCTCTTCTTCCTCCACTCGACCGTCGTCCACGCCATCCTACACCCGAGCCAAGCCCAGCTCCACCTGAGCACCACCAACATCGCAGCCCTTCCCCTCTCTTCTTCTTCATCTTCTTCTTCTCCACTCTCTTGCTTGTCCTTCTCTATCTCATCATCTCTTCCCCTCTCATACTCTCTTATTTCTCTCTCCCTCTTCTATGGTAACCGCGCGGAGCACCGCCAGGTCGCTGCGCTGCCATGGTAATCTCCAACCCTCAGCTCTTTATCTTTCTTCTCCTCTTCTTCTTCACTCTCTTTATTTCTCTTTTTCTCTCTCAACCCAAGCCGTCACTGTCCAGAGGTCGCTGTCGGCCACCACTGTCGCCAGAACCGCCGCCCCACAACCCCAAGGTCGCTACCGCTTATCCCGCTGCCTCCTTCCTCTCTCCTTGCGGCTTCTCCTACGTCTTCTTCTTCTTTTTCTTCTCTTTTCTTTTCTTTTCTTTCTTGATAATTGGATCCAACCCAAGCCCAAACCCGTTAAACCTGAGCCAGATCTGACCTGCTCCACTAACAAAGGTAAAATTATATTCAACCCCCTTAGAAATAAAATATTATATTATGGACCTTATAAATTATTGTTTTGACCCGTTAATTATTGGATTTGTTTTCGGGCGATATCTCGGCCATTCAGAGTCCGATTTTCATGATTCTCAAGTCAAATTCATGGTGACGAGAGTTACACATCCGTAGCCATTCCAGGGTGTTGAGGTTAATATAATCTTTGATAGATCTCCAGAAACTTAGGTGAAAGCTTTTTACCTTTTTAAATTATAATTATAATTTATTGTAGTTTAAGTGTTCTTGACGGTCTTTTAATAAAATAATATTTTATTATGGTGTGAGTATTTTTAACCCCTTTTCAATATATTATATTTCGCTGGCATACCGGTTAATTAAAGTTTAGTCAATTGTTAAGTTGTTTAGTTAATTTTCTTGTTCAAGATATTCTAGAGAAATTACAATCGGCAATCTTGAATATTGTGATAATTACTTGAATTAAAGGGACTAGTTATGCATGATTACGGTGTGGTGTTAGTTTCATTAATATTATTGGAATTACTAAGATGATTGATTGTGATATTGGAAACTTGTCGTGTTATCAGAATTATCAATATGAACCCTGTTACATTGTATACATGTTCATGTTACTGAATTACTGAGAAAATCCTATTACTAGTTATATGTTATAAATACTGTTATTAAGATAGCATACCTATTATCTGGTATATATGTTATAGCACGATCATGCTAGCATCCGGCACCAAATGTGTGGAACTAAATGCCACACAAATGGAACAAAGTGCCACACATAACAAAGTGCCACGCCTCACGTAATATTGAGGGGGCCACCTCTGGAATCCAACATCGCCTGGTGTCAGCATGACGAGAACGTCCTCAATGCACAAGTTATTCAAACCAATAATGACGCACTTTAATAACCAAACTATGTTGATAACAAGAACATGTGATATTTGGTCACTCTCTGGTTCGTATAATGGTACCTGCATGCTACGTTCGAATGTGTTCTATTAGGGTGCAGGCTTTAGTATGGACTGCCAGTGGTATTGGACATTGGAAGAGAATGACTAAAATATCAGGCAATACTGACTATTAGTATTGTGTGACCTTAAAATACAACGTGTTAATATACTTGTGTTGTATGATTATATATTTGATACTAAACACGGAATGACGAACTCTTGATATATAATTTAAAATTGTTTTATAATTTTACTACTTTAATAAAAACTTGAATTGATAACTTTTGATGTTCCAAGTTCTCACCAATTAGTTTTACTGCTGCGTATTGTGTGACCTTATAATTATGATATAGCTATAACATACTGATTATTTTTATAATTATAGTATACTACTATTTTCTTCATTTTACCACTGACTAGGTCGCTTATTGATGACCCTAAATTTGCATGCTCAATTCTAGGTTCAGAATTTTATAGAAGTTGGAATACAGTGAACACATCACAGAGCTCTAGAAGTGGACTCATTTTATTCTCCAGCTTGTGAGATTCATTATTTTTTGTCCTTTGTTTCTATAATACCCCATTCTCGAAATGCGTACACGGATACGAGTCCCAATTTTTCAAAGCATTTTCTATTTTCTCTGTATTTATTCTTTTGTTATTATCATGTTTGTTATTATTTGTTATCGATGTTTGGATTTTGAGGATTCAGAGTTAGCGAGTCTGAACCCAGGACCCTATCCTAGTAAAACTACTTGATTTGACCATCTTGATAGTTAGATTAGACCTGTTTCAATATCATATATTAATTTTCAATATTTTAGTTTTTTCAGAATTTTTTGAAATTTTTCTGAATTATTTTGTAAAATCTCGTAAAATCGGTATCAACCGGTATCATCGATTGATTCTAGGATTTTAAATTATAAATGGGGTTGAATTTCTTGAAACTGATTTTACAGTGTTCTTCAGTGTAATATTTTTATTTTTAAGAATTTTTGAGATATTTTTGAATTAGACAAAATTTAACCAGTTAAATAATATTATTAATTTTTTCTTTCTTTTCTCTCTCCCCTCTCTCTCCCCTCTTCTCCTATTTTCCTCCACTGACTTACACCCACCGCCCTCTCTCCTTCTCTCTCTATTTATCTCTCTCTTCCTTCTCTCTCACTTCTCTTTAATCTCCTATCTCACTCTCAATATCTCTCTTCTATTTTCTCTCTCACACTCTCCTTCCCACCCTCTTTTCTCTCTCCATTAGCAAGTTGGCCAAAACCACTGGCGATTGTCATTATTCGGCCATAGCCTGGCGGCCTCCCAGTTTCGGTCACCTCTCACCCTCCCCTTCTCTTCTCCTCCTCCATCATCCCAATCACCACCAAAACCACCATCATCTTCCATCACCATCCCCATCTCTACCACTGATTGAGGCCAAACCTGCACAAAAAATACGAGATTATAGAACTTAAGAAAGAATATGTGCAAGTGCTCAATTCTTCCGCTATAGCAAGTGGCTATGCGGGTCGTGATCCACAAGGAGTGTTTGCGATGGAAGCGTTACAGTTCTTTATTGAAATCTTTTAAGAAAATAAAACGAAGGTTCTTCTCTGTTTTTAAAGTTAAGAAAAAGAAAAAGAAAGTTAATGGTTAAAGTTAAGTAGAAAGCGAGAGATGAAGAAGGTGGAAAATCAGAAAACGATGAAAAGCGACTATGTACAATGAAGCGGAAAGAAGAGTGAACATGATTTGGAAGAAGTGGTTGGTGATCTAAACTAAGAAAGAAAAGAAAGAAAGTAAAGAAAAGTGAAGTGATACTTACCTAGGTTGATTCATGACTTACTTGGAAACCTTTTTGCAAGTTCTACCTTTTTGCTTCGGAGGCGTTCAACGCATAGATCATAAACTCGAGCTCGGTCCCCGTGCACATTATATCGTCAAGCATAAGAAGAACGAAGTGATGCGGAGCTTGGAAGAGAAGAACGTCTTCATGAACTATCGCTGGCTCCACGTAGCTTAGTTAGACTTGCTTTGGAATTCACTTGTAACTCAACAACAACAACAACCAAGGTAAAGTAGAAGAGGAAGAGGAAAGCAAAACAAATGTAAAGTAAAGCAGAATAGAAAACAAACAAAGCATTTACCTTTATTACTTGCTGAGACAATGAAAGAAAGGAGTAGGGTACATCGTCGGTGTCACTCTCAACATCAGCCCCTCTCTCTTACTTACATGAATC
This sequence comes from Agave tequilana, assembly GCA_038442645.1. Taxonomy (NCBI): domain Eukaryota; kingdom Viridiplantae; phylum Streptophyta; class Magnoliopsida; order Asparagales; family Asparagaceae; genus Agave; species Agave tequilana. The sequence goes on from JAVJIF010000612.1 coordinate 48,554, forward strand.
TTCTTCTACCCTAAGTTACATACAAATTACATAGCAAGAAAAGAAAAACCTAAACTACAAAGAATTAAAACTAGGCTAAATCCTAATCTGCCTTGACGTCAATTTTCAGTGCACATAATGGCCTTTTATTGGCAAAACCCTAACCACCAAGATCCCGGGGAGGTCGGGGGAGCAAACGCTCCCCCTAACTCCCGAAGATTGCCGCAGAAACGCGGCAAAAGCCGCGTTTCCGCGGCCAGGGTGTGGCCAGGTGGCCACACCCTGTTGGTGGGTCTCCCCGGTTTCTTCCTCTGACTTTATATGGAGTTGGTTTTGCAGTTTGGCTCCGAGATTTTGAAGAAATGGCCTTGGATTCTTGGCTTTAACCGATAGATCCTGAGAGGATTCTTCTCAACCGGTTTCAACCTCTTGATTTTGCCCTGATTTTGTGTGTGCGAATTTATTCTGATTTAATTCAAAATTCTGGTGGCTTTTGGGCTCATTTCTCTTCACTCCTTAAGGATTGGGCCTGCAAATAAATTAAACAAATAATTAGGACAATGTAGGCTTTTATTCTAAAATAAGTATGGAAATGTAACATTAAATATGCAACATTTAGCAACCAATCACACCCCCATACCTATCTTTTGCTCGTCCTCGAGCAAAACAACTAAATTATACTAAGGATTATTAGACCACTTTCGTAGGTCGCGCGATTGCACTGAGCATGTGCAACAAGCCGTTAAACCTCTAGGTTCCCCCTAGAGGACGAGTTTTGTCTCGTGAGGGTTTTCAGCAGATTGCACCCACAAAATCTATAAAGAAAGAGAAATAAAGAGTTAGTATTTTCGAAAAGCATTTTGAAAGAGAAAAATATTTGAAATATAATTGTAAGATCTAAGCAATCTATAAGTTATAGGAAAGCCGAATTTTTCATTCCTAAACTTAGTCTCTATTCAAAAATTTGTTATCAATCAAAGTAAGGAGTCAAATTGTGCTTCTCATCAAGTCTATTACTTTACCCTAAGTCATATGCACCTTGTTAATGTGAAAATTTTGACTAAGGGTTCATTTACTCTAACTCTTATGCCTTATTTATTTATACATATATACTTTTTTTTTCTGTTTTTTTTTTATTTTGGTAATATTCCTTAGTTCTATTAGGCTTTCTAATCTGCCCATGTAACGAGCCTCTAATCGATGACTCCCAAACCAAACGGTCTTAGGGCACCGGGTGAGAAAACAGCCCACGGACTTAAGGACTCGAGCAAACAAGGCCACAAAACTAAGGATTTTATTATATGATGTACCCCTTTTAGGCGTGAATACTTATGCTTTATTAGGCACAAATACCCAGCTTAATCAGAGGATCTTTCTTTTCAAACTTATCTAATCATCTTTCGCATAAATACTAAGGCTTGCTTAGGCCAAAGCACCTAGCTAATCAATAATTAGACTTGATTTTTTTTTCTCTTTTTTTTTCTTTTTTTTTTCAAACTCATCTAATTATCTTTTGCATAAATACTAAGGCTTTCTTAGGCCAAAGCACCTAGCTAATCAATAATTAGATTTGTTTATATATATATATTTTTAATAAGGTATAAGAATCTTTGTTTTTGAACCCTAAGTGTGTAAGTGTATGAAGTGTGCATATTTCATCAAGGTAAAGTTCAAGACCAAATTACTTTGACAAATTATCTTCCTAACTCTATAAATCAAACAAATAATCTTATTTTGACCAAGTATAAGAAATCCTAATTTGGATTTTCCTATTCCTTTAAATTAACTTAATTTCTTACAAAAATAAGTCAAAAATATTGTTTCTGTTTTTCAAAAAGTTTTTAAAAGTAAAGAAAAAATGTAATTTTTTTTTATACTTTAAAGAAAAAGAAAAGTTATGTTAGACCCTCCCCCACACCTATCTCATGCATTGTCCTCAATGTATGAATTAATGCATAGATGCATGAAAAAGAAGAAAGGGAAGAAAAATTGTTACCTTAAGGTGGTGGTTCCGGTGGTGGTCTGATTGGTCCACGAAACATGGCCCAATCAACTTTTCTTGGGTCTCGGAGGAACCCACCAGCACTATCTTTAATATAACCCATTAAAATGATTTGTCCATGAAGGATTTTTATTAAGTATGTGACCCTATCTAATTTCCAAATTTCATAATAAATTTCGGAGTCAAATTTGTCAACCACCTCGTCCCAGAATGGAGTATGAAATGATAGAACAGTTGACTTGGACTCAGGAAGGACAAGAACTAATACCGACTCAGGAAGGTGACTTAAATCAAGTAAAGGTTCAAGAGTCGAAATAGGTTCAGAAATTGGGTCCAAGTCAAGAAGTTGAAACTCTAGTCCACATGTATTGTCTAACAATGGAATGTGACTTAATGTGGGTGATTCCAGTTCAGGAATGATAGGTGGAGGAATCAAAACTGACTCTAAAATATTACTCAAGTTTGGTAACACAACAGGAGTCAATATTGATTCAGAAAGTTGAACTGGATCACATATGTGAGAATCTAGGTCACATATCTCATTGAGTTCAATATTAAAAATTGGAGAACTTGCCAATTTATCCATGGGATTTTCAAAATTGTAAAGTTGGTCAAGTTCAACATGATCCTCAAAGATGGGTGATTCAATTTCTTTATGAATTGGTACAGGATCCAATGTTGACTCCGGGAAAAGATTGAAGTCAGGTGAAGATACCAGAGTCATAATCGAATCAGGAAATAGAATTGAATCACTAAGTTGGGGTTCAGGATCATAATCATTTTCAAGTTCTATTTCAGGAAAAGGAAAACTAGCCAAACTATCAATATCTTTTTCAAAATTTGGAGTTTGGGCAAGTTCAAATGGTTGTTCTGAAATAGAATTTTGATTTCCAAAACAACATGACTCTTCGGCTCTAACAGAATGGTAAGTGACATCAGGACGGTGGGAACGTAGAGATTCGACCATCATATCTATGTCACGATTTCTAGCATTTTGAGCATGAGTCATGGTTTCTAGCATCTTTTCATAGTTGATGGGTTCATTGTCTTGTTGAAAAGATGAAGAGTTGTTTTGGAAGTGGTATTGAAATTGTAAGTCCATCAGATTTTGTGATTGTTGTTTGGACTCACGCATACTCCGTTCCAAAATTGATGGTTTTCTATTTTGGACTGGTGGAACTGAGTATGACTCTTGAAAATAGTGTGGACTAGGTGGAGAAGGAGGACACTGTGGTTGAAAATTGGACTCGGGGTAGGTGAATCCCCACTGACTCTGTGAAGAGTTGAAATCGTTATGGAAATTATAGTCATACGATGGGGGACATGGGTTATATGGATTCGGATAAGACCAATCCGGCACACTAGGTTGGTTAAAGTCATGATATGCCGGGTTGGTAATATCCGAAAAAGAGTTTGATGTATAATATGGATTATTATTATAGTTGGAAAAATTATTATTATAAGCCATATCACACAATGGAATACAAAAAGAAAGAAAGAAAAACACACAAATAAACAAACAAGAAAGAAAAAATTCTAACCTAAGTTAGGGTAGACCTAGACCTAGACGACTCCTAACTGGTTAGACTGTCCACAGGAGGTTTAATGTAGACTTTGACCACAAGCTAATCAGCCAGGTCAGGGCAAGGTTGGTGGGAGGTTTTCCGTCAAAAGACGTTCCTTAATTAAATAACCACCAACCTTCGGGCTTTCGGCCCTTAATCCCTTTCCTAGACACTGATTTGGCAAGAGTCAAGTTCCAACACCTTTCCCCCTTAGGATAATCTCCTAATTGAGTCCGAGATGTCCCTAGGGCCAACGTCTACTCATTTTAAGTTAGGCTTGGGTTAGTGAGTGCTTGGATTCTGATTTTTGGGCTAAGGAAGGGTGATTAAATCCCCACCTTATCTTATTATTGGGTTGTGCCCTTAAGATCAGTTTTTGTGCAAGTGTACAAGATAAATAAGATGCACTCTAAGCGATATAAATCAACCAAGAGATAGTCCTATTCTAGATGCAATGCAAACATACCTTGCTCCAGCACTCTTCAACAGTAAAAAATAAAGGAATTAAAAAGACACGTGCCTAAAATGCAAATGTCCAATCAATTTTTTATCTTTTCAACAAATATTTTACTGTTGATTATTAGCAGGCTTATGTTATGGCATATAAGAAAAATTAAAGTTGCAGCAAACTAGAATTTTTTTAAACTAAGCAGCCCTGCAAAAAACTGTTAGTAGTCAACTCTTCCTTGCCGCGGATCTGCGGCTTTTGCCGAGGAAACGCGACAATTCAGAGGGCCCTTGGTCTCTGCTTTTTGGAGCAGAGGCCCAAGGCCATTTGTATGTCACTGCAATAATAATTTTCTGCTTTGCTTTCCCTGTAACCTGCAACAGAGAAGAAACTTCGTTTAGTTCTAAAAAATTTTGCAATAAAAATTCAGATTTCAATAAAAACTATTTTACCCTCCCCGGCAACGGCGCCAAAATTTGATTGAGGCCAAACCTGCACAAAAAATACGAGATTATAGAACTTAAGAAAGAATATGTGCAAGTGCTCAATTCTTCCGCTACAGCAAGTGGCTATGCGGGTCGTGATCCACAAGGAGGGTTTGCGACGGAAGCGTTACAGTTCTTTATTGAAATCTTTTAAGAAAATAAAACGAAGGTTCTTCTCTGTTTTTAAAGTTAAGAAAAAGAAAAAGAAAGTTAATGGTTAAAGTTAAGTAGAAAGCGAGAGATGAAGAAGGTGGAAAATCAGAAAACGATGAAAAGCGACTATGTACAATCAAGCGGAAAGAAGAGTGAACATGATTTGGAAGAAGTGGTTGGTGATCTAAACTAAGAAAGAAAAGAAAGAAACTAAAGAAAAGTGAAGTGATACTTACCTAGGTTGATTCATGACTTACTTGGAAACCTTTTTGCAAGTTCTACCTTTTTGCTTCGGAGGCGTTCAACGCATAGATCATAAACTCGAGCTCGGTCCCCGTGCACATTATATCGTCAAGCATAAGAAGAACGAAGTGATACGGAGCTTGGAAGAGAAGAACGTCTTCATGAACTATCGCTGGCTCTCACGTAGCTTAGTTAGACTTGCTTTGGAATTCACTTGTAACTCAACAACAACAACCAAGGTAAAGTAGAAGAGGAAGAGGAAAGCAAAACAAATATAAAGTAAAGCAGAATAGAAAACAAACAAAGCATTTACCTTTATTACTTGCTGAGACAATGAAAGAAAGGAGTAGCGTAAATCGTCGGTGTCACTCTCAACATCAGCTCCTCTCTCTTACTTACATGAATCTTCTTCTACCCTAAGTTACATACAAATTACATAGCAAGAAAAGAAAAACCTAAACTACAAAGAATTAAAACTAGGCTAAATCCTAATCTGCCTTGACGTCCATTTTCAGTGCACATAATGGCCTTTTATAGGCAAAACCCTAACCACCAAGATCCCGGGGAGGTCGGGGGAGCAAACGCTCCCCCTAACTCCCAAGATTGCCGCAGAAACGCGGCAAAAGCAGCGTTTCTGCGGCCAGGTGGCCACACCCTGTTGGTGGGTCTCCCCGGTTTCTTCCTCTGACTTTATATGGAGTTGGTTTTGCAGTTTGGCTCCGAGATTTTGAAGAAATGGCCTTGGATTCTTGGCTTTAACCGATCGATCCTGAGAGGATTCTTCTCAACCGGTTTCAACCTCTTGATTTTGCCCTGATTTTGTGTGTGCGAATTTATTCTGATTTAATTCAAAATTCTGGTGAGCTTTTGGGCTCATTTCTCTTCATCTCCTTAAGGATTGGGCCTGCAAATAAATTAAACAAATAATTAGGACAATGCAGGCTTTTATTCTAAAATAAGTATGGAAATGTAACATTAAATATGCAACATTTAGCAACCAATCAACCACATTTACCATCTCCACCACAAATTCATCACCACCATCATCCTCATCACCACCACCATTATCAATTCCCAATTCCTCTACCTCTTTCATCATCAACATCTCTAGCTTCACCACCTCAACTACCAACTCTACCACCATATCCACCCCTCCTCCCTTCCCCTCTGGCCAGACTTTCTCTCCCCTCCTCCTCTCCCTCCTATCTCAATTTCTCTTTTCTCTGTACCTCTTTTTCCTCTCTCTCTCTCTCTCTCTCACTGTCTCTCTCTTCTCTCCCAGTTTCTTTCTCTCTCTCACGCCCATTCTTTCTCATCCTTTCTCTCTCACTTTTCTCTCCCTTTCTCTATCTCACTCTTTCCTTCTCTCTTCCTCCCATCTCTTTCTCTCTAACTCTTCCTTTCTCTCTCTACCACTTTCTCCCTCCTTCACACTTTCTTTCTAGAAGCACAATACACATAGTATCGAGTGTCTTTTAGAAATTAGGCAAGTACTTTTCTGTATTAGCGAGTACTCTTTTATGTGTTGTGGTTAGGCGAGTTCATGTATTTATAGTTGTAGTTGTTTGTATATTTGGTAATGTTTGTATCTTTAGAGCATTATTGTATTGTGTAGTCAGATGTTGTTTTGTGGGTGATTATTGTACTGTGTCAGCTATGCTTGTATCAGTGTGGTGATTGCTTATAATAGCATAGATGATACTTTTATATATGCATGAGATTGGACTAACTGTGGTGCAGGTATTTGGACTAACTATGGTGCAGGTTGCAGGTATTCTAGCTAAAACCCTCGGGCAAACTATCCTTCGGGGTTGCGTTGTCTGAGAGACCACTCTACAAGCTATCCAATAGGCACTGGGCCTTATACCCCTTGGGTTTAGTGATAGCGTGGCGGGGTGGTTCGCTAGGTTGCAGTTAGTGTAGGCTAAAGCCCTCGGACGTGAAAAACACCTAGAGGGGGGTGAATAGGTGTAATTGCTAATCTAACAATCTTTTTTAAAACTAAGATGGATGAATGATGCAACGATCTCTCAAAACAAGACTAAGAGCCGAATACCCCGTGAGAGGTTCTGAACTCCTTCCTCCCAATTCCCCTTGAATGGGTTAGAGGTGCGCAATGCAACCTTGTTGTATGAGAATTGATCGAACAAATAATGAATAATATGCAATGATGAAATGCACACAAGATATCACAAGTATCACAAACTTGAAGTAATAGCACAAGGAAAGAAACAAGATCACAGGCAAGTAATTAAAAGCAATAGAGTGCAAGAGAAATTAAAAACAAGAATTGACATAAGGCAATCGCAAACACAAGATATTTGTTTCGAGGTTCGAGCCACCGCTCTACTCCCCGCCTTCACCTCCGTGAAGGGTTTCCACTATCCACCGAGGACGATTACAACGGTCTACCGAAGACCCGAGCACCGAGCTCTACCAAGTACAATAACCTCTACCGAAGAGGTGTCTCCACAAGAACAAGAAGAGGAACAAGTAACCAAAGTGATCACAACAAGATCACTAAACTCTTTACAATGTCTCACTCTTTTATAACTTCCTTATAGAATGAGTAAGGGATTTTTGGCTCTATGAAGTGTAGTGAGAAAAACTCAGTTGTAGAGATGATTTTTGCTAGGGAACACAACTGAAAACTAGCTCAAGAAAGAGTTGGAAATGGAGAGCTTAAACACTTTTCTTTTCTCTTTGAAAACTCTGAAAACTTGAGGATTTTTCTTTTATTTTTTTTTAAGAGAGTTTTCTCCTCTATTTATAGGGAGAGAAATAGGTTTAAAACAATTTATTTAGACCTTATTTGCTCTGAAAAAGATCTGGAAAACCCTGAAAAAGTCTGTCAAAAAGCAATCTGAAAAACAGATTTCAGAATTGCACAAAAGAGGAAAGAGCCGTTGGGCATTTGCAGGCTTGGCGGTCGACCGGGCCGGTCGACCGCCAGCTCAGCTGGCAAAGAGCCGTTGGCTCGGGTCGACCGGTCGGGTCGACCGTCCAAAAAGAAAACATAGTTCTCTTCGGGCGGTCGACCGGGGCGGTCGACCCAGCAAACCCGAGAGCAACTACTTACAGTCGGTCGACCCGGGCGGTCGACCGATAGACGTGCACAAACGTGCACGTCCTGGCACAGGCGCCGGTCGACCGGGCCGGTCGGCCGGTCAGCCTGAAACAGGAAAAACAGCAGGATTTTGAACTTGGAAATTTTGTAAAAAAATATTTTGAAGTAGGGAAAGCTAAGTAACATGCTGGAAAGGGTATACATACATGATCAAAACATGATATTTATATTTGTAAAACTTAGGGGTCATGTATATATATACTAAGGCATGAAACATAAATTTTGACCATGAAAACTTGAATACAAAAACGTGTGTGTGTGTATCCTAGAGCCAAATTTCCAAAACTCAAACTTTAACAATCTAATTCTTACATTGGTTCTAAGTACTACAAGTGCTTCAAGAGGGCTTTTCACCATAAGGTCTTCAACACATGATTCTTGAGCCCAATTTGAGTTGACTTGAGTCCAAAACATTTGCTTATAGGGAATAAACCTTCTATATGAGTTAGATCCCTGAAACACACTTAACCAATAAACAATATTAGTACAAATAACTAATATGTTTTGTAATCATCAAAACACACTAAACATGGGTGATTGTAACCTTGGGCCAACAATCTCCCCCTTTTTGATGATGACAAAACATATAGGTTATTTAAACAAAAAATGGAAGAAGAGCTTGGAAAGCTCCCCCTCAAATAATGCTATGTATCAAGAATGACTATGAAAAGCTAAATACATAAGGCATTAAAAACACATAGTTTTGTCAAAAACTCAAATACATCAAAATTACATCAAAATACACCATAAATATAGTAAACTTATATATAATTTTTCTCCCCCTTTTTGTCATACATCAAAAAGGGTAAAGCAAAATCAACAACAAAAAATTTTTTCTTTAAGAATCCATAATGCAAACATTCAACTCACCACAAATAAATGAAAATCTAGTATAATCTAAAGGTTTAGTAAAAATATCGGCAAGTTGAAAATCGGTAGAAACATAATCAATATCAATATCACCTTTCTCATAATGATCTCTAAGAAAGTGATACCTAATGTCAATGTGTTTGGTTTTACTATGTTGATTTGCATTCTTTGTCATGTGAATAGTACTAGTATTATCACAAAATATTTTAACATGATCAAAGTGTAAATCATAGTCGAGGAGAGTATGTTTCATCCAAAGAACTTGTGCACAACAAGCTCCGGCTGCAACATACTCCGCCTCGGCGGTTGAAAGGGCTACCGAATTTTGCTTTTTGGAAGACCAAGATACAAGACAATTACCTAAGAATTGACATGTTCCACTTGTGCTATTCCTATCTACCCTACAACCAGCATAGTCGGCATCCGAAAAACTCGTCATTGAAAATTGGCCGGTTTTCGGATACCACAAATCCATTTCAATAGTTCCCTTAAGGTATCTAATTATGCGTTTAACTGCAATTATGTGAGATTCTTTAGGACAAGATTGAAAACGTGCACAAAGACAAACGGAAAACATAATATCCGGCCTACTAGCCGTCGAATACAATAAACTACCAATCATGCTACGATAAAGTTTAATGTCTACACTTTTACCTTGTTCATCCTTATCAAGCTTTGTAGTTGTTGCCATGGGAGTTTTGCTTACTTTAGATCCTTCAAGCCCGAATCTTTTGATTAATTCCTTTGTGTACTTGGCTTGATTGATGAAGATCCCATCCTTCCTTTGCTTGATTTGGAGTCCAAGGAAATAGTTGAGTTTCCCCATCATAGACATTTCAAATTCTTCCTTCATGCATGATTCAAAAGCTTGGCAAAGAGATTCATTAGTAGAACCAAAAATAATATCATCTACATAAATTTGCACAATAAGAATATCATTTTCTATATGTTTTGTAAACAATGTTGTGTCAATTTTCCTTTCTTAAAACCATTTGAAATTAAAAATGAAGAAATTCTTTCATACCAAGCCCTAGGGGCTTGTTTTAAACCATAAAGAGCTTTATCTAATTTAAACACAAAATCCGGATGTGTAGGATCAACAAACCCGGGGGTTGTTCAACATACACCTCCTCTTCAATAAAACCATTTAGAAAAGCACTTTTAACATCCATTTGAAATAATTTAAAATCTTTATATGAGGCAAATGCTAGTGTCATCCGTATGGCTTCAAGCCGTGCTACGGGTGCAAAGGTTTCTTCAAAATCGATTCCTTCAATTTGAGTGTAACCTTGGGCAACTAACCTAGCTTTATTCCTAACAATGTTACCCGATTCATCCAACTTGTTCTTAAAGATCCACTTAGTACCAATTGTTGGTCTATCGTGGGGCCTAGGAACAAGGTGCCAAACTTGGTTGCGCTCAAATTGATTGAGTTCCTCTTGCATAGCTAGCAACCAATATGAATCGGCCTCGGCTTCGAGGACGTTCTTGGGTTCAACATGAGAAATGAATGCATAATGACCACAATAATCATGAAGTTTAGAGCGAGTGGTTACCCCTTTTGATACTTCACCTATGACGAGGTCCTTGGGATGATGAGGATTGTATCTCCAACCCTTTGGAAGTTGTTGAGTAGGCTCCACTTCATTTGTTTGATTTTCATTTCCTTGAGCCTCTTCTTCTTTAGCTTCACTTCCTTCATCATCTTTTGGCTTGTCTCCCATAGTAGTAGTATCCTCCAAGGTCACTTTCTCCAAGCCTTCATCCAAAGCATCTATTTCTACAACATTCTTAACAAACAAGTTAGATTCTTCAAACTTAACATGTATAGATTCCTCAATAGTCAAAGATGATTTATTGAAGATTCTATAGGCCTTACTTGTATTAGAATAACCAACAAAAATTGCCTCATAAGCTTTAGCATCAAATTTTCCTAAATTATCTTTGGTATTTAAAACAAAACATTTACATCCAAAAACCTTGAAATATGAAACATTTGGTTTTCTAGAAAAGTACATTTCAAAAGAAGTTTTTGATGTATTTTTACACAAGAAAACACGATTTGATATATAGCATGATGTATTAACGGCCTCGACCCACAAATAATGTGGTAGACCATATTCACTTAGCATTGTCCTAACCATCTCTTGTAAAGTTTGATTTTTTCGTTCAACTACTCCATTTTGTTGTGGAGTTCTAGGACAAGAAAGTTCATGCTTAATTCCATGTTCTTCACAAAAAGTGGTAAAGGGTAGGTTAATGAACTCACCTCCTCTATCACTTCTTATTCTTAAAATCGAAACGTCTTTTTCTTTTTTAACTCTTTTCTTGAAGGTTTGAAAATATGAGAAAAGCTTGATTTTTGTGTTCAAGAAAGAAAACCCAAGTAAATCGTGAAAAGTCATCAACCAAAACAAATGCAAATCTATTCCCACTTAAACTTTTGGTTTGTGTAGGGCCAAATAGATCCATATGAATTAACTCCAAAGGACGTGATGTCATGATATCCTTAATTGACTTGAAAGAAGACTTAGTTTGTTTCCCAAATTGACATGCGTCACAAACTCGGTCCTTTTCAAAACTCAAACAAGGAATACCTTTCACCATTTCCTTTGTGTTTAACCTAGAAATATGATCAAATGAAATGTGCCCTAATCTTCTATGCCACAACCAAGAGTCATCATCGAGGGCTTTTAAACAAGTAATATTACAAGACATATTAGACATATTATCATATAAACATTACTTTCACGAAAACCGAAAAACACACAAGTATTACAAATTCTATCAATTACTTTACAAACTACATGATCAAAAACAACATCAAAACCTTTATCACAAAGTTAACTAACACTCAAGAGGTTATGCTTGAGTCCATCAACTAAAACTACATTCTCAATTAAAGGGGATGTGCTGAGTTTTACATTACCAATACCGATGATTTTACCCTTGGCATCATCTCCGAAGGTGACGGTGCTACCTTCATGGTATCTTGATAGGGTTGCAAAGTTGTTGATGTCCCAAGTCATGTGCCTTGAGCAACCACTATCAAGATACCACAATCCTCTACGTCGTTGGGCTTTGGAAGGTACCTATATCATTTAACAAAATTGTTGACTTTGGTACCCAAACTTTCTTGGGTCCTTGAAAGTTAGTGTTTCGAACCCATACATTATGAAAAGATGCACTTAGTCTATCATAGCAAAAGTTGGCTAAGTGCCCTTTTCGCCCACAATGTGAACATGAGAACACTCTTCCATACATGAATGCATGATGTGTGTGTGAAGTGTGAGCATGTTTTGGGGTTTGCCACGATGTAAGGGTTGTGTGGTATGAACATGAGCATGAGCATGGTGAACATTTTTCTTAGGGGCTTGTTTCTTAGGAAACATAAGCATGGTGATCTCATTAGAATCAATTTGTGGGGTCTTACCTTTACAAGAAATCTTATACTTGTCAAAATCTTTTTGGGTGGAAACAAGAGTGGAAAGTAATTCATCTTTTTCTTTAGAAATAGTAAAGACTTGGTGATTAAGTGATTCATTTTCCTTTTTCATTTTCAAATACTTTTCTTAAGAAAATCATAGTTATGTGAAAGTTCTACAAATGCTTCTCCTAATTCATCCATGGAAAGTTCATCATTAAGAGAAGTGTGAGGGGTTACCTTGTTTGTGCTTTCATTTGCCATGAAGCACATGTTGGCGGTATCAATCTCCTCCTCGGATTCGCTCTCAGAATCCCATGTAGCTTTCATTGCCTTCTTCTTGTAAGGCTTCTTTGAGGTGGAGGGCTTCACTTTATCCGGGCACTCCGCAACAATGTGTCCCGGTCTTTGGCAATTGAAGCAAATTATCTTTCTTTCTTCTTTGCCTCCTTGCCATCTCCTTCTTCCTTGAAATTTAGCCTTGTTGTACATCCTCCGGACGTTCTTCACAAGAAGTGAGAGCTCTTCGTCATCTTCTTCTTCATCGTCTTCGTCGGAGTGTGATGATTGAATTTTGAAGGCTATTGTTTTCTTCTTGGAAGGAGCCATGTCCTCCCTAGCTTTTCTCTCTATCTCATTGTTTTTGAGGTTCCCAATGGGACCAATTAGCTCCATCTCCTCCTTGTCATTGAGTTCCTTCAAGGTTGTTGCTTTCACTTCCCATGAAGGAGGAAGAGCCCGGATGATCTTTCTTACTCTTTGATCATTGTCGATAGCATCTCCTAGAGAAGAAAGTCCATTAGTAATCTTAGTAAATTTTGTAACCATATCATCTATGGTTTCATTTTCTTGCATGCAAAAGTTCTCATATTGGGACCGAAGAAGGTCAATCTTAGCCCTCTTTACTTGTGAGGTCCCCTCATGTGTGACTAGCAAGTGTGTCCAAATTTCATATGCGGACTTGCAATGAATAACTCTAGCTATATCATCATCATTAAGGGCTTGAAGTAGTGCATAGTGAGCCCTAGCATTGGCATCAAACTCCTTAGTCTCAATTTCGGACCAAGTGGATTCATCACCGGGGGGTGCACTAAAAGGTTTGGTCACGGCCTTTGCAACTCGACTTCCTAGAGATTGCAAGAAAACGGTCATCTTAACCTTCCATATGGGAAAGTTAAGTCCATCAAACTTAGGTGGGGTTTTAATTCCATCGGCCATCTTTACTAAGTGAGTATGAATGAAATGATTAGAAAAATTAGGATCTCTCTAAGGTTGTTAAGCCAAGAGCCTAGAGTCCAAGCTCTGATACCAATTGAAAAACACCTAGAGGGGGGTGAATAGGTGTAATTGCTAATCTAACAATCTTTTTTAAAACTAAGATGGATGAATGATGCAACGATCTCTCGAAACAAGACTAAGAGCCGAATATCCCGTGAGAGGTTCTGAACTCCTTCCTCCCAATTCCCCCTGAATGGGTTAGAGGTGCGCAATGCAACCTTGTTGTATGAGAATTGATCGAACAAATAATGAATAATATGCAATGATGAAATGCACACAAGATATCACAAGTATCACAAACTTGAAGTAATAGCACAAGGAAAGAAACAAGATCACAAGCAAGTAATTAAAAGCAATAGAGTGCAAGAGAAATTAAAAACAAGAATTGACACAAGGCAATCGCAAACACAAGATATTTGTTTCGAGGTTCGAGCCACCGCTCTACTCCCCGCCTTCACCTCCGTGAAGGGTTTCCACTATCCACCGAGGACGATTACAACGGTCTACCGAAGACCCGAGCACCGAGCTCCACCAAGTACAATAACCTCTACCGAAGAGGTGTCTCCACAAGAACAAGAAGAGGAACAAGTAACCAAAGTGATCACAACAAGATCACTAAACTCTTTACAATGTCTCACTCTTTTACAACTTCCTTATAGAATGAGTAAGAGATTTTTGGCTCTATGAAGTGTAGTGAGAAAAACTCAGTTGTGGAGATGATTTTTGCTAGGGAACACAACTGAAAACTAGCTCAAGAAAGAGTTGGAAATGGAGAGTTTAAACACTTTTCTTTTCTCTTTGAAAACTTTGAAAACTTGAGAATTTTTCTTTCTTTTTTTTGTAAGAGAGTTTTCTCCTCTATTTATAGGGAGAAATAGGTTTAAAATAATTTATTTAGACCTTATTTGCTCTGAAAAAGATCTGGAAAACCCTGAAAAAGTCTGCCAAAAAGCAATCTGAAAAACAGATTTCAGAATTGCACAAAAGAGGAAAGAGCCGTTGGGCATTTGCAGGCTTGGCGTCGACCGGGCCGGTCGACCGCCAGCTCAGCTGGCAAAGAGCCGTTGGCTCGGGTCGACCGGTCGGGTCGACCGTCCAAAAAGAAAACATAGTTCTCTTCGGGCGGTCGACCGGGGCGGTCGACCCAGAAAACCCGAGAGCAACTACTTACAGTCGGTCGACCCGGGCGGTCGACCGACAGACGTGCACAAACGTGCACGTCCTGGCACTGGCGTCGGTCGACCGGGCCGGTCGGCCGGTCAGCCTGAAACAGGAAAAATAGCAGGATTTTGAACTTGGAAATTTTGTAAAAAAATATTTTGAAGTAGGGAAAGCTAAGTAACATGCTGGAAAGGGTATACATACATGATCAAAACATGATATTTATATTTGTAAAAGTTAGGGGTCATGTATATATATACTAAGGCATGAAACATAAATTTTGACCATGAAAACTTGAATACAAAAACGTGTGTGTGTATCCTAGAGCCAAATTTCCAAAACTCAAACTTTAACAATCTAATTCTTACATTGGTTCTAAGTACTACAAGTGCTTCAAGAGGGCTTTTCACCATATGGTCTTCAACACATGATTCTTGAGCCCAATTTGAGTTGACTTGAGTCCAAAACATTTGCTTATAGGGAATAAATCTTCTAGATGAGTTAGATCCCTGAAACACACTTAACCAATAAACAATATTAGTACAGATAACTAATATGTTTTGTAATCATCAAAACACACTAAACATGGGTGATTGTAACCTTGGGCCAACAGGACGAACTATCCTTCGGGATTATTTTTCAGAGAGACTATTCTGCAGGCTATCCAATAGGTAATTAGAGCCTTATAACCTTTGGGTTTTGAGGTAGCTTAGCAGAGTGGTTCGCCTACTCAGTTCTGATGGATCACGTTGTGAATTATTTATTGATTATTATATGTGTGTTTGCTTGGTACTAACATTTTAGCAGGTACCCACTTGGCCTTTGGCCTCTACTAGTCTTCTAGCTAAAGCTCAATTCCCAAGCTATCCAATAGGCAATGGGCCTTATCCCTCTTGGTTTGTGGTAGCAGCAGGGGGGAACTGAATCGCTTCGCAGTTTTATACGCTTCACCTTGTAGGCAAGCTTAGCTCTCAGCTCTTTATCGCTAGACTCATTCGAGCGAAACTCTGTCGGATAACAAAATAGTGTTTCAATGCTCGAGTCATTCCCATGCAGTAGTCTTGCCGTGCACTTTAACGATTATCACTGCTCACTGACCTTGCCTTAGCACTGCTTTGCTTTGCTTGATTATGCTTAGCTGCTGTACTATATTATATTCTTTTAACGGTTGTGAAGAGTTCAAAATATTTAATATGATTTATTCCTAAATCATGTTACATGGCTTGCATAGAATCTGACACCTGATACTTAATCCTGATCTACGATATTGTACTACTGTATTGTTGGCCCAAGGTTGCTAATGCCATTTGGGTTGACTAATGCTCCAGCAGCATTCATGGATCTGATGAATAGAATGGTTTCTTATTTTGATGATGACAAAACTTATGTAGTTATTTCGTATTAATCAAGTTCTTGTGTTTAAGTATTTTTCAGGGTTCAAGAGGATTCAAAGTGGTTCTTCCTCAAAAGGAAAGTATTAAAGTCTCAAGGTTCACTCACGGATGAGATTCAAGTTGACAATCAAGATTGACTCTTTAGAGAAGCCCACTAGAAAATTACTTGAAGACATGTAGAACTTATGTTAGAAAAAAGTATATTTAAAGTATAGCGTGTAGAATTGATGCTCAAAAAGTCACATACAAAATACAAGTTTTCAAAATACGAGTTTTAATATCTAGTTTTTCTCATTTTGGTATTTCATAAGGTTTGGTGTTTGATACATGTCCCCCATGTGTTTCCAAATTTATTTATCGTATTTCTATCATGTATCCATAGCCTATGTATTGCCAAAACATTTTTCTAACTGTTATAAAAAAATTTAAAAATAAGTTTAAATTCAAATTTTATCCAAAACTATGTTTTTGGCTAGGTCGATCGATGGGGCGGTCGACCAGACCTCGGGGCCATTTATGGCCTTAGCCTGTGCATGCCGTGCATGTTTGTCGGGCGACCAACAGTCGACTATCAAACCTAGCGGTCGACCGGGTGGTCAACTGACTGACACTAGTTTGGTCTCGATTGAGATCGGTCGACCGGGCGGTCGATCGACGTCAACGGATAGTTCAAACTATTTGAACTACCGGTCGATCGGGTAGTCGACCGAAGTTCTGTCAAGCTACAGTAATGGCTCGTTTTTAAAAATCTATTTTTTAACTTTTTCTCCAACGAGTATATTTGCTCTCTTTGGGTCTAATCTCTCTCCTAATGACCTGATGAGCTCTTCTAATAGTGTTTTATCATTTGCCTATATATAGGGTTCATTTGTAGAGGATTAAAAGAAATAGTTTTTTTGAAAAATATTTGAAAAAATAAAGTTTATGCAAGAAAAAAGATTTCAAGTTATCTTGCTTCAAGTGCTCTCATTTCAAAACCAATTTTTTAAGTATTCAGCTCTTAAATTAATTCATTTCAACTGATTTTTTCTTTCACAACTTTCTTGAGCTTCATCTCACATCAAATACTATAGGAAGTTGTAAAAAGGATTGTTTGTGATCTTTGTGGTCACTAAGAGCTTGTAAACCTCATTGGCTTTGTGCTACCTTTTGTGTAGAGGATTGAGAGTTGGAGGTATGTACTCTGGTCTTGTATAGACCTTGTAGTTCCTTTGTGGTGGCTCTTTTGTAGAAAGATCCTTAGTAGATAGTGAAATCCTTCACGAGGTGAAGGCGGGAATGTAGAGCTTGGTGCTCAAACCTCAAAACAAATCTCTTGTGTTTGCGATTACATTCTCTCTCTTACTCTTACTCTATTTCAATTGTTTGCGCTTGTATTTTTACTTTTATTTCACTTGCTATTCATATCTAGTATCATTCATATTTGTCGGTTTTTCACTCTCTAAATCAAGAAGGCAATTGAGCACCTCAACTCATTGTCTAGAAGAATATAAAGGAGAAGTTCTAGAGCCCTTTCATAGGAAATTCGGCTTCACTTATTGATTTGAGTTGACCATTTGCATCATTCATTTTATTAATTATTGCATTTTCATATTATTGACTATTTGATTTGCATTACACTATTTACCCCCCTCTAGGTGTACTTTCAACTGGTATCAGAGCCTTGTACTCTAGTTTTACATTGTACTCTAGTTTTTAGTTTAACCACCTTAGAGAGATCCTCTAGCTAATCACTTATTTGGTTGTTCACTACGCTAGTCTACATGGCTGAAGGATGAAGACTCCACCCAAGTTTGATGACCTATATGGAAAGTTAAGATGATCATTTTCTTACAATCCTTAGGAAGTTGGGTTACAAAGGCGGCGACTAAACCATTTAGTGTACCCAATGGTGATGAGGATACATGGTCCAAAATTACCACCAAGGAATTGATGCCAATTCAAAGGCTCATTATGCATTACTTCAGGCCTTGAATGATGATGATATTGCTAGGGTAATTCATTACAAATTTGCCCATGAGATTTGGTCACACTTGGTTGTCACACACCAGGGGACATCATAAGTCAAGAGAGCTAAGATTGATCTCTTGCGTTCCTAATATGAAAATTTTGTTATGAATGAAGATGAATCAATTGATGACATGATTATCAAATTTACTAAAATCACCAATGGTCTTGCTTTTTTAGGTGATAGAACTGACAATGACCAAAGGCGAGGAAAGTCATCCGAGCTCTTCCACCATCATGGGAAGTGAAAGCCACAACTTTGAAGGAGATCAATGACAAAGAAGAGATGGAGCTCATTGGTCTTATTAGTAATCTCAAGGCCCATGTGATGGAGAGGAAAGCAAGAGAAGAGAAGGTACCATAAAAGAAGAAGATGCTAGTCTTCAAGTCCACTCCTACCATTTCAACAAAGATGATGAAGAAGAAAAAGATGATGAAGATCTTTCCCTCCTAGTTAAGAATCTAAGGAGGATGTACAACAAGGCTAAGGTCAACAATTGGAGAAGATGACAAGGCAAGGAGGATAAGAAGATTGTTTGCTACAATTGTCGGCAACCCGGATATGTCATTGCCGATTGCCCAGAGAACAAACTAAAGCCACAACCTTCAAGAAGCCATATAAGAAGAAAGCTTTAAAGGCAATATAGGATTCAGAAAGCAAGTTTACACGGCTCATGTGTGTTTCATGGCAAATGAGAACACACCGATGGTAACATCCGAGTCTTATCTTGATGAATGTGAACTTTCTATGAATGAATTGGGTGAAGCTTTTGAAGAGTTGTCTAACAACTATGATTTTCTCAAAAAGAAATATTTGAAAATAAAAAAGAAAAATAAACTTCTTCAAAATCAAATAGTTGTACTTTCCAAAGGAAAAGAGGTTTTCTCTTCCATACTTCAAAACGCACAAAAGGATTTTAATGCACACAAAGTTTGTTGTAAGGCTAAAAATTTTCTATTATTGATGAAAATGAAATTTTCACTTTGAAAAATAAAATTGATACTTTAAGCAATGTTTTGAAAAAGTAT
Source organism: Agave tequilana (assembly GCA_038442645.1). Classification (NCBI taxonomy): domain Eukaryota; kingdom Viridiplantae; phylum Streptophyta; class Magnoliopsida; order Asparagales; family Asparagaceae; genus Agave; species Agave tequilana. The sequence goes on from JAVJIF010000612.1 coordinate 67,719, forward strand.
GAATTTGATAAGGCTAGAATAGAGGCGATGTTTTCAAAGAGGCAAACTTAAAGGAAACATAATATTTCATACACACTCCATCATGCTCACACTCCACCACAATCACAAGCACACCATGTACACTGTGATCCACATGCTTATCATGCACCACACAAATGCACATGCACATCATGCTTACACACATCATGCATTTATATATGTCATGGTATATACACGCACCTATTGTGGCCGAAAAGGTCACTTGGCCAAGTTTTGTTATAATCGCATAAATGCTTCAAATGATTATGTTTAGGTTCAAAAAACTAACACTTTAGGACCCAAGAAAGTTTGGGTACCAAAATTAACAAGCTTGTTGCTTAATGTAGGTACGCATCAAGGCTCCAAGACATAGGGAGAGGTGGTACCTTGATAGTGGTTGCTCACGACACATCACTTAGGATATCAACAACTTTGCAACGCTATCAAGGTATCATAAAGGTGGCACTGTCATCTTTAGGGATGATTCAAAGGGCAAAATCATTGGTATAGGTAGTATCAAGATTAGCTTATCTTCTTTTATTGAGAATATTGTTTTGGTTTAAGATCTTAAACATAATCATTTAAGCATTAGCCAACTTTGTGTAAATGTTTCAAAATTATTTTTAATGATTTCTCTTGTGACATTTTAGATAAGAAAATAAATACTTGTGTTCTTTTCGATTTTCATGAAAACAATATTTATATGATTGACATGCTTAATTTAGATCGCAATGTCACTTGTTTAACTACTTTTAATGAAGATTCTTGGTTTATGGCATAGGAAACTAGGCCACGTTTCATTTGACCTCTTATCCCGAATTAATTCTAAAGATTTGGTAAAAAGTATTCCTTACTTGAAGTTTGAAAAGGACCGCATTTGTGATGTGTGCCAACATGAAAAATAAACCAAGTCCTCTTTTAAAATAATCAAGGATATCATGACAACTAGACCTTTAGAGTTAATCCACATGGATTATTTGGCCCAACTAAAACCAAAAATCTCAGTGTTAATCATTTTGTTTTTACTTTAGTTGATGATTTCTCTAGATTTACGTGGGTTTTTTTTTAAGAATATAAAGATGAAGCCTTTTGGTATTTTCATGTTTTTAGAAAAAAAGGTCGAAAAAAGAATTTTTTTTTAAATTTTACGCATAAGAAGTGATAGAGGTGATGAACTCATCAACTATTCTTTTATCACCTATTGTGAAGAAAATAGAATTAAACAGGAATTATTTTGTCCTAGAACTCCACAACAAAATATAGTCATTGAAAAGAAAAATCATACTCTTCAAGATATGACTAGGACAATGATTAGCGAATACGGACTCCCTCAATATTTATTGGCCGAGGCCATAAATACTTCATGTTACATTAAAAATTAAATGTATTTTTGTAAAACGTTCAAATAAAACTCCCTTTGAGATTTACTATTTGAGAAAATCAAATGTTCCTTATTTTAAAGTCTTTGGTTGCAAATGTTTGTTTTGAATACCAAAGGTAATTTAGGCATGTTCGATTCAAAATATTTTGAGGCTTTTTTTATTGGATACTCAAAATCTAGTAAAACTTATAATGTTTTCAATAGGTCGACCCTCACTATTGAAGAGTCTATGCATGTTAAATTTGAGGAATCAACTTTCTTGTGAAGAATGTTGTAGAGATTGATTTTTTTTAGTTGAAGACTTTTAAAATATTTCTATGAAAGATTTATCAGTGCAAGATGAAGAAGAAAAGCCTAAGAATGATACAAATGGAGAAGTCCAAGATGTTGAAGTGGATCCAACACAACCACTTCCAAAGGATTGGAGATATGCTACAAGCCATCCCAAGGACCTGGTGATATATCCAAAGGGGTAACTACATGCTCCAAACTCTAAGATATTTGTGGCCAATTTGCATTTATATCCCATATTGAGCTCAAAAACATCTTCGAAGCCAAGGGTGACTCATATTGGTTGCTTGCCATACAAAAAGAGCTCAATCAATTTGAGTGCAACCAAATTTGGCACCTTGTTCCTAGACCCCATGATAGGCCAACCATTGGTACTAAATGAATTTTTAGAATAAGTTCGATGAATCGGGAAATACTATTAGGAATAAAGTTAGGTTAGTGGCTCAAAGTTACACCCAAATCGAAGTAACTGATTTTGAGAAAACTTTTGCACATGTAGCATGGCTTGAGGCCATTTAGATTACACTTGTTTTTGCTTCTTTTAAAGATTTTAAACTTTTTCAAATAGATGTTAAAGTGCATTTTTGAATGACTTTATTGAAGAGGAGGTGTATGTTGAACAATCCTCCGAGTTTGTTGATCCTACACATCCGGATTTTGTTTTTAAACTTGAAAAAGCTTTGTATGGTTTGAAACAAACTCCAACAGCTTGATATGAAAGATTGAGTACTTTTCTTTTTTTAAATGATTTTTTTAAAGGAAAAGTTGATACTACCTTATTTACAAAGCATGTAGATGATAATTTCTTAATAGTACAAATATATGTTGATGATATCATTTTTAGATCTACTAATGAAAAGCTTTGTAAGGATTTTAAATCATGTATGAAGAAAAAGTTTGAAATGAGTATGATAGGGAGCTCAAGTACTTCCTTGGACTCCAAATCAAGTTAAGGAGTGATGGGATCTTTATAAATTAAGCCAAGTATACAAGAGAGCTTATCAAAAAATTTAGGCTTGAAGATGCAAAGATTAGAAAGACTCCCATGGCTACCACAACTAAGATTGATAAGGATGAATAAGGTAAAAATGTTGACATTAAACTCTATTGTAGTATGATTAAACTCTATTGTAGTATAATTGGTAGTTTGCTCTACTTAACGGCTAGTAGGCCGGATATTATATATTTGTGCGCTATATTTCAATCTTGTCCTAAATAGTCTCACTTAATTGCCGTAAAACACATTATTAGATATCTTAAGGGCACTATTGGAATTGGCTTGTAGTATCCAAAGACCGGACAGTTCTCAATGACAAGTTTTCGGATGCCGACTGTGCCAGCTGTAGAGTGGAGAACACTAATGGGACTTGTCAATATCTAGTAAATTGTCTTATTCCATGATCTTCCAAAAAATAAAATTTTGTAGCCCTCTTAACCGCCGAGGTGGAGTATGTTGTAGCTGGAGCTTGCTGTGAACAAGTCCTTTGAATGAAACATACTCATCTTGATTATGATTTACATTATGATCATATTAAATTTTTTTTGTGATAATACTAGTACCATTCATATGAATAAGAATACAAATCAACATAGTAAGACCAATCGTATAAAGATTCAGTATCATTTTTTTAGAGATCATTATGAGAAAGAAGATTTTGAGATTGACTATGTTTCTATCAATTTTCAATAAGCGAATATCTTTACTAAACCACTTGATTTTAATAGATTTTCTTTTATTTGTAGGAAATTGAATGTTTGCATTGAAGAACCATAAAATTTTCAAATTATTTTTTTCTTGGTATTTATGTTTGTTTTGTTGATTATTTTAAATTGGTATGATTTAGCTCATTTTCACATAAAATTTATATCAACAATGGTAGACTTTCAATGTTCATTTATTGGTATCTACTAGTTCTTTTTGAGTCCCTTTTTGATTTATGACAAAACGGGGGAGAAGATTTATGAGTTATTTCATTTTGTATTTTTATTGGTATTTGAGATTTATTGATTAATTGGTAATTGAAGAGATTTATGAGTTAGAGATTTATGATTTAGTTACTACTTGCTATTACCTCTATTTTATATTTGTATGCCTTGTTGCATACCCATTTGGTGGTTGGAGGCGTGAAAGGATGTTGATAAGTTTATGCATGATTTTTCATATTTCACATCTATACCTATATGCATATGATGACTTGATTTGAAATTGTCACATTCTTTAGTAGTAATGATTGAACTTGATAGATAAGCATTATTTTAGGGGAAGCTTTACTAAACTCTTCATATTATTCTTTTAAATAACTCATATGTTTTGCCATCATCAAAAAAGGGGAGATTGTTGCCCTGAAGTTGCTATCACCGGTTTCTTTTTATGATAACAAAACTTATGTAGTTATTTAGTACTAATCAAGTTCTAGTGTTTAAGCAATTTCAAGGTTCAAGAGGATTCAAAGTGTTTCTTCCTCAAAAGGAAGGTATTGAAGTCTCAAGCTCACTCAAAGATGAAATTCAAGTTAGGACAATCAAGATTTACTCCTTAGAGAAACCCACTAGAAGATTGCTTGAAGACATGTAGAACCTATATAAGAAAATAGTATGTTTAAAATATAGTGTGCAGAATTGATACTCAAGAAGTTACACACAAAATACAAGTTTTCAAAATATGAGTTTTAATATCTAGTTTTTCTCATTTTGGTATTTCACAAGGTTTGGTGTTTGATACAGTCCCATGTGTTTCCAAATTTATATATCCTATATCTATCATGTATCCCATAGCCTATGTATTGCCAAAATATTTTTTTTAACTATTATAAAATATTTAAAAATAAGTTTAAATTCATATTTTGCCCAAAACTATGTTTTTAGGCTCGGTCAGTCAATCGGGTAGTCGACCGAACCTCAGGGCCATTATGGCCTTAGCATGTGCATGTCATGCATATTTGTCAAGCGACCGACCGGTCGACCAGCAAACCTAGTGGTTGACCGGGCGGTCGACCGACCGGCACTAGTTTTGTTTCGGTTGAGATCGGTCGACCGGGCGGTCGACCGATGTCAACGGATAGTTCAAACTATTTGAACTACTGGTCGACCGGGCAGTCGACCGAAGTTCTGTCAAGCTACAGTAACGACTAGTTTTTAAAAATCTGTCTTTTTAACTTTTTTTCCAACAGGTATATTTGCTCTCTTTGGGTCTAATCTCTCTCCAAATAGCCTGATAGGCTCTTCTAACAGTATTTTATCATTTGCTTAAATGTAGGGTTCATTTGTAGAATTAAAAAGATTTTTTTGAAAAATATTGAAAAAATCAAGTTTATTCAAGAAAAAAGATTTCAAGCTTTCTTGCTTTAAGTGCTCTGATTTCAAAACTAATTTCTGCAAGTTTTCAGCTCTTAAATTGATTCATTTCAACTGATTTTCTCTTTCACAAAATTCTTGAGCTTCATCTCACATTAAATACCATAGGAAATTGTAAAAGGGATTGTTTGTGATTTTTATGGTCACCAAGAGCTTGTAGACCTCATTCGTTTTATGCTACCACTTGTGTAGACCTTGTTCTTGTCTTGTGTAAACCTTATAGTTCCTTTGCGGAGGCTCTTTTGTGAAAAGATCCTTAGTGGATAGTGAAATCCTTCACGTGGTAAAGGTGGTGACGTAGAGCTTGGTGCCCTCCAAACAAATTTGTGTTTCCGATTGCGTACTCTCTTACTCTATTTCAATTGCTTGCACTTGTGTTTTTACTTTTATTAAACTTGTTATTCATATCTAGCATCATTCATACTTGTCTATTTTTCACTCTCTAAATTAAAAAGGCAATTGAGCACCTCAACTTATTGTCTAGAGGAATATAAGGAGAAGCTCTAGAGCCCTTCATAGGGAATCTGGCTTCACTTCTTAAATTGAGTTGATCAATTGCATCATTCATTTTATTAATTATTACATTTTCGCATTATTTATTATTAGATTAGCATTACACTTATTCACCCCCCTCTAGGTATACTTTCATGTATTTACTTATATCTTGTGTCTGACTGGACAATATGCTATACCTGATACTCAGACATTCAACCTAGCATTGTAATACTTGATTCAGAGCACTGATACCTGGCTTGATACTGTAACACTTGACTAGTTATAACTAATTCGTGATTATCACTTTACGAGGACTTGACATGATTATTATGCTACTGCCAAGAATCTGGTACTCCTGAACTACTGTATTACTATGCTTTTGTATTCATGTACTTTGAATCCCAGTAACAGGGACACTCCTTATATTGTACTCCTGTTAATCCCCATAAATGGATTATCATGAATACCAGATTATTTTTGAATATTCTCTGGACATTACACTAAAAAATCTATAATAATTAACCAACTTACATTGAGGTGGGAGAAACTGATGGATACCGGCATGATGTCATGCTTATAGTGAACGTAGGACTGATGACTCATGTTGGTGTGCTAATTCCCATTTGAAGATTCGTGTTGGGTGTAATACAATTCCTAAGTAGAAGAGAAGTAGAAGTGGGCTCTTGTACCGGGCAAAGACGGGACCCACTATAAATATGATCCATCAAATCATCATCAGTCTAACAATAACTCGTCTTACACATATGTGGATGTATATGTGCCGGTGACACATACCAAAACATATGAACCGGTATATAATAAGAATTTAACAACCAAACAATAATGATATTAGGAACGTGTTATACTTGGTCTCTCCTTTGTTTGAGTACTGATACTCACATATCAGATCCGAGTAAGTACTGCCAGATTACAAGTTTTAGTATTGATTGCTAGTGATGTGAGAAATTGGTAGAGAGATGATTGAAATGTCAAGCGATACTGATCATCATTATTAAATAATTCAAAATACAATGTATTACTATGTACCTGACATAACTTAATTACCTGACAATAATAATATCAGGAATGGATGTTATTCGATCACTCCCTTGTTCGAATAATGGTATTTGTATATCAAAATTTGGATGTGTTCTGCTGGAAGTACGGACTCCAATATAAACTGTCAGTGGTATAGGACACTGGAGTTGAATGATTAAAATAACAAGCGATACTGATAATTACTATTGTTATATCATTAAGTTATCATTCTGCCACACACACTAAAGCTATATACACTAAATATACCTGATATTCCTATTACTGGGCTACACCTGCCCCACTCCATATACAAGGAAATAATATTTAAGCAATTTGGGTTGTATAGACTCAGTTGATGGTGACAAGAGGTATAAGGTATATATATGAGAGTTTTCTTATTTCGATTATCCCCTCGACGTACTAATCTAATGAATCCAGCAATTGAGCTTATACAACTAGTCTTGTCTGCATCTATATGTAACACATTATTTGATTGTGTGTGTTCACAACACTGTTTTCATACATGACTTGCTTACCTCCGGGTATAGTCCTAATTCTATTATATCTACTGTTCATTGCCTGTCTGCGTGACTTAGTTCACGATACACTTCCCTGTACACATTTGTTGCTTGAGCACGCCATTTGGCATTCATTTTATGTACTCGTTGGGTTTCTTTTGACAACCTCTGGATTGGCAGGTCAAGATTCGAAAGATTGGAACGTGGTGGATTTCCATGAAGATTTTTAGCGCAGTGGAAGCGTGGTGATCCCGCTGTTGCTTGTTCACTTCCCAGTCTTCTTTTGACTGGCTTCCGAGCTTCCTTTTACTGTTCGTGTGCATACCATTTTGAACTCTGTAAATCCCTTTGTAAATCATATTTTTGTACTCTCTGGTGATGTAATATTCATATAATATTGAATCACGCTTTGTGATAATGGTGTACTTGTACAATAAAATTGGAATGTATATTATCACTGTGCTTCCGTACTCTCATTCCTGCCTGTAATGATATGCTTAGCGTACGTATGTGAGGGCTTTCCGTCCAGCGTATGTATGTTGTAGTAGCGTCTCCGTACCCGGTGGGGCGGGGCATTAAAGTTTCTTTTGATATAATAAATCTTAACTCTTGTAATATTCTTGTATTTGATAAATAAAACTGAATATTATTATATTATTGTGATTAATTTCTTGTACTGTGGCTTAACGTGTATACATGGGGCATTCTCCTCGTGTATATTCATTACAGAATCTCGTCGCGTCCCCGCTATAATATATTTTGGGAAGCGGGGCGTGACACGTATTGATGTATCCCTATTACACGATAAAAGCTTAAGTGGAATTGAAGTGCTTAAGTGGAATTGAAGGTAGCCTGGCATCAAATTTCCCTAATATACACTTCACTGGTTATATGCACAATTAGAGAGTCTCTGATATGTGTGTGTGTGTGTATCCATGTGTGTGTCTGTATATATCTCTGTGTGTGTGTGTGTGTGTACACACACACACACACGTATATATATGAAAATGGTGTTTGGACCCACAAGGACCAGCAGCTATTGCCAGTCTGGAGTTTGATTACCAAGCAGCAGATCCCAACTAATACCGCTGACACCTAGGTATGATCTGGATCACGTTCTGCCAACTTTTCATTTAAGTTAGCAAGGGAGTTATCGAGGTCTCATGCTCCCGATTTCTCATTTTCTGATGTGATTTGATTTTCGTCACATATCCCCAAAATGTTAGTTTGTCTTCTTAGAGCTTTTCAGAGTCTTAACATTGCTGATACTGATACTTGTATTTTTTGTAATGCAAGTCAGGAGACCATTCAACATCTTTACTTCCAATGTCCTTATTCATCTTATAAATGGTCAATTTGCAAACTAAAATTGGGCTAGCTAGATCTCTAATCGAAACTCTTCAGGATGAGGCTAATTTGATTAAGTCTACATTCAAAGAAAAGGCTAGAACATCGGTTCTTGCTAAATTGGTACTGGCATCAACTTTATGGCATACTGGAGCGAGAGAGAAACCAAAGAGTTTTTCAATTGCAGGAACAAAACATGATCATGGTCTTCAGAAGACTCTAGAAGGATGTGAGAGCCCTTCTCAGAACATGTTATTCGAAATTTGATAGGGATAAGGATCTATCTCATACATGCTTTCAAAGTGAAATTGCTAATGTATGAATGTATCTCTTACTACTTTAGTGGATTGTTCATTCAAGTCAAAGTGAGAGGTGACAACTATGGTCCTCTCTCTTCTCTTTGAAATATTTGTAGATACCCACATGCAAGTATGTTAGTGTGTATATGTACCGAGTATGAATATCAATAAAATTTTCTTACCTTTTCAAAAATATATAGAGATAGGCTAGGATCCTTTCAATAGGATTCAGACCTGAATTCTTCACACTCAAATTCAACCCCCCCCCCCCCCCCCCCCCCCCCGCATTCAAATGCGAGATCCACTCCGTTCAAGTTGATCTACATTATTTGAAGTCTCTAAAAATAAAAAATCATGTCATTTGAATACCTTTTGCTTATCCATCAAGTATGTGTAAAAATGGACGGTCAAGAATAGCTTTTGCTTAGATCTATGACTTTAAACATACAAATTCTCTATCCGACTGTTTGATCATGATCTAAACATTTAAAAATCATGCACAAATTTTTTTTAGGTTTAAAAATAGTATACACTGTTAAACTAAACAACTAACTACTTTCGGCCGTCTGTTTTGCGACACCTTTATGGATAAGAACAAAATATTTAAATGCCATAATTTTTGGTTTTTACATACTTCAAATAATGTAGATCAACTTGAATGGAGTAGATCTTGCATTTAAATGTCGAGGCTTGAATTCGAGCGGTAAGAATTCGAGTCCAAATCTTTTTGAAAAGATCCCAGTCTCTCTCTCTATATATGTGAGAGAGACTTCTGTCATTCCGGAATGATAAGTCTGAATCCTTTCCTCTTAAATACAAACCTATGACATTCGAATGCAAGATCTGCTCTATTGAAGTTAATTTACATTATTTCGAGTAACTAAAAATAAAAAATCATATATTTTGAATACTTTTTCCCATCCATCAAGTAGGCACAAAATGGACGGTCGAAACTGTTGGCCCAAAGGCCCACCATTCTAGTTTTGATGATGATTAACTTATGTACTTATAGTACTAATGATCTTGTGTTTATATAGTTTCAGATTTTCTATCAAGATCTTAGTAGGCGCTTAGCTTCAACAAAGGAGTTTTGGAGCTAACACATGTAAATTCAAGAGCTCGCGCGTCAAGATCGCATCTAGCACTCGGATGGAGTCAAGCTCTTTGGATCGTGTTTTGGTCGAGTCAGCTTGGAGAAGGAGTTCTACAAGAAGACTTCGGTTTGTTCACTATAAGTTTGTGTTTAGATCTTTTGTAAGATAGACTAGTATAGATATGCTCAAGTTCATACACACATATAAGTTCAATACGTTTGGTTTTTTGATTAACCGGTTTTAGATTTCAAATATTCATGTATATGATTTTCATGAATAGATAGAACAAAAACAAGTTTACATGGTTTAATGTATACTAGATTTCATCTATATACATCTATGCTTCATATAATTAGAAAAACTTATTTTGATGATTCTATTTCATGTGTTTAGAGTTTTGTAATTAACAAAACTTATTTTGGATTTAATGTCAAAAATATAGATATATCTTTTATATGTGTATTAGATTCTACCCATACACTCTATGCTTCAAAAGTGTTTAAAATATCTTGTTTTTATATCTATACAAGTTTGGAAAAAATCAGATTTTCATTTCTAAGTTTGATTTTCAGAAAATACAGATTTTGTGTCAAAGCTTAATTCTATATCACAAAAATAGTTCAAATAGTTTGTAATATGTGTTGACTTTTTGTCACACTATATGTTCGTCAAATATTTTTAAGAACTGATTTTTGTGAAATTTATAAGATTTTATGGGATTTTATAGATGTTAAAAAGACTATGTTTCAAAACCCTTTATCCCAAGCCTGAGCCTTCTGGCGGTCGATAGGCCGATCGATCGAACCAGAGCTCGGTCGACCAGTCAGTCAATTGATGTTCACAAGGACGTGCATAAGACCAGCCTATAAGGCCAATCGACCGGGCGGCGACCGACTATAACTACCCAACTCTCGAGTAATGCTGGTCAACTGGGCGGTCGACCGACAGGTTAAGTGCCTTTAGGATCGGTCGACCATTAGGCGTGTTTTGCCTGGGGCAGTCGACCGGTCGACCCGGTCGACTGGTGTCTCAACGGTCAGAAACATGACCGTTGGACGGTCGACCGTAAGGTCAAAAATGACCTTTTCTGGACTCCAACGGCTATACTTCTGAGAGCCAATAAATAGGGCTTCTCTCAAATTGTTTTGAACAAAATTTTTTGAGAGCTATTCTTTCCATCTTTTAAGTGCTTTGCAGCAAGTTTAAAAAATATTTTTGCGCCTAAAATCTTCATCTTTATTTGTTTTTAAAGTATTGAAAAATTAAAGAAAAGAGAGTCATTGGGAAATTGGTTTTGAGCTTTCTTTAAAAATCTATTTAGTAATTTTACCAAGAGTTTTTCTTTGTTATTTTTTTACAAACACTTTATTTTCTCACACTTGAGCTATCATCTCTAATCCTATCTATACGATCTTATTTTTATGAGGAAAATTGTCTATGGTCTATTGTGATAACCAAGTGTTGTTTGTGATCATTGGATCACCAAGATTGTAATCTTTTCTTTGCTTTGGCTTTGTGCCTATCCCTCTTGTGTAGAGGTGATTGTGTTTGAGCTTTGGCTTTGTGCTTATCCTCTTGTGTAGAGGTGATTATATTTGAGCTTTGGCTTTGTGTCTATCCCTCTTGTGTAGAGGTGATTGTGTTTGCGAGATGAGTAGTGTACAAGTATAGTGCTGTAATTCCTCAGTGGAGGTCCCTTTGTGGAAGGTCCAGTGTGGACATAGTGAAAATCCTTCTGTGTGAAGGCGAGGACGTAGAGCAGTGGCTCGAACCTCAAAACATATCTTGTTTGCTTTATATTGCACATATTCATATGCTAGATATAGTTTGTGTGTGCCCACACTTGTGTTGAACCAGGAGAGCTTCATATAGCACCTTAACTCTTAATTTAGAGCAATCTCGAGGAGTAGTTTCAGAGCCCTTTACGGGGAATTCGGGCTCACTCTTGGTTACACATAGTGTGTTGCAATTGAGTTTTAAATTCTGCATCATTTATCTTTAGATTAGCTAGTACACCTATTCACCCCCTATAGATGTATTTCAATTGGTATCTGAGCCTACACTCATGATATTCGGTTTAACCACCTAGGAGTGAGATCCTGGAGTACTAATCTAGATTTGTATTTTCACACATATTGGTTACACACACATATAGATTTCATGACCCTCCCATGTATGATGTTACCAACATCGATATATGGAAGTATAAGATGAGTGAATACCTTAAATCCCTAGGATTGTATGTTTATCTTACCACTATCAAGGAAATCTTATCTTGGTAATGATAAGCATATGAGGCCAATGCACAAGCCTTAATTGCATTTAGGCACACACTTAGCAAAAATCAATTTTCTATTGTTTGTCATTATGATTCCGCTTTTGCAGTATGGAATACATTGACCTCTCCCGAACTAAAAACGACAAACAATGTGGAGAAAGAATCTTGTGGAGAAGAATCCGACCAAGCTTGCTTCATGGTCCAAGGGAATGACTCCCTTGAAGTAATTTCGGGCACTCAACTATATGATAGTGCTAGTTCTTCTTATGATGATAACATGAATGCACATTCATTAACTGAAGAACTATCTATGTTTTGTGAAAACTTGCTTTCAAAGTATAAAGCTTTGAAAAGTAAGAGTTTTAAATGAAAAGAAGAAAATGAAATTTTATTTTCAAAACTAAACATGATTTTACAAGAGAGGGTTGAGATTTCAAGTGAAAGAGACTCCTTGAAAACTCAACTTGACCTTACTTTAAAGGAAAACGAAATTTTAAAGAATAAAAATGATTGTGATGATGTTTTAAAGAATAATGAGGTTTTGTCTTCAAAACTCGATTTTGTTTTAAAGGAAAACAATTCTTTGAAAATAAAATTGCTTTGATTTCAAAAGAATTGGAATTTATTTCAAATGAAAATATTTCTTTGAAAAATAATTTGGCTTCTCATTCTTTTCATGATTCCATTATTATACCCTCTATTGATAAGAATGCATGCTCCACTTCTTCAACAATTGAAAATGATATTTGCATGTTGAAGAATAGTGTAAATTGTTTGGGCTTCACTTTGAGCCAATGTGCTATGGATCACAAGAAATTGAAATTTATGTTTCGAAAGAAACAAGTTTCACATATTTATACACACCAATCATTGCATACACTTGCTTCTTACATTTACACAGATGAGACCTTGTATGCTAGTGTGTACACTTGTACACATTGTGGACGTACGGCCACCTTGCAAAGTTTTGTTATGATAGAATAAATGTTTCAAACTTTGCAAATAAATTTGTTTGGTTAGGAAAGGTGCTAACCCTCATGGACCCAAAAAGATATGGGTACCAAAATTTACCCCTATTGTATTTGATGTAGGTGTGAGCTCTCACTTGACGTGAGAGTATTGGTGCCTTGATGGTGGATGTGATCCGAGACTAAAGATCATATTTTTTGATGCATCACTTTCAAGGAAATTTGGTGGGAGGACCACCATGGTTTGGAGACCTAGAGATTAGCGCTATTGGTTTTGGTAACTGTCTCTAATTCCTTATTTTAATTACATACTTTTACATGAATATTTTTTAGCATGTATTGGTTTTCATGTTTTTCATGTTTATTATGTTAATTAGACTTGAGATACACATAAATAGTATTTGAGATACATCCATGTTTATATGGACTATTATTTTTGTATTCTCACTATAGTATAGCCATTGTGTATATTCTAGCTCTAAAGCATATGCATTTACCTTAATGATCATCTTTGTTTATGATTTTGCACTTCATATTTTTGATTACTTGTTTAGATGTAGTTTTCGTTAAAACTTGTGTATATACTTGTACAACTGGTGAGCCACATTTGATTATTATGTGTTTGTGCTTTATTGCTCACTTGTACCTATTAGATGTACTTGTATAACCTTATTTTTGACGATTCTTGCATCTTAATATGTATTCTCTATTTTTGTATATTTTTTCATAAAAATGTGTTTATCTTCATTTATATGTTAATTTTGTCCAAAACTTTAGTTATACATGTGTATCATAGAGTCACTTACTTTTCATGCAATATTCTATTATGCACTCATTTATATTTTGGATATGTATGTACTCTTTAGTATAGACAAAACATATATATACCTTGATGCTTATTTAGTTTTGATAGTTTTGATGATTTTTATGTTTTTGATAAAAAAATTTCATTTGAGCTTCATTGTCTATCTTCATGATTATGCTTACTACATGATTTTTGCACTCTACATCATCTTGTTTACTCATGATATTGGATTCATGATAATCTCTTGTGCTTTATAGACTTTGAATGTCAATTATTATGTGATTTTCATGTTCTCATGGATATATTTATGTTTTATTTCTTACTTGAAGGATTTTGAACTAGTTTTCAAAATTATCTTTAAAACTAGTCTTAATTCTTCAATTGGTAGAGTTTTTAAAGTATGCTAAAATATTTTCAAATCATGATTTTTTGAAAACCACTACCTTCCAAGGATAGTTGGATGGGTGACCATGCCTTGTAATTTTTATTGGATATTTTTTAAACTTATGCATGAACAGGGTGGTAAGTATGATTTATACACATGATCTTCATGGAATTTTAATTTTGTATACTCATATGTGTTCTTATATATGTATGCTACAAATTTTAATTGGTATTTTTATTTTTCATACATATATATATATGATTTAATTGTGCTTATTTTACAATATATTTACACATTTTTTAAAAGTACAAATTATGTTTATGCTAAGCTTGATTTTATCCTAAATGTTAATTGGTATCTTTTACTAGCTTATGCATTAATTTCAATTGGTATTTATTTTGTATCAAAATATACTTCATGTTTCACCATCAATTGGTATCAAAATCTAATATTGGTATCTCAAAATTTTTTTACAAGTGGTACCAACTTTTGTTTCGTCAACTACAATTTGATTTCATTGGTATCATAATTCATTTTATTGACTCCAAGAAATTTCAAAAATTTTTTTTAAAAAAAATGGTTTCAAAATTTGTTGATATGTATTGCCTATATGCAAGGGTATCTTAACATCTCCTCTCTATATAGATTCATACTGAGTGTACTTTCCATATTGAAGAGCTTGACCTCTCTTCGTTATATAGTATACGTGTGTAGATGGAGCTTAACATCTCCGCTTATATATTGTATATTATACTTTATGTGGGTTAGGGTCTAGTCATCCATTCTCCATGTAATGCATGTATGCAGAGAGTGATAACTTTACATCTCTCCTCTTCATGAAATCGCATATACATTTGTATTGTTTGATTGTCCTAACCCCTTTGTTTATGAATTGACAAAAAGGGGGAGAAGAATTTAGTGAGTGTATATATGCATGCTTAATATTAGTATTTATGCATATAGTTTTTTGTTTAGTTTATGCATTTTATTGATATTTATTTGTTGATTGCTATGCATGAGTTAAGAGAGAGCTTCTATGAAGCTTATATTCAACCCATGCATATATAACTCCCTGACTTTTGTCATCATCAAAAAGGGGGAGATTATTGGCCCAAAGGCCCATCACTCTAGTTTTGATGATGATTAACTCATGTACTTATAGTACTAATGATCTTGTGTTTATATAGTTTCAGATTTTCTATCAAGATTTTAGTAGGTGTTTAGCTTCAACAAAGGAGTTTTAGAGCTAACACATGTAGATTCAAGAGCTCGCGCATCAAGATCTCATCTAGCACTCGGATGGAGTCAGTTCTTTGGATCGTGCTTTGATCGAGTCGGCTTGGAGAAGGAGCTCTACAAGAAGACTTCGATTTGTTTAGTTTAAGTTTGTATTTAGATCTTGTGTAAGATAGACTAGTGTTGATATGCTCAAGTTCACACACACACAAAAGTTCAATACGATTGGTTTTCGGTTTAACTAGTTTTAGATTTCAAATATTCATATATATAGTTTTTATGAATAGATAAAATCAAAACAAGTTTACATGATTTAATATATATTAGATTTCATCTATATACATCTATGCTTCATAAGAAAAAACTTATTTTGATGATTCTATTTCAAGTGTTTAGAGTTTTGTAATTAACAAAACTTATTTTAGATTTAATGTCAAAAACATAGATATATCTTTTATATGTGTATTGGATTCTATTCATACACTCTATGCTTTAAAAGTATTTAAAATATCTTATTTTTGTATTTATACAATTTTGGAAAAAATCGGATTTCCATTTAAAAGTTTGGTTTTCGGAAAATACTGATTTTGTGTTAAAGCTAAATTTCTATATCACAAAAATATTTCAAATAGTTTATAATATGTGTTGACTTTTTTTCACATATATTTGTTCTTCAAATATTTATGCGAACTGATTTTTGTGAAATTTATATGATTTTATGGGATATTATAGATGTTAAAAAGACTATGTTTCAAACCCTTTATTCATAGCCTGAGCCTTCTGGCGGTCGACCGGCCAGTCGACCGAACTAGAGCGTGGTCGACCTGTCGGTCAACTGATGTGCACAAGGGCGTGCATAAGGCCAGTATATAAGGTCGGTCAACCAAGTCGACCGACCGACTATAACTACCCAACTCTCAGGTAGTGCCGGTCGATCGGGCGGTCGACCGATAGGCTGAGTGCCTTTAGGCTCGGTCGACCAGGCAGTCGACCGGTAGGCGTGTTTTGCCTGGGACGGTCGACCGGGCAGTCGATCGGGTGGTCGATCAGTAGGCGTGTTTTGCCTGGGGCAGTCGACTGGTAGGCGTGTTTTGCCTGTGGCGATCGACCGGGCGGTTTACCAGTGTCTCAAAATGATCAGAAATATGACACTTGAACGGTCGACCGGCCGGTCGACTGGAAGGTAAAAATTGACCTTTTCTGGACCCCAACGGCTATAATTCTGAGAGCCTATAAATAGGGCTTCTCTCAAGCTGTTTTGAATAAGATGTTTTGAGAGCTTTTCTTCCCATCTTTTAAGCGTTTTGCAGCAAGTTTAAAAGAAGTTTTTGTGCCTAAAATCTTCATCTTTTTTTGTTTTTAAAGTGTTGAAAAAATCAAAGAAAAGTGAGTCTTTGGGAAATTGGTTTTGAGCTTTCTTTACAAATATATTTAGTATTTTTGCCAAGTGTTTTTCTTTGTTATTTTTTTTCAAACACTTTATTTTCTCACACTTAAGCTATCATCTCTAATCATATCTATAGGGTCTTATTTTTGTGAGAAAAATTGTTTGTGGTCTATTGTGATCACCAAGTGTTGTTTGTGATCATTAGATCACCAAGATTATAATCTTTTCTTTGCTTTGCCTTTGTGCCTATCACTCTTGTGTAGAGGTGATTGTGTTTGAGCTTTGGCTTTGTGCTTATCCCTCTTGTGTAGAGGTCTTGTGTAGAGGTGATTGTGTTTGAGCTTTGACTTTGTGCCTATCTTTTGATTTCTAAAATGAAAGAACAATCAAAGAGTTAAGAAATTACCGTGTAGCTTGTGGCTAACAAGTCGTGTCCACGAGGAGGAATGCAATGAAAGCTTTTCGATGTTTCGTTTAATAACAAAGAATTGTGCTCGTTTTTTAATTGAAAAGAGAATGGAAAGAAGGAGATGATTAAAAGAGAAATTGAAACTTTGAAGAAGGCTTTGGAAAAGGTGAATCTTGTATAAAGCTTAGAAAGTGATTTGTTGTTTACTTTTTAATGAAGAAGAAAATCTGGGCTCACTATCTCACTACTCAACCGTTATTCTTCTATTGAAATCCTAAGTGCCTCAACTTGATCATAGGCAAAACTTAAGGTTGACTTTAGAAAGTTTGAAGTAAATCACATAAGATGGTTGGAATAGTTCACTCTTTTCTTTAAGAAAACGTTTTTAATTGAATGTTAAATCATCAAGCGCGAAGAAGCAAGCATGGAATAAAAATAGTTCAAGAAATGTTCTTAAATAAGTAGGAGTTTAAAAATCTAAACCATCCTCATGTACCTTCAAGAACACTTTCAAGAAGAAAGGCTTTAAGTTAGGCATGCAAATGATTCATTGGGTCTTTTTCATTAAAATCAGAAGAGAAGAAGAATTGGAGAGAGGTACAATAGTGAGCCCAGAAAACCGATTTAGCTACTCATGGAAAACAAAGAAGAAGGTAAGTAAATAACACAAGACATACCGTAATATGAGTGAAAGAAAATGTGGCTCGATTCTTGTATTGATGTCACTTCAATCTTCAAGTACAAGCACTCAATTCCTCTCTCTCACAAGTATTTGTACTTGACTACAAATTGTAAAACAAAAATACAACTTTTGTGCTATCTAACAAAGAGCCTAAATCCTTAGAAAATAAACAAAAATTCTAATCCTAGTCTTCGCTCCTTTTCGCTCTGTTGAAACTGGTATTTATAGGGAAAAACCAAAGGGGGGATCCCGGGAAGATTGGGGGAGCAAACGCTCCCCCAACTAACACCAAACGGTCGCGAAAATGCGGCTGGGGCCGCGTTTTCGCGGCCCTGGTGTGGCCAGTTGGCCACACCGAGTTAGCTGGCTCTCCTGGTTTGATGATTCTCCTGTATCTTCTTCTGATTTTCTCGTTTCTGCTCCAGGATTTGACGAAACAGCCTTCGATTGTTGGCTTCAACCGTTTGATTTGAGAGGATTCTTTTCAACCAGTTTTTAACCTCTCTGATATGCCAAGATTTTGCCCTGATTCCTTGATTTCGAATTTATTTTGAATTAAATCATAATTTGGTGGGCTTTTGGGCTTGTTTCTCATTCCTTTCTTTTAGCAATTCGGCCTACATTAAACAAAGAAGAAGAAGACTTGTTAATAGGATTTATTAGCTAAAAAGTATAGTAAGGTGACAATGTATATGCAATATATGTGACTAATCACACCCCCACACTTATCTTTTGCTCGCCCTCGAGCAAAACATCAGACTAATTCTAATCAATTATTAGACCACTTTCGCAGGTCACTCGATTGCACTGAGCATGTGCAATAAACCTCTAAGTTACCCCTAGAGGACGAGTTTTGTCTCGCAAGGGTTTTCAGTGGATTGCACCCACAAAATTCATAAAAAATGTTAGTATTTTCGAAAAGCATATATTTTTTTTAAAGGAGAAAATATTTGAAGTATATTTGTAAGGCTTTTAAGTAATCTATAAGTTATAGGAATATCAAATTTTTCATTCTGAAACTCAGTCTCTATTCAAAAACATGTCATCAATCAAAGTAAGGAGTCAAATTGTACTTCTCATCTAGTCTATTATTTTACCCTGAGTCGTATGCACCATCGTGACTGTGAAGTTGACTAAGGGTTCTTTAACATGAACTCCTATGCCTTATTTATATTTATTTTTGGTGGAATTTATTCCTCAATTTCATTAGGCTTTCTAATCTGCCCATGTAACGAGCCTTCAGTCGGTGATACCCAAACCGGATAGTTTTAGGGCACCAGGTGAGAAAACACCCCTAAGGACTTAAACACTCGAGCAGACAAGGCCACGAAACCAAGGTTTTTATTTATAAGATGTACCCCTTTTAGGCGTTAATACTCATGCTTCATGAGGCACAAATACCCAGCTTAATCAAAGAATTTATATATATCTTTTTTTCAAAACTTATCTAATTATCTTTTGCATAAATACCAAGACTTACTTTGGCCAAAGCACCTAGCTAATCAATAATTAGATTCGTTTATATTTTTTCTTTTTCATAATTTTTTATAAGGCATAAGAGTCTCTGTTTTTAAACCCTAAGTGTGTAAGTGTATTTAGTGTGCATATTTCATCAAGGTAAATATCAAGACTAAATTACTTTCACAAATTTTCTTCTAACCCTAAACATCAAACAAGTTATCTGACTTTGACCAAGTATAAGAAATCCTAATTATGATTTTCTTATCCTTAAAATTGACTTAATTTCTTACAAAAAATATATCAAAATATTGTTCTAACCTTTCAAAAAGTTTTTTTTAATATATATATATATTTCTTTTTTTTATATCAATCATGTTAGAACCCTCCCCCACACTTATGATTGAGCTTGGCCTGCACAAAAATACGAAATTTCAGAACTTTAAAATAAAGAGTGCAATTGTTCAATTCTACCGCAATAGCAAGTGGCTATGCGGGTCATGATCCACAAGGAGGGACTAGCGATAGAACCTTTTTAGTAAGTCTTCTTTTAAGATACAAAGTTTGGTTAAAGTTCTTCTTTAGTTCTTTAAAAGAAAAAGAGAAAAATTAGGTTAAAGTTAAGTGAGGAAGAAAGTGGTAGAATGAGAAGGTGGAGAAAAATAGAAAATGATTATTTACAAAGAAATTGAAAATGGAAAGAAGTGGGTGTTGTTGGTGTTCTAAACTAAAGAATAAAAGAAAAGAAAAGAAACTAAAAATTACTTACTTCTTTTGGCCAAATACCTACCTTGAATCTTTTGCAATGATGTTACCTTGAAGTGAGGCGATCAACGTATAGCCCATAAGAGTTGATTCTCGTTTCCTCCACATTATATCATCAAGACGTTGCAAGTATGAAGTGATACAGAATGAAACTCAAAATCTATCATCATGAGCTATCGGTGGCACTCGCAAAGGCAAGGCTCTTTCGATGCTTTTAGACTCACTTGGAGAGCAATTGTACCAAAGAAGAAAAGTAGAGAAGAAGAAGAAGAACACAAAAACAAAGTACATACAAAAGGAAACTACAGATTCGATTTCATAACAATAAGAGAAAAGAAGGAAATCTTACACCGGTGTCACTCTCAGTACAAGCTTCGTTCTCGTTCTCCTATGAAACACTGATCTCCTCTGATTTACATAAATTAAAACTAAAAATTACATGAAAAGAAAAACAAAAACCTACACTAAAAAAATGGAAAAATGGACTAAATCCTATCTCTGCATGGTCGTCCCCTTTTGGCTCTGAAAATCTCAGAATTTATAAGTGAAAAAACACCTAGAGGGGGGGTGAATAGGTGTAAGTGCTAATCTAAGAAACTTAATGCAAACTAAGTGCGCTAAATGCGGAAGCTAATGCAAATTATGCACAAACTAATACAATACAACAAGTGTAGCCGAATTCCCCTTTCGAGGCTCTGGACTAACTCCCCTTGATTCCCCTTGAAATGGGTTGAGGTGCTATGTGAAGCTCTTGTTGGATGAGTATAAGTTAGGCACACACACACAAGCAATCCAAGCAATATGAAATACACACAATCAAGCCAAGCATATAATAGATATGACAATAAGAAATGCAAGGCACAACACAAGCAATATATGATATGAATGAATCAATGCTCAACACAAGCAAGTATGATATGATGATGAGTATGATGCTTTGCACAATTATAAGAGAGAGAGTTAGAGAGACAATGGATCAAAACGCAAACACCAAGATTTGTTTCGAGGTTCGAGCACCTTGCTCTACATCCCCGCCTACACCACCGTGTAGGATTTCCACTATCTCAACTCCCACCGAGGGAACCTCTACCAAAGAGGATTTCTTACAACTCTAGGAGTACCAAACTCCTCTCTCAACAACAACCTCCTCACAACCGAGGGGTTAGGCCCGTAGCCAATACAACAACCAATCCACACACCTCTACCGAAGAGGCTCACAACCAAACTCCACCTCTACCTAAGAGGGAGCAAACCAATACCACTCCGATCACCTCTACCGAAGAGGGATACAACAAATAAAGGAGGGTTTACAACAAGTGGTTCAAAACCACAAACTCTCTTTTTCTTTCTTTTTCCACAAAAACAAGATCCTAAATAGTTTAGGATAGAAGATAGCTCAAGTGTGGAAAACAAGTGTTTTTGGAAACAAGCAACAAAGAAAAATCTTTGGGAAAATACTTGCAATATGATAGAATTGAAGATCTAAGCAAAAATCCCAAAAACCTATTTTCTTTGATTTTCCAAAACCCTAAAACAATAAAGATGAGAAGTTTTTGCACTTAAAACTCTTTTGAAAACTCCTTTAAACACTTCAGAAAACTAGTATTTTTCCTCTTAAAAAACTTGGCAAAAATCCCCAAAGAGATGGGGTTTATATAGCCCCTATACAAAACTAGCCGTTAGGCTGAGTTGGCAGTCTGACAGACTGCCGGTCGACCGGTCCGGTCGACCACCAACGGTCAGAATTATGACCGTTGGGCAACTGCGGTCGACCGGCCCGGTCGACCGATAAAACCGAGAGCAGAGCTCTCAACTCGGTCGACCGTCCCGGTCGACCGTGTCTGTGCCTAACAGACGTGCACGTCTGTGCACGTCGGTCGACCGCAACGGTCGACCGGCCCTTGGTGCGGTCGACCGTCGCGGTCGACCGACCAGCCTGTCAGCACAAAACAAGGTCAGAAAATTTTGGAAAAATATTTTATAAAAACCTTTTATCATTTCTGAAAATTTCATAAAACTTGTTTTATCATTTTATGTTGAAACATAAACATGTGATAAAAATTTCAAGACAATGTATCAACATATCAATTCATTTTTGTGTCTTGCCAATTTTATCAAAAACAAAACTTGTATTTTTATCAAACTTGATTTTTCCAAAACATGAATAGGATAGTCAAAATAAGTTTGTCTAGCAAGTTTAAAGCATGTATGTATATGTAGAACATATCTAATATACATAGAAATAAAGTAAACTTGTTTTGATCTATTATTCATGAAAACCAAAAACCAAATCATGAAACGTGTGTGTTTTGTGTTCACTTGAGCATATCAACTAAACTAAGCTTTACAAATATGGATCTAAAACACAAACTCTAAACTAGATACCTAAGTCTTCTTGACGATCTTCATCTTCAAGTAGACTTGCTCCAAAACTCCATCCATGGGCTAGGCAAAGTGTGAACTTGAAGCTTTGGCCCTGGAATCACCATGAATAGCTTCTAAACATCTTGTTGAAGCTAATCACCAACCTAATATCCTGTTAATGATCTGAAACTTAGAAACACAAGAATATTAGTAAACATAACTACATGAGTTGATCATCATCAAAACTAGAGTGGAAGGCCATTGGGCCAACAATCTCCCCCTTTTTGATGATGACAAAACTCATGGAGTTATATATGCATGGATTAAAGATAAGCTTCAAGGAAGCTCCCCCTTAACTCATGCATAGGATAAACAATAAATATATGCAATGAATATTAAACATGAAACATGCGTATGCATAAACAATAAATGGTTCTAGATATCAAATGGAATATTCAAAACAAAATAAGCTCTAGATACCAATTACAAAGCAAACTCTATATATCAATTAAACTTAATATTCTTGAGATTAAAACATAATATATGCATATAAAATATAAGCATGCATATAAAAAACATGTACCAATCATGCATAGAAGTAATTTGAGTTTTATATATGCATGTTAAGTTCTCAAATAATTCTCCCCCTTTTGTCAATCATCAACAAAGGGGTAAACAACCAAAACCATAGATAAAATGAGGGGTAAAAAGCTTTCTCCCCCTTTCTGTCAATCAAAACAATGCAAACAATGTTCTCCCCCTTTTTGTCTAAAACAAAAAAATCAATAAGGGGTGACTACAAACATGATATCAATTAAAAAATATGTCAATGAAGTATCTTGATACCAATAAATAAGGATCAATATATGTTATATGCTATATACATTCATGAAGAGGAAGACGCTAAGTTAGCTTCCCTACACATATGCATTATATGAAGAAAGGATGACAAGCCCCAATTCACATAACACATATTATGTAATGCATAAGAGGAGATGTGAAGCTCCCCCTACACACGTATATCATATAAAGAAGAGTTGTCAAGCTCCTCAATTTATAATATACTCAACATGAATCTATATGTAAGAGAGATGTTAAGCTCTCCTTGCATATAGGAAATACAAATCAAAACTTTGAATATTTTCTTTAAACAAAATTTTGGAAATACCAATTGTAATTAAACATAAGTCTTGAATTCTTAAACATGAATCTTGAAACCAAAACAAATTTTGAATTTCTTAAATATGATACCAATTGTAAATATTTTACCAATTGAAAAGATTTTACATAGAAACATTGATACCAATTGTAAGAATTGTTCATTTTAAAACATATAAACAACTTTTAATCATAAAGTGTGGGAGTAAAAATACCAATTGAAATACAAAATCATATGAAATACTCATTTTCTCCCCTTTATGAAATACAAACTAAAGTCATGCATAGTCTTGATAACAATTTAAAAGTAATCAATTTAAACAAAATTGAAACTCAAGCACTAGCATAAACACAAACATATATATGTATGAAAAAATAGATACCAATAGAAATTGATATACTTGGAATTTAAAGCGTACATACATACAAAACATATATGAGTATACAAGAAGATCAAAATGATACCAATTGAAAGAGTTCAATGATACCAATTGACATAACAATAAGTTCAAGTGTATACATCATATTATCTACCACCCAATCATAATTCAAGTTTTAAAGATTTTCAATTTAGGGCATACATGAACATGATCTCCCATCCTACCGCCCTTGGAAGGTAGGGGTTTCAAAGATAGATTTGAAAATGTAGTTTTGTTTGAAAATCACTACCAAAATGAAGAACACCGCAACTAGTTAAACGGAAAACTTGTTAACTAGCACGAAATCCTTCAAGCAAGGAATAAAACAAAATTGAAATTCACATGATAATCATCACTCTAACCAATAAAGCATAACTCATGAGAAACAAAACATGAGCAATAGATATGAGTGTACAAATAATATTTGAAGATCATAATCATGAAAAAATATTTCATTAAGCTCAATTATTCCTTAAAACATAATTCCATCAAAACTATCTAATCTTCAAGGCATATGTATGTCTAATACAAACTATAGTATACATACATATCCAAAACATAACGAGTCCACAAAATATATGCATTAAGGCACGTGGCTCAAAAAGGATACTCATGTATAGTCAATAGTTTGGATAAGATGGACATATACATGAAGTTAAATATTGACACAATAAACATGACAATCATGAAAACATGAAAAGCATGAAAAGTATGAAAATTTAGCTTTTCATTAAAACAATTTGATACCAATTCTTTTCAAGGTATATGTATGATTTGTCAACACAAGAAGTATACATACATATCCCTTAAACACACTTTGAGTCCATAATAGATATTTGCATGAAAGGCAAATGACTCAAGGGGTATACATGTATATCTTAAAGTTTTGGCAAAATAAACATGTACATGAAATCAAAACTCATATAAATCCAAAAATATGAATACAAGTCTAAAATGTATGGATCATCAAAACTAGACTATACTAGCACATCTAATGGGTACAAATATGCATTCAAACCCAAACATATATAGATTTATTTGTAACCCACTCTATGTACAAGTATATAACTAGTCTTAATGAAAACTAACACTTAAACATATATTCAAATCATTGAGCATCAAAACAAACACGAATACCATATTTCTAACTAAAACACATACAAAATTCATCAAAATTCTTTTATTTGAATTTTAAACTACACATACATGCAAATAGGTATAACAAGTATAAATGAACGAATCATCAAAACTAGCTCATGCGTGTACATATAGTGAATACAAATGAGCATGAAGTTCAATTGCATATAAAACAAATGTAACTCACTATTTGTACATGTATAACACAAGTTTTGACAAAATCCACATTTAAACATGTCATAACCACAAGGAGTATCAAAACAAGCTAGAAATCAACATCATAAGAACTAAAACATGATTACTATATAAATTCACATGTATTAGATTCATGATGTACATTATAGCTAAACAAACCGTGAGAACACTAAATGTGAATCAATAAGCATGTGTGTCTCAAATACTATACATGTATGTCAAGGATCTAATAAACATGGAATGAACATACTAATCCATAGACATCAAAAACATGCTATAAACATTAAAACATGGAAAGCATGTAAACAATAAATGGGAGTAAAGGATTGTTACCAAAACCGAAGAAGCAACTCTCCTTGTCTCCAAAAACATGGTGGTCATCTCCACCAAATCTTCCCTTGAAAGTGATGCATCCAATTTGATTTCCATGAAGTCCGGAACGCATCCACTCCAAGGTGTCATCACTCTCACGTCATGTGAGAGCCCACACCTACATCAAAAATAATAGGAGGGGTGGTCTTTGGTACCCATATTCTTTTGGGTCCATGGGGGTTAGTACCTTCTCTAACCCAAACAAACTTCTTGGCTAAATTTTCAACATGTAAACGATCATAGCAAAATTTAGCAAGATGGCCTTTTCGACCACAATGTGTACATGTGTACACATGAGCATACATGGTGTGATGGTGTTCGTGAGGAGCATGTGTATGCCGTGGAGGATGTGCATGCATAGAAGATGGAACTTGTTTCTTTCGAATCAAGGTTTCCAATCGTGAGTGGTTCATGGCACATTGGCTCATAGTGGAGCCCAAACAATCTACTCTCTTCTTTAACATACAAATATCATCATTGATCCTAGAAGAAGAGGTACATGCATTAGGTAGACTAGATGAAGAAGCTACACTAGCATGGTAAACATGTGCATCCATCTTATTTTGCAAAAATTCATTTTTCTTTAAACATGCATCCAAATCTTTAGAAATTGAAGCAATCTTAATTTTCAAAGAATCATTTTCTTTTAAAACAAAATCAACTTTTGAAGACAAGTTTTCATTTTTCTTCAAAAGAACATGGCAATCATTTTATTTTTCAAAAAGTTATTTTCTTTAAGTGCAAGATCAAGTTGAGATTTTAATGAATCCCTTTCATTATAGACCTCAACCTTCTCTTGCAAAACATTGGTAAGTCTAGCATGCAAACTCTTATTTTCTTTTTCAATATCTAGATTTTTCTTTTTCAACACGTTATATTTTCTATTAACTTTCACACACAATAGATAGTTCTTCATTTAAGGCATGGGGATCAACATAATCATTTGAAGAACTAGCACAATCATTACTATCTAGGTGGGATTCCGAATGTACCTCAAGGGAGTCATTCCCTTGGACCATGAAGCATTGTGGATCGGATTCTCCACTAGATTCCTCTTCTTGAATTTGAACTTGAAGCTCCGAGGTGGTGGTGGTTGTCAATTTGTTCCACACTGCAAAGGCGGAATCAAAGTTAGAAACACATAAGAGATAATCTTTAGGAAGAGTGCTTCTAATGACCTTTAGGGCTTGTGCATTGGCCCCTATATGATTGCAATCACCAAGATAACATCTCTTGGTGGCGGCAAGGAAGACATGCAAACCTAGGGTCTTTAGGTACATGGACATCTTATACTTCCAAATATCAATGTTGGAAGGATCATAGCTAGGAGGGGTCATGAAGTCCATGGTATAAACTAAATGTGTGCAAACAAGCAAATGCAAATGAGATTAGCAAGCAAATGGATCTCACTCCTAGGATGTTAAGCCTAAGTATCAGGAGCACTAGCTCTGATACCAATTAAAAAAACACCTAGAGGGGGGTGAATAGGTGTAAGTGCTAATCTAAGAAACTTAATGCAAACTAAGTGCGCTAAATGCGGAAGCTAATGCAAATTATGCACAAACTAATACAATACAACAAGTGTAGCCGAATTCCCCTTTCGAGGCTCTGGACTAACTCCCCTTGATTCCCCTTGAAATGGGTTGAGGTGCTATGTGAAGCTCTTGTTGGATGAGTATAAGTTAGGCACACACACACAAGCAATCCAAGCAATATGAAATACACACAATCAAGCCAAGCATATAATAGATATGACAATAAGAAATGCAAGGCACAACACAAGCAATATATGATATGAATGAATCAATGCTCAACACAAGCAAGTATGATATGATGATGAGTATGATGCTTTGCACAATTATAAGAGAGAGAGTTAGAGAGACAATGGATCAAAACGCAAACACCAAGATTTGTTTCGAGGTTCGAGCACCTTGCTCTACATCCCCGCCTACACCACCGTGTAGGATTTCCACTATCTCAACTCCCACCGAGGGAACCTCTACCAAAGAGGATTTCTTACAACTCTAGGAGTACCAAACTCCTCTCTCAACAACAACCTCCTCAAAACCGAGGGGTTAGGCCCGTAGCCAATACAACAACCAATCCACACACCTCTACTGAAGAGGCTCACAACCAAACTCCACCTCTACCTAAGAGGGAGCAAACCAATACCACTCCGATCACCTCTACCGAAGAGGGATACAACAAATAAAGGAGGGTTTACAACAAGTGGTTCAAAACCACAAACTCTCTTTTTCTTTCTTTTTCCACAAAAACAAGATCCTAAATAGTTTAGGATAGAAGATAGCTCAAGTGTGGAAAACAAGTGTTTTTGGAAACAAGCAACAAAGAAAAATCTTTGGGAAAATACTTGCAATATGATAGAATTGAAGATCTAAGCAAAAATCCCAAAAACCTATTTTTCTTTGATTTTCCAAAAACCCTAAAACAATAAAGATGAGAAGTTTTTGCACTTAAAACTCTTTTGAAAACTCCTTTAAACACTTCAGAAAACTAGTATTTTTCCTCTTAAAAAACTTGGCAAAAATCCCCAAAGAGATGGGGTTTATATAGCCCCTATACAAAACTAGCCGTTAGGCTGAGTTGGCAGTCTGACAGACTGCCGGTCGACCGGTCCGGTCGACCGCCAACGGTCAGAATTATGACCGTTGGGCAACTGCGGTCGACCGGCCCGGTCGACCGATAAAACCCGAGAGCAGAGCTCTCAACTCGGTCGACCGTCCCGGTCGACCGTGTCTGTGCCTAACAGACGTGCACGTCTGTGCACGTCGGTCGACCGCAACGGTCGACCGGCCCTTGGTGCGGTCGACCGTCGCGGTCGACCGACCAGCCTGTCAGCACAAAACAAGGTCAAAAAATTTTGGAAAAATATTTTATAAAAACCTTTTATCATTTCTGAAAATTCCATAAAACTTGTTTTATCATTTTATGTTGAAACATAAACATGTGATAAAAATTTCAAGACAATGTATCAACATATCAATTCATTTTTGTGTCTTGCCAATTTTATCAAAAACAAAACTTGTATTTTTATCAAACTTGATTTTTCCAAAACATGAATAGGATAGTCAAAATAAGTTTATCTAGCAAGTTTAAAGCATGTATGTACATCTAGAACATATCTAATATACATAGAAATAAAGTAAACTTGTTTTGATCTATTATTCATGAAAACCAAAAACCAAATCATGAAACGTGTGTGTTTTGTGTTCACTTGAGCATATCAACTAAACTAAGCTTTACAAATATGGATCTAAAACACAAACTCTAAACTAGATACCTAAGTCTTCTTGACGATCTTCATCTTCAAGTAGACTTGCTCCAAAACTCCATCCATGGGCTAGGCAAAGTGTGAACTTGAAGCTTTGGCCCTGGAATCACCATGAATAGCTTCTAAGCATCTTGTTGAAGCTAATCACCAACCTAATATCCTGTTAATGATCTAAAATTTAGAAACACAAGAATATTAGTAAACATAAATACATGAGTTGATCATCATCAAAACTAGAGTGGAAGGCCATTGGGCCAACAATAGGCAAAACCCAATCTACAGGAGCGATGAAGATAGGGGGAGCAAACGCTCCCCCTAACTCACCAACAAACTCGCAAAAACGCGGCTTTGGCCGCGTTTCTGCGGCCAGGGTGTGGCCAGGTGGCACACCCTGTTGGTGGTGCTCCCCGGTTTCTCGATTTGTATTTATCTTTATTTGGATTTGCAGTTTATGTCCGGGATTTTGACGAAATGGCCTTTGATCCTTGGCTTCAACCGATCGATTTGTAGGGATTTGTTCTAACTAGTTTTCAACCGATCTGAACCGACCTGATCTGCCCTGATTTACTGAGTTTGATATAATTCTGATATAATTCAGAATTTGATGGGCTTTTTGGCTCATTTCTCTTCACTCTCCTTTAGGAATGGGCCTGCAAATAAATTAAACATTTAATTAGAAAAATGCAGAGTTTATTCTATAATAAGTAGGAGAATATGATAATAAATGTGCATTATTAGTGACCAATCACACCCCCATACCTATCTTTTGCTCGTCCTCGAGCAAAATAACTAAACTATACTAAGGATTATTAGACCACTTTCGCAGGTCACTCGATTGCATTGAGCATGTGCAACAAGCCGTTAAACCTCTAGGTTTCCCCTAGAGGACGAGTTTTGTCTCGTGAGGGTTTTCAGTGGATTACACCCACAAAATCCATAAAGAAAGAGAAACAAAGAGTTAGTATTTTTGAAAAGCATTTTGAAAGAGAAAAATATTTGAAATATAATTTTAAGATTTAAGTAATCTATAAGTTATCGAAAAACTAAATTTTTCATTCCTAAACTTAGTCTCTATTCAAAAGTTCGTTATCAATCAAAGTAAGGAGTCAAATTGTACTTCTCATCTAGTCTATTACTTTACCCTAAGTCATAGGCACCTTGTGACCGTGAAAATTTTGACTAAGGGTTCTTTAACTCTAACTCTTATGCCTCATTTATTTTTTTATATATATTTTTTGTGGTATTATTCCTTAGTTCTATTAGGCTTTCTAATCTGCCCATGTAACGAGCCTTTAATCGATGACTCCCAAACCAAACGATCTTAGGGCACCGGGTGAGAAAACACCCCAAGGACTTAAGGACTCGAGCAAACAAGGCCACAAAACTAAGGATTTTATTATATGAACTCCTTTTAGGCGTGAATACTTATGCTTTATTAGGCACAAATACCCAGCTTAATCAGAGAATTTATATATATTTTTTTTCTCAAACTTATCAAATCATCTTTCGCATGAATACTAAGGCTTGCTTAGGCCAAAGCACCTAGCTAATCAATAATTAGATTTGTTCATCTTTCATAGATATATTTTTTTTTATAAGGCATAAGAATCTTTATTTTTGAACCCTAAGTATGTAAGTGTATGAAGTGTGCATATTTCATTAAGGTAAAGATCAAGACTAAATTACTTTGACAAATTATCTTCCTAACTCTAAAAATCAAACAAATAATCTTATTTTGACCAAGTTTAAGAAATACTAATTTTGATTTTCCTATTCCTTAAAATTGACTTAATTTCTTACAAAAATATGTCAAAATATTGTTTCTATTTTCAAAAAGTTTTTAAAAGCAAAGAAAATGTTAATTTTTTTAATAAAAAGAAAAATCTAAGTTATGTTAGAACCCTTCCCCACACCTATCTCATGCATTGTCCTCAATGTATGAATTAATGCATAGATGCACGAAAAAGAAGACAGGGAAGGAAAATAATACCTTAAGGTGGTGGTTTCGGTGGTGGTCTGATGGTCCACGAAATGCAGCCCAATCGACTTTCGTGGAGTTCGGTGGAACCCACCAGAAATCTCTCTAATATAACCCATTAAAATGATGTATCCATAAAGGATTTTTATTAAAAATTTAACCCCATCTAATTTTCAAATTTCATAATTAATTTCGGAGTCAAATTTGTCAACCGCCTTGTCCCAAAATGGAGTGTGAAAAGATAGAATGATTGACTTGGCTTAGAAAGTACAGGAACTAAACCGACTCAGGAAAGTGACTTAAGTCAAGTAAAGGTTCAGGAGTCGAGATTGGTTCAGGAAGTGGGTCTAAATCAAGAAGTTGAAACTCAAGTCCACATTCATTTTCCAACAATGGAATGTGACTTAATATTAGTGATTCAAGTTCAAGAATGATAGGTGTGGGAATCAAAATGACTCTAAAATATTACTCAAGTCGGGTAACAAAACAGGAGTCAATATTGATTCGGGAATTTGAACTGGATCACAAAATTGAGAATCTAGGTCACATTTCTCATTGAGTTCAATTTCATAAAAATGAGAACTTGCCAATTTATTAATGGGACTTTCAAAATTATAAAATTGGTCAAGTTCAATATGATGATCATCAAAGATGGGCGATTCAATTTCATTATGAATTGGCACAGGATCCAATGTTGACTCGGGAAAAAGATTGAAACCAGGTGAAGACACCGGAGTCATAATTGAATCAGGAAGTAGAATTGAATCACTAAGTTGAGGTTTATGATCATATTCATTTTCAAGTTCAATTTCAGGAAAGGGATAACTTGCCAAACTGTCAATGTCACTTTCAAATTTTGGGGTTTGGACAAGTTCAAATGATTGTGCTGAAATGGAACGTTGTGTTCCAAAACAACATGACTCTTCGGCTCTAACAGAATGGTTACTGTCATTAGAACTGGTCAAACAGTGAGAATGTAGAGATTGGACCATCATATCTATGTCATGATTACAAACGCTTTGAGCCTGAGTCATGGCTTCAAGCATCTTTTCATAGTTGATAGGTTCATCGTTTTGTTGAAAATATGAAGTATTGTTTTGGAATTGGTGGTGAAATTGTGAGTCCATCAGATTTTGTGATTTTTGTTTGGACTCACGCATACTCATTTCCAAAATTAATGATTTTCTATTTTGGACTGGTGGAACTGAGTATGAATCTTTAAAATATTGTGGACACGGTGGATAAGGAGGACAAGTTGGTTGAAAATTAGACTCGGGGGAGGTGAATCCCCATTGACTCTGTGAAGAGTTGAAATTATTCTGGAAATTATGGTTATAAGATTGGGGACATGGGTTATATTGATTCGGATAAGACCAATCCGGCACACTAGGTTGGTTAAAGTTATGATATGCCGGGTTGGTAATATCCAAAAAAGAGGTTGGTGTGTAATATGGATTACTATTGAAATTGGAAAAATTATTGTTATAAGCCATATCACATTGGAAAACACAAACAAAGAAAAAAATAAGCAAACAAAGGAAAAAATTTTAAACTAAGTTAGGGTAGACCTATGACCTAGACGACTCCTAACTGTCCACGGGAGGTATAATGCAGACTTTGACCACAAGCTAATCAGCCAGGTCAGGGCAAGATTGGTGGGAGGTTATCTGTCAAAGACGTTCCTTAATTAAGTAACCACCAACCTTCGGGCTTTCGGCCCTTAATCCCCTTCCTAGACATTGATTTGGCAGAAGTCAAATTTCAACACCTTTCCCCCTTAGGATAAACTCCTAATTGAGTCCGAGATGTCCCTAGGGCCAACGTCAACTTATTTTTAGTTAGGCTTGGGTTAGTGAGTTGATTGGTCGCTAATGTTGCATATTTAGTATCATATTTCCATACTTATTATAGAATAAAATCTGCATTGTCCTAATTAAATGTCTAATTTATTTGCAGGCCCATTCTTTAAGGAGATGAAGAGAAATGAGCCAAAAAGCCCACCAAAATTCTGAATTAAATCAGAAATAATTCGAGTTCACTGAATCAGGGCAAAATCAAGAGGTTGAAAACCGGCTGAGAAGAATCCTCTCAGAATCGATCGATTGAAGCAAAGATCAACGGCCATTTCTTCAAAATCTCGGAGCTGAACTGCAAATCAAACCAAACATAAAGACAGAACGAGAATCCGGGGAGACCCACCAACAGGGTGTGGCCACCTGGCCACACCCTGGCCGCGAAAACGCGGCCAAATCCGCGTTTTCGCGGCTCGGTTGGGGAGTTAGGGGGAGCGTTTGCTCCCCCGATCTCCCCGGGATCCTCCTCGTGTGGGTTATGCCTATAAAAGGCCAGTATTTGCACTGAAAATGGACGACCATGCAGAGCTAGGATTTAGACTAGTTTTCCATTTCTTAGTTTAGGTTTTTCTTTTCTTTTTATGTAATTTGTATGTAAGCTTAGGATAGATGAAGATTCATGTAAGTAAGATAGAGAGGCTGATGTTGAGAGTGACACCGATGTACCCTCCTTCTTTCTTCCATTGTTTCTGCAATTAATAAAGGTAAAAGCTTCTTTTTATGTTCGTATTTTCTTTTGTTTCCTTCTTCCTCTTTCTACTTTACCTCCTTTGTTTTGATGAGTTTGCAAGTGAAGCCAGAAGCATAAGTATAACGATGTTGTGTGAGTGCCAACGAAAGTTCATGAAGACGTTCTCCTCCTCAAGATCCGTATCACTTCATTCTTGCGCGGCTTGATGATATAATGCGAACGGGGACTGAGCTCAATCCTATGATCTATGCGTTGAACGCCTCCAAGCAAGGTAGAACACGCAAGGATTCCAGGTAAGTCATCAACCAAACTAGGTGAGTACTTCTCTCATCTTCTATATTCACTTTTTTATTTCTTAGTTTAGATCACCAACACCCACTCCTTCATCACTCCTTTTCACTTCTTTGTAAATAATCATTTGTACATAGTCACTTTCTAATTCTCTCCACTTTCTCATTTTACCATTTTCTTTCTAACTTTAACATAACTCGTTTTCATTTTCTTTCTTAAAAACAAAGAAGAACTTTCATTTTCTTCACAAAGATTTCAATACAAAACTTTGAACGCTTCCATCGCAAACCCTCCTTGTGGATCACGACCCGCATAGCCACTTGCTATAGCGGTAAGAATTGAGCACTTGCACATCTTTGCTCTTAAATCTGAAATTCTTTATTTTATGTGCAGGTTAAGCCTCAATCAATTCTTTTGGCGCCGTTGCCGGGGAGGATAACATTTTTATTGAAATCTGATTTTTATTTAAAATTTTTTAGAACTAAAACGAATTTTCTTCTCTGTTGCAGGTTATAGGGCAAGCAAAGCAGGAAATTAAGATTGCAGTAACATATAAGTGGTATTGGGCCTCTGCTCTAGAAAGCAGAGACCAATTACCCTCTGCTTTGCCACGTTTTCGTGGCCCAAGCCGCAGTTACGCGGCAAAAAGGAGTTGACTACTAACGTTGTTTTTTGCAAGGCTGCTTGACTTGCAAAATTCTAGTTTTCTGCAATTTGTTTTTTCTTATATGCCATCACCATAAGCCTGCTAATAAACCAACAGTAAAATACTTGTTGAAATAGATAAAAACTTGATTAGACGTTTGCATTTTAGGCACGTGTCTTCTCAATTCTTTTATTTTACTGTTGAAGAGTGCTGGAGCAAGGTACGTTCGCATTGCATGTAGAATAGGACTCACCTCTTGGTTGATTTTCATTGCTTTGAGTGAATCTTATTTACATATCTTGTACACTTGCACAAACTTATATTAAGGGCACTAACCCATAACAAGATAAGGTGGGGATTTAATCACCCTTCCTTAGCCCAAAAATCAGATTCCAAGCACTCACTAACCCAAGCCTAACTAAAAATGAGTAGACATTGGCCCTAGGGACATCTCGGACTCAATTAGGAGATTATCCTAAGGGGGAAAAGTGTTGGAATTTGACTCCTGCAAAATCAGTGTCTAGGAAAGGGATTAAGGGCCGAAAGCCCGAAGGTTGGTGGTTATTTAATTAAGGAACGTCTTTGACGGAAAACCTCCCACTAACCTTGCCCTGACCTGGCTGATTAGCTTGTGGTCAAAGTCTGCATTAAACCTCCCGTGGACAGTCTAATCAGTTAGGAGTCGTCTAGGCCATAGGTCTACCTTAACTTAGTTAGAATTTTTTTCTTTTATTTGTTTGATTTTTTGTTTGTTTCTTTTCTTTCTTTTTGTTTCTATTCTATTGTGTGATATGGCTTATAATAACAATTTTTTCAGCTTCAATAATAATCCATATTACACACCGACTTCATTTTCGGATATTACCAACCCGGCATATCATAACTTTAACCAACCTAGTGTGCCGGATTGGTCTTATCCGAATCAATATAACCCATACCCCCAATCTAATAACTATAATTTCCATAATGATTTCAACTCTTCACAGAGTCAGTGGAGATTCACCTCCCCCGAGTCCAATTTTCAACCAACTTGTCCTCCTTCTCCACCTTGTCCACAATATTTTCAAGAGTCATACTCAGTTCCACCAGTCCAAAATAGAAAACTATTAATTTTGGAAATGAGTATGCGTGAGTCCAAACACAAATCCCAAAATCTGATGGACTCACAATTTCACCACCAATTCCAAGACAATACTTCATCTTTTCATCAAAACAATGAACCTATCAACTATGAAAAGATGCTTGAAGCCATGACTTAGGCTCAAAACGCTCGTAATCGTGACATAGATATGATGGTCCAATCTCTACGTTCCACCGTTTGACCAGTTCTGATGTCACTAACCATCCTGTTAGAGCCGATGAGTCAGGTTGTTTTTGAAAATCAAGGTTCCATTTCAGAACAATCATTTGAACTTGCCCAAACTCCAAATTTTGAAAAGAATATTGACAGTTTGGCAAGTTATCCTTTTCCTGAAATCGAACTTGAAATGAATATGATCATGAATCTCAACTTAGTGATTCAAGTTTACTTCCTGATTCACTAATGACTCCGGTGTCTTCACCTGATTTCAATGTTTTTCTGAGTCAACATTGAATCCTGTGCCAATTCATAATGAAATTGAATCACTCATTCTTGATGATCATATTGAACTTGACCAATTCTACACTTTTGAAAAATCCTATTAACAAATTGGCAAGTTCTCATTTTTTGATATTGAACTCAATGAGATATGTGACCTAGATTCTCAAATCTGTGATCCAGTTCAACTTTCTGAATCAATATTGACTCCTGTTTTGTTACCAAACTTGAGTAATATTTTAGAGTCAGTTTTGATTCCCCCACCTATCATTCCTGAACTTGAATCACAATATTAAGTCACATTCCATTGTTGGAAAATCAATGTGGACTTGAGTTTCAACTTCTTGATTTGGACACACTTCTTGAACCAATCTCGACTCCTGAACCTTTACTTGACTTAAGTCACCTTCCTGAGTCGGTATTAGTTCCTATACTTCCTGAGTCCAAGTCAATCATTCTATCATTTCAGACTCCATTTTGGGACAAGGTGGTTGACAAATTTGACTGCGAAATTAATTATGGAATTTGGAAATTAGATGGGATCAAATATTTATAAAAATCCTTTATGGATTCATAATTTTAATGGGTTATATTAGTGAAATTTCTAGTGGGTTCCTCCGAACCCATGAAAAATTGATTGGGCCGCATTTCGTGGACCAATCAGACCACCGCAGGAACCACCACCTTAAGGTAACATTTTCCTTCCCTTTCGTCTTTTTCATGCATCTATGCATT
Organism: Agave tequilana; assembly: GCA_038442645.1. NCBI lineage: Eukaryota > Viridiplantae > Streptophyta > Magnoliopsida > Asparagales > Asparagaceae > Agave > Agave tequilana. The sequence continues at coordinate 104,637 of JAVJIF010000612.1, forward strand.
AATTCATACATTGAGGACAATGCATGAGATAGGTGTGGGGGAGGGTTTAACATAACTTAGTTTTTTTCTTTTTATTAAAAAAAAATAACTTAGTTTTTTTCTTTTTATTAAAAAAATTAACATTTTCTTTGCTTTTAAAAACTTTTTGAAAATAGAAACAATATTTTGACATATTTTTTGTAAGAAATTAAGTTAATTTTAAGGAATAGGAAAATTCAAATTAGGATTTCTTATACTTGGTCAAAATAAGATTATTTGTTTGATTTTTAGGGTTAGGAAGAAAAATTGTCAAAGTAATTTAGTCTTGATCTTTACCTTGATGAAATATGCACACTTCATACACTTACACACTTAGGGTTCAAAAACAAAGATTCATATGCCTTATAAAAAAAAAAAAGAAATGAACAAGTCTAATTATTGATTAACTAGGTGCTTTAGCCTAAGCAAGTCTTAGTATTTATGCGAAAGATGATTAGATAAGTTTGAGAAAAAATATATAAAAATCCTCTGATTAAGCTGGGTATTTGTGCCTAATAAAGCACAAGTATTCACGCCTAAAAGGGGTTCATGTAATAAAATACTTAGTTTTGTGGCCTTGTTTGCCCGAGTCCTTAAGTCTTTGGGGTGTTTTCTCACCCGATGCCCTAAGACCGTTTGGTTTGGGAGTCATCGATTAAAGGCTCGTTACATGGGCAGATTAGAAAGCCTAATAGAACTAAGGAATAATACCACTAATATATATATATATATATATATATATATATATTATATATATATATATATATATATATATATATAAAAATAAGGCATAAGAGTTAGAGTTAATGAACCCTTAGTCAAAATTTTCACAGTCACAAAGTGCATATGACTCAGGGTAAAGTAATAGACTAGATGAGAAGTACAATTTGACTCCTTACTTTGACTGATAACAAATTGTTGAATAGAGACTAAGTTTAGGAATGAAAAATTCGTTTTTCCTATAACTTATAGATTACTTAAATCTTACAATTATATTTCAATTATTTTTCTCTTTCAAAGTGCTTTTCGAAAATACTAACTCTTTGTTTCCCTTTCTTTATGGATTTTGTGGTGTAATCCGCTGAAAATCCTCACGAGACAAAACTCGTCCTCTAGGGGAAACCTAGAGGTTTAACGGCTTGTTGCACATGCTAAGTGCAATCGCGTGACCTGCGAAAGTGGTCTAATAATCCTTAGTATAGTTTAGTTGTTTTGCTCGAGGACGAGCAAAAGATAGGTATGGGAGTGTGATTGGTCACTAATGTTGCATATTTAGTATCATATTTCCATACTTATTATAGAATAAAATCTGCATTGTCCTAATTAAATGTCTAATTTATTTGCAGGCCCATTCTTTAAGGAGATGAAGAGAAATGAGCCCAAAAGCCCACCAAAATTCTGAATTAAATCAGAATTAATTCGACCTCACTGAATCAGGGCAAAATCAAGAGGTTGAAAACCGGTTGAGAAGAATCCTCTCAGAATCGATCGGTTGAAGCAAAGATCAACGGCCATTTCTTCAAAATCTCGGAGCTGAACTGCAAATCCAACAAAACATAAAGACAGAACGAGAACCCGGGAGACCCACAAACAGGGTGTGGCCACCTGGCCACACCCTGGCCGCGAAACGCGGCCAAAGCCGCGTTTTCGCGGCTTGGTTGGGAGTTAGGGGGAGCGTTTGCTCCCCGATCTCCCCGGGATCCTCCTCGTGTGGGTTATGCCTATAAAAGGCCAGTATTTGCACTGAAAATGGACGACCATGCAGAGCTAGGATTTAGACTAGTTTTCCATTTCTTAGTTTAGGTTTTTCTTTTCTTTTTATGTAATTTGTATGTAAGCTTAGGATAGATGAAGATTCATGTAAGTAAGAGAGAGAGGCTGATGTTGAGAGTGACACCGATGTACCCTCCTCCTTTCTTCCATTGTTTCTGCAATTAATAAAGGTAAAAGCTTCTTTTATGTTCGTATTTTCTTTGTTTCCTTCTTCCTCTTTCTACTTTACCTCCTTTGTTTTGATGAGTTTGCAAGTGAAGCCAGAAGCATAAGTATAACGATGTTGTGTGAGTGCCAACGATAGTTCATGAAGACGTTCTCCTCCTCAAGATCCGTATCACTTCATTCTTGCGCGGCTTGATGATATAATGCGAACGGGGACTGAGCTCGATCCTATGATCTATGCGTTGAACGCCTCAAGCAAGGTAGAACACGCAAGGATTCCAGGTAAGTCATCAACAAACTAGGTGAGTACTTCTCTCATCTTCTATCTTCACTTTTTTATTTCTTAGTTTAGATCACCAACACCCACTTCCTTCATCACTCCTTTTCACTTCTTTGTAAATAATCATTTGTACATAGTCACTTTCTAATTCTCTCCACTTTCTCATTCTACCGTTTTCTTTCTAACTTTAACATAACTCGTTTTCATTTTCTTTCTTAAAAACAAAGAAGAACTTTCGTTTTCTTCACAAAGATTTCAATACAAAACTTTGAACGCTTCCATCGCAACCCTCCTTGTGGATCACGACCCGCATAGCCACTTGCTAAAGCGGTAAGAATTGAGCACTTGCACATCTTTACTCTTAAATCTGAAATTCTTTATTTTGTGTGCAGGTTAGCCTCAATCAATTCTTTGGCGCCGTTGCCGGGGAGGGTAACGTTTTTATTGAAATCTGATTTTTATTGAAAATTTTTTAGAACTAAAACGAATTTTCTTCTCTGTTGCAGGTTATAGGGCAAGCAAAGCAGGAAATTAAGATTGCAGTAACATATAAGTGGTATTGGGCCTCTGCTCTAGAAAGCAAAGACCAATTACCCTCTGCTTTACCGCGTTTTCGCGGCCCAAGCCGTGGTTATGCGGCAGAAAGGAGTTGACTACTAACGTTGTTTTTTGCAGGGCTGCTTGACTTGCAAAATTTTAGTTTTCTGCAATTTGTTTTTTCTTATATGCCATAACCATAAGCCTGCTAATAAACCAACAGTAAAATACTTGTTGAAAAGATAAAAACTTGATTAGACGTTTGCATTTTAAGCACGTGTCTTCTCAATTCTTTTATTTTACTGTTGAAGAGTGCTGGAGCAAGGTATGTTCGCATTGCATGTAGAATAGGACTCACCTCTTGGTTGATTTTCATTGCTTTGAGTGAATCTTATTACATATCTTGTACACTTGCACAAACTTATATTAAGGGCACTAACCCATAACAAGATAAGGTGGGGATTTAATCACCCTTCCTTAGCCCAAAAATCAGATTCCAAGCACTCACTAACCCAAGCCTAACTAAAAATGAGTAGACATTGGCCCTAGGGATATCTCGGACTCAATTAGGAGATTATCCTAAGGGGGAAAAGTGTTGGAATTTGACTCCTGCAAAATCAGTGTCTAGGAAAGGGATTAAGGGCCGAAAGCCCGAAGGTTGGTGGTTATTTAATTAAGGAACGTCTTTGACGGAAAATCTCCCACCAACCTTGCCCTGACCTGGCTGATTAGCTTGTGGTTAAAGTCTGCATTAAACCTCCCGTGGACAGTCTAATCAGTTAGGAGTCGTCTAGGCCATAGGTCTACCTTAACTTAGTTAGAATTTATTTCTTTTATTTGTTTGATTTTTTGTTTGTTTGTTTTCTTTCTTTTTGTTTGTATTCTATTGTGTGATATGGCTCATAATAACAATTTTTCCAACTTCAATAATAATCCATATTACACACCGACTTCATTTTCGGATATTATCAACCCCGCATATCTTAATTTTAACCAACCTAGTGTGCCGGATTGGTCTTATCCGAATCAATATAACCCATACCGCCAATCTAATAACTATAATTTCCATAATGATGTCAACTCTTCACAGAGTCAGTGGGGATTCACCTCCCCCGAGTCCAATTTTCAACCAACTTGTCCTCCTTCTCCACCTTGTCCACAATATTTTCAAGATTCATACTCAGTTCCACCAGTCCAAAATAGAAAACTATCAATTTTGGAAATGAGTATGCGTGAGTCTAAACACAAATCACAAATCTAATGGACTCACAATTTCACCACCAATTTCAAGACAATACTTCATCTTTTCATCAAAACAATGAACCTATCAACTATGAAAAGATGCTTGAAGCCATGACTCAGGCTCAAAACGCTCGTAATCGTGACATAGATATGATGGTCCAATCTCAACGTTCCCACCGTTTGACCAGTTCTAATGTCACTAACCATCCTGTTAGAGCCGATGAGTCAGGTTGTTTTGAAAATCAAGGTTCCATTTCAGAACAATCATTTTAACTTGCCCAAACTCAAAATTTTGAAAAGAATATTGACAGTTTGGCAAGTTATCCTTTTCCTGAAATCGAACTTGAAAATGAATATGATCATGAATCTCAACTTAGTGATTCAATTTTACTTCCTGATTCAAAAATGACTCCGGTGTCTTCACCTGATTTCAATCTTTTTCCTAAGTCAACATTGAATCCTGTGCCAATTCATAATGAAATTGAATCACTCATTCTTGATGATCATATTGAACTTGACCAATCACACTTATGAAAATCCTATTGACAAATTGGCAAGTTCTCATTTTTTTGATATTAAACTCAATGAGATATGTGACCTAGATTCTCAAATCTGTGATCCAGTTCAACTTTCTGAATCAATATTGGCTCCTGTTTTGTTACCAACTTGAGTAATATTTTAGAGTCAGTTTTGATTCTCCCACCTATCATTCCTGAACTTGAATCACCAATATTAAGTCACATTCCATTGTTGGAAAATCAATGTGGACTTGAGTTTCAACTTCTTGACTTGACACACTTCTTGAACCAATCTCGACTCCTGAACTTTTACTTGACTTAAGTCACTTCCTGAGTCGGTATTAGTTCTATACTTCCTGAGTCCAAGTCAATCATTCTATCATTTCAGACTCCATTTTGGGACAAGGTGGTTGACAAATTTGACTCCGAAATTAATTATGGAATTTGGAAATTAGATGGGATCAAATATTTAATAAAAATCCTTTATGGATTCATAATTTTAATGGGTTATATTAGTGAAATTTCTGGTGGGTTCCTCCGAACCCCACGAAAAATTGATTGGGCCGCATTTCGTGGACCAATCAGACCACCACCGGAACCACCACCTTAAGGTAACATTTTCCTTCCCTTTCGTCTTTTTCATGCATCTATGCATTAATTCATACATTGAGGACAATGCATGAGATAGGTGTGGGGGAGGTTCTAACATAACTTAGTTTTTTTTCTTTTATTAAAAAATAATTTAGTTTTTTTCTTTTTATTAAAAAAAATTAACATTTTCTTTGCTTTTAAAAACTTTTTGAAAATAGAACAATATTTTGACATATTTTTTGTAAGAAATTAAGTTAATTTTAAGGAATAGGAAAATCCAAATTAGGATTTCTTATACTTGGTCAAAATAAGATTATTTGTTTGATTTTTAGGGTTAGGAAGAAAAATTGTCAAAGTAATTTAGTCTTGATCTTTACCTTGATGAAATATGCACACCTCATACACTTACACACTTAGGGTTCAAAAATAAAGATTCATATGCCTTATAAAAAAAAAGAAATGAACAAGTCTAATTATTGATTAGCTAGGTGCTTTGGCCTAAGCAAGCCTTAGTATTTATGCGAAAGATGATTAAATAAGTTTGAGAAAAAAATATATAAATTCTCTGATTAAGCTGGGTATTTGTGCCTAATAAAGCATAAGTATTCACGCCTAAAAGGGGTTCATATAATAAAATCCTTAGTTTTGTGGCCTTGTTTGCCCGAGTCCTTAAGTCCTTGGGGTGTTTTCTCACCCGATGCCCTAAAACCGTTTGGTTTGGGAGTCATCGATTAAAGGCTCGTTACATGGGCAGATTAGAAAGCCTAATAGAACTAAGGAATAATACCACCAATATATATATATATATATATAAGGCATAAGAGTTAGAGTTAATGAACCCTTAGTCAAAATTTTCACAGTCACAAAGTGCATATGACTCAGGGTAAAGTAATAGACTAGATGAGAAGTACAATTTGACTCCTTACTTTGACTGATAACAAATTGTTAAATAGAGACTAAGTTTAGGAATGAAAATTCGGTTTTCCTATAACTTATAGATTACTTAAATCTTACAATTATATTTCAATTATTTTTCTCTTTCAAAGTGCTTTTCGAAAATACTAACTCTTTGTTTCCCTTTCTTGATGGATTTTGTGGGTGTAATCCGCTGAAAATCCTCACGAGACAAAACTCGTCCTCTAGGGGAAACCTAGAGGTTTAACGGCTTGTTGCACATGCTAAGTGCAATCGCGTGACCTGCGAAAGTCGTCTAATAATCCTTAGTATAGTTTAGTTGTTTTGCTTGAGGACGAGCAAAAGATAGGTATGGGAGTGTGATTGGTCGCTGATGTTGCATATTTAGTATCATATTTTCATACTTATTATAGAATAAAATCTGCATTGTCCTAATTAATGTCTAATTTATTTGCAGGCCCATTCTTTAAGGAGATGAAGAGAAATGAGCCCAAAAGCCCACCAAAATTCTGAATTAAATCAGAATTAATTCGAGCTCACTGAATCAGGGCAAAATCAAGAGGTTGAAACCGGTTGAGAAGAATCCTCTCAGAATCGATCGGTTGAAGCAAAGATCAACGGCCATTTCTTCAAAATCTCGGAGCTGAACTGCAAATCCAACAAACATAAAGACAGAACGAGAACCCGGGGAGACCCACCTACAGGGTGTGGCCACCTGGGCCGCGTTTTCGCGGCTTGGTTGGGGAGTTAGGGGGAGCGTTTGCTCCCCTGATTTCCCCGGGATCCTCCTCGTGTGGGTTATGCCTATAAAAGGCCAGTATTTGCACTGAAAATGGACGACCATGCAGAGCTAGGATTTAGACTAGTTTTCCATTTCTTAGTTTAGGTTTTCTTTTCTTTTTATGTAATTTGTATGTAAGCTTAGGATAGATGAAGATTCATGTAAGTAAGAGAGAGAGGCTGATGTTGAGAGTGACACCGATGTACCCTCCTCCTTTCTTCCATTGTTTCTGCAATTAATAAAGTTAAAAGCTTCTTTTTATGTTCGTATTTTCTTTTGTTTCCTTCTTCCTCTTTCTACTTTACCTCCTTTGTTTTGATGAGTTTGCAAGTGAAGCCAGAAGCATAAGTATAACGATGTTGTGTGAGTGCCAACGATAGTTCATAAAGACGTTCTCCTCCTCAAGATCCGTATCAGTTCATTCTTGCGCGGCTTGATGATATAATGCGAACGGGGACTGAGCTCGATCCTATGATCTATGCGTTGAACGCCTCAAGCAAGGTAGAACACGCAAGGATTCCAGGTAAGTCATCAACCAAACTAGGTGAGTACTTCTCTCATCTTCTATCTTCACTTTTTTATTTCTTAGTTTAGATCACCAACACCCACTTCCTTCATCACTTCTTTGTAAATAATCATTTGTACATAGTCACTTTCTAATTCTCTCCACTTTCTCATTCTACCGTTTTCTTTCTAAATTTAACATAACTCGTTTTCATTTTCTTTCTTAAAAACAAAGAAGAACTTTCGTTTTCTTCACAAAGATTTCAATACAAAACTTTGAACGCTTCCATCGCAAACCCTCCTTGTGGATCACGACCCGCATAGCCACTTGCTATAGCGGTAAGAATTGAGCACTTGCACATCTTTACTCTTTAATCTGAAATTCTTTATTTTATGTGCAGGTTAAGCCTCAATCAATTCTTTTGGCGCCGTTGCCGGGGAGGGTAACGTTTTTATTGAAATCCGATTTTTATTGAAAATTTTTAGAACTAAAACGAATTTTCTTCTCTGTTGCAGGTTATAGGGCAAGCAAAGCAGGAAATTAAGATTGCAGTAACATATAAGTGGTATTGGGCCCCTGCTCTAGAAAGCAGAGACCAATTACCCTCTGCTTTGCCGCGTTTTCGCGGCCCAAGCCGCGGTTACGCGGCAAAAAGGAGTTGACTACTAACGTTGTTTTTTGCAGGGCTGCTTGACTTGCAAAATTCTAGTTTTCTGCAATTTGTTTTTTCTTATATGCCATCACCATAAGCCTGCTAATAAACCAACAGTAAAATACTTGTTGAAAAAGATAAAAACTTGATTAGACGTTTGCATTTTAGGCACGTGTCTTCTCAATTCTTTTATTTTACTGTTGAAGAGTGCTGGAGCAATGTACGTTCGCATTGCATGTAGAATAGGACTCACCTCTTGGTTGATTTTCATTGCTTTGAGTGAATCTTATTTACATATCTTGTACACTTGCACAAACTTATATTAAGGGCACTAACCCATAACAAGATAAGGTGGGGATTAATCACCCTTCCTTAGCCCAAAAATCAGATTCCAAGCACTCACTAACCCAAGTCTAACTAAAAATGAGTAGACATTGGCCCTAGGGACATCTCGGACTCAATTAGGAGATTATCCTAAGGGGGAAAGTGTTGGAATTTGACTCCTGCAAAATCAGTGTCTAGGAAAGGATTAAGGGCCGAAGCCCGAAGGTTGGTGGTTATTTAATTAAGGAACGTATTTGACGGAAAACCTCCCACCAACCTTGCCCTGGCCTGGCTGATTAGCTTGTGGTCAAAGTCTGCATTAAACCTCCCATGGACAGTCTAATCAGTTAGGAGTCGTCTAGGCCATAGGTCTACCTTAACTTAGTTAGAATTTTTTTTCTTTTATTTGTTTGATTTTTTTTTTTGTTTGTTTTCTTTCTTTTTGTTTGTATTCTATTGTGTGATATGGCTTATAATAACAATTTTTCCAACTTCAATAATAATCCATATTACACACCGACTAGTTTTTCGGATATTACCAACCCGGCATATCATAACTTTAACCAACCTAGTGTGCCATTGGTCTTATCCGAATCAATATAACCCATACCCCCAATCTAATAACTATAATTTCCATAATGATTTTAACTCTTCACAGAGTCAGTGGGGATTCACCTCCCCCGAGTCCAATTTCAACCAACTTGTCCTCCTTCTCCACCTTGTCCACAATATTTCAAGAGTCATACTCAGTTCCACCAGTCCAAAATAGAAACTATCAATTTTGGAAATTAGTATGCGTGAGTCCAAACACAATCCAAAATCTGATGGACTCACAATTTCATCACCAATTTCAAGACAATACTTCATCTTTTCATCAAAACAATGAACCTATCAACTATGAAAAGATGCTTGAAGCCATGACTCAGGCTCAAAACGCTCGTAATCGTGACATAGATATGATGGTCCAATCTCTACGTTCCCACCGTTTGACCAGTCTGATGTCACTAACCATCCTGTTAGAGCCGATGAGTCAGGTTGTTTTGGAAATCAAGGTTCCATTTCAGAACAATCATTTGAACTTGCGCAAACTCTAAATTTTGAAAAGAATATTAACAGTTTGGCAAGTTATCCTTTTCCTGAAATCGAACTTGAAAATGAATATGATCATGAATCTCAACTTAGTGATTCAAGTTTACTTCCTGATTCAAAAATGACTCCGGCATCTTCACCTGATTTCAATCTTTTTCCTGAGTCAACATTGAATCCTGTGCCAATTCATAATGAATTGAATCATCATTCCTTATGATCATATTGAACTTGACCAATTCTACACTTTTGAAAATCCTATTGACAATTGGCAAGTTCTCATTTTTTTGATATTGAACTCAATGAGATATGTGACCTAGATTCTCAAATCTGTGATCCAGTTCAACTTTTTGAATCAATATTGACTCCTGTTTTGTTACCAAACTTGAGTAATATTTTAGAGTCAGTTTTGATTCCCCCACCTATCATTCCTGAACTTGAATCACCAATATTAAGTCACATTCCATTGTTGGAAAATCAATGTGGACTTGAGTTTCAACTTCTTGACTTGGACACACTTCTTGAACCAATCTCAACTCCTGAACCTTTACTTGACTTAAGTCACCTTCCTGAGTCGGTATTAGTTCCTATACTTCCTGGGTCCAAGTCAATCATTCTATCATTCAGACTCCATTTTGGGACAAGGTGGTTGACAAATTGACTCCGAAATTAATTATGAAATTTGAAAATTAGATGGGGTCAAATATTTAATAAAAATCCTTTATGGATTCATAATTTTAATGGGTTATATTAGTGAAATTTCTGGTGGGTTCCTCCGAACCCCACGAAAAATTGATTGGGCCGCATTTCGTGGACCAATCAGACCACCACCAGAACCACCACCTTAAGGTAACATTTTCTTCCCTTTCGTCTTTTTCATGCATCTATGCATTAATTCATACATTGAGGACAATGCATGAGATAGGTGTGGGGGAGGGACTAACATAACTTAGTTTTTTTTTCTTTTTATTAAAAAAAATAACTTAGTTTTTTTTCTTTTTATTAAAAAAAATTAACATTTTCTTTGCTTTTAAAACTTTTTGAAAATAGAAACAATATTTTGACATATTTTTTTCTAAGAAATTAAGTTAATTTTAAGGAATAGGAAAATCTAAATAGGATTTCTTATACTTGGTCAAAATAAGATTATTTGTTTGATTTTTAGGGTCAGGAAGAAATTTGTCAAAATAATTTAGTCTTGATCTTTACCTTGATGAAATATGCACACTTCATACACTTACACTTAGGGTTCAAAAACAAAGATTCTTATGCCTTATAAAAAAAAAAGAAAAGAAAAAAAGAAGAAATGAACAAGTCTAATTATTGATTAGCTAGGTGCTTTGGCCTAAGCAAGCCTTTGTATTTATGCGAAAGATGATTAGATAAGTTTGAGAAAAAATGTATAAAAATCCTCTGATTAAGCTGGGTATTTGTGCTCAATAAAGTATAAGTATTCACACCTAAAAGGGTTTCATATAATAAATCCGTAGTTTTGTGGCCTTATTTGCTCGAGTCCTTAAGTCCTTGGGGTGTTTTCTCACCCGGTGCCCTAAGACCGTTTGGTTTGGGAGTCATCGATTAAAGGCTCGTTACATGGGCAGATTAGAAAGCCTAATAGAACTAAGGAATAATACCACCAAATATATATATATATATATATATATATATATATATATAATATATATATATATATATATATATATATATATATATATATAATATAAATAAATAAGGCATAAGAGTTAGAGTTAATGAACCCTTAGTCAAAATTTTCACAGTCACAAAGTGCATATGACTCAGGGTAAAGTAATAGACTAGATGAGAAGTACAATTTGACTCCTTACTTTGACTGATAACAAATTGTTGAATAGAGACTAAGTTTAGGAATGAAAAATTCGGTTTTCCTATAACTTATAGATTACTTAAATCTTACAATTATATTTCAAATATTTTTCTCTTTCAAAATGCTTTTCGAAAATACTAACTCTTTGTTTCCCTTTCTTTATGGATTTTGTGGGTGTAATCCGCTGAAAATCCTCACGAGACCAAACTCGTCCTCTAGGGGAAACCTAGAGGTTTAACGACTTGTTGTACATGCTAAGTGCAATCGCGTGACCTGCGAAAGTGGTCTAATAATCCTTAGTATAGTATAGTTGTTTTGCTCAAGGACGAGCAAATGATAGGTATGGGGTGTGATTGTTCGCTAATGTTGCATATTTAGTATCATATTTCCATACTTATTATAGAATAAAATCTGCATTGTCCTAATTAAATATCTAATTTATTTGCAGGCCCATTCTTTAAGGAGATGGAGAGAAATGAGCCCAAAAGCCCACGAAAATTCTGAATTAAATCAGAATTAATTCGAGCTCACTGAATCAGGACAAAATCAAGAGGTTGAAAACCGGTTGAGAAGAATCCTCTCAGAATCGATCGGTTGAAGCAAAGATCACGGCCATTTCTTCAAAATCTCGGAGCTGAACTGCAAATCCAACCAAACATAAAGACAGAACGAGAACTCAGGGAGACCCACCAACAGGGTGTGGCCTGTTAGCACAAAAGGTTACACTCTCCAATTGTTTAGAGTTTTGATGATAACAAAACAAATAAGAGCTATTTGGTACTAATTAGTTTGTTAAGATAAGTTTTAGGTTTGTACCATATTTGGAGGCCATTGCTTAGCTATTGCAAGAAATTCTAGTTTCATGAAGCAAAGAAGGCTTTTTGCACATCAAGGAAGGAACATAGAAGAGAAGGCTCTAGCAAGGCATTGCATGGCTCAAGATTGCTCAAGAGACTTAATTAGATTTGTTTTTAGTTTAGAGTTTTGTTAAAGAATAGTGAATAGGTTTGAAGCTCTATCACACACATTTTTGCGCACATCTTGTTTTCAAACATATTTCCTATAATATATACAAAAATAGTTTGTATACAATCTTCAGCCTACAAACTCATTTTTATCCATTATATATATCCCTATTCAAAACTAGTTTGTTAAAAATAGATTTCCCCTCAAAATTCTATCTTTGTTTTGGCTTTTGACCTGAGCCGGTCGACCGCAAGGGTCGACCGACCCAATGTCAGGTCAAGCCGGTCGGCCGGCCGAGTCGACCGGAGTTCTGGCAGCTGCACGTATCAGTGTACACGTTTCACGGTCGACCCGGACGGTCGACTGAGACATGCCTGGCTGTAAGACCCTGCTCTCTGTTTGTTTGGGTCGACCGGGCGGTCGACCGTAGCCTGCAACGGCTATTTTTTGTACTAGCGGTCGACCGGGCCGGTCGACCGAGCTAGCCATTTGAACAGTAACAGCTATTTTTCTGAGCTGATTTATTTTTATCCTTTTCTCACTTAAGTGTGTTTAAGTGACATGTTTTGGTTTAATACTCTCTGATTAGCCTAAATATGCTTTATGTCTAAACCCTAGCCCTCTCCTATAAATAGGGGTGTTTAGGGAGAGATTGGTTACTAGAAAAATTATCAAAATTTCCACAAGTTTAAGGCATTCAAAAAGACTTGGTTTCTTGGTTTTTGGTGCTGAAATTATCTCTCATTTTCTGAAGTGTTTTCAAGAACTCTCTGATTTCTTTTTCTTTGCACACAAAAGCTTCATTCCTACTCATTGTTCTCTAAGGACCTTTGTAAGGGAAGAGAATTTTGCAAGAGAGAGTTTGTGGTCTTTTGACTACTAAGAGATTACTTGTACTTGAGATGTGGAGTTGGGTACTCCGGTGGATTTGTAACGTCTTTGTAATAGTGGAAGTGGTTGGAATCCTTCTGGGGAAGGCGGGGAAGTAGAGCTGGGTGCTCGAACCTCGGTAACAAATCTTGGTGTTTGCGTTTGGTTTACTTGCTCTTGATTCTTGCTTTACTTTCATTGCTCTTATTACTTGCTCTCTACTTTCATTGCTATATTCACTTGCTTTGTGTGATTGTTGCATCATAAATTTTAAATTGTGCATTGATTAGCATTATCACCTATTCACCCCCCTCTAGGTAATTTTCAATTGGTATCAGAGCTTGGACTCTAGCTTTGGCTTAACATCCTTAGAGAGATCCTTAAAATTTGCTAATCAACATTTGCATTCCATTTGTCATCTCTAGTAAACATGGCCGATAACATCAAAACCCCTCCTAAATTTGATGGACTTAATTTCCCTATTTGGAAGGTTAGGATGACTATCTTTTGCAATCTTTAGGTAGCTTAGTAGCCAAATCTTTAACCAAACCCTATGTAGCACCCGATAGTGATGAGAGCACATGGACCGACTTTACCTTTAGAGAATATGAGGCTAAATCTAAGGCCCAAAATTCCCTTCTAACCGCCTTGAATGAGGATGACCTTACACGGGTAATTCATTGCCAATCCGCCTATGAGATTTGGCAACATTTATTGGTCACACACGAGGGGACTTCACAAGTCAAGAGAGCTAAGATAGATCTCTTGAGGTCTCAATATGAATCCTTTAAAATGATTGATGAAGAATCTATTGATTGTATGATTACTAGATTTACTAAAATCACCAATGCTCTTTCTTCTTTAGGTGATGACATCTCCAATGACCAAAAGGTGCGAAAGTGATTCGGGCACTTCCTACATCATGGGAGATCAAGGACACCACCTTGAAAGAATTGAACGACAAGGATGAGATGGACCTAATTAGTCTCATTGGGAACTTAAAGACCCATGAGATGGAAAAGAAAGCAAGAGAAGAGGCCGCTCCACTGAAGAAGAAGTCCATAGCCTTCAAGTCTTCATCCACTCTTGAGGACGATGAGAAGATGAAGAAGAAGATGAGGAGCTCTCCCTCCTTGTGCGAAATGTGAAGAGGATGTACCGGAGAAAAAAGCTCAACTTCCGAAGAAAATTCGAAGGCAAAGAGGAGAGAAGAATTATTTGCTACAATTGCCGAAAGCCCAGACATATCATGGCGGATTGCCCGGAGTTCAAGAAGAAGATGACCTCCTCCTTCAAGCCTAAGAAACCGGAAGAAAAGAAAGCGTACAAGGCAACTTGGGATTCGGAAAGAGATTCGAGGAAGAGGCGGATATAGCAAATATGTGTTTCATGGCAAACACACCAAAGGTAACCCCTCAACCTCTTGAAGATGAAGATGATGAATTAAGTAAAGAAGTTCTTGTTCATGCCTTTGTTGAACTTTCTGAAACCTATGATAATAAAAAGATTGAATGCTCTAAATTGGAAAAAGAAGTTGCTTTTCTTAAGAATCAACTTGCTATTATTTCTAAAGAAAAAGATGAAATTTCTTCAACTCTCATTCTTACTCAAAATGAATTTAGTGCTTACAAAGTTGCTTGTAAAGCAAAATTTCCTAAGATTGATGAAAAAGAAATTTCTTCTTTAAAAACTAGAATTGTTGTTTTTGAAAAGACTTTAAAAGATTGTGCTTTTAACACTAAGAAACTTGAAGAAATGTTTTCTAAAAAGCACACCTCTCATGCTAAAGATTCACATGTTAAGATTTCTCATGCTCACACTACACATAACACTTCTCATGCTAAATCTTTCTGTTGGCCCAAGGCCTTCCACTCTAGTTTGATGATGATTAACTCATGTAGTTATGTGTACTAATAATCTTGTGTTATTTAGTTTTAGATCATTAATCAAGTTATTAGTTGTGAAAGCTTCCACACATCTTTCACATGTTGATTCAAGAGCCCGAGCGTCAAAGATCATATAGCACTTGCTCGGGATCAAGGAGTTTTGGATCAAGTCGGCTTAGAGTTTGCGCTCTACAAGAAGACTTCGGTACCTTAGTTTAGTTTTGTGTTTTAGATCCAAATTGTAAAGATTAGAATAGTATGATAATGCTCAAGTTCACAACACACACGTTTCATGTTTTGAATATTGGTTTTTGGTTTTTCGGTTTAAGTTTAACCGATCTTGGTTTCATGAATAGATAGATCAAAACAAGTTTACATGGTTTAATGTATATATGATTTGTTCTATATACATAGATGCTTTAATTTCCTAGACAAACTTAGTTTTGACTCACTTATTCATGTGTTTTATGTTTTGCATTTTTGACAAAACATATTTTGGAATTATTGACAAAAACTATGATATTATATGTTTCATGTATATTGGATTTCTATCCATATGCATCATGCCTCAAAGTGTTTAAATATCATGTTTTTGTATTTGGAAGAGTTTTGGACAAAATGTATTTTTTATTCAAAAATCCAAGTTTTAGAAAATACAGTTTTTTGTTTTTGGTAAAAATGATTAGACACAAAAATAGTTCATATTGATTGATATTTGAGCTAAACTTTTTACCACATGTTTATATATCAATGCAAAATGATAAAACTATTTTTGGTGATTTTTAGAAATGATAAAAGAATTTTTAAACATGTTTTTAACCATTTTTTCTGTTCTGGGCTTCCCCAGTCGACTAAGTCAACTGACCAAGTCGACTAGGATGAAGTCGGTCAACCGGGCCGGTCGACCGACGTGCACAGATCTGTGCACGTTTGGAGACACTGGGACGGTCGACCGGCCGGGTCGACCGGGATGAGAGCAGAGCTCTCTGTTTGTTTGGGTCGACCGGGGCGGTCGACCGTAGCTGCCAATGGGCAAAAATTGACCGTTGGACGGTCGACCAGACCGGTCGACCGGCAGTGTATTTCTGGCATTTCTGTTGCCAACGACTATATTTTTCTCTGGGTCTATAAATACCCCATTTGTGAGAGTTTTTCTCTAAGATTTTTTGTGCGAATTTTTCCCTACTCTCTGGTGTTTTCACAGCAATCAAAAGAAGTTTTTGGATCCAAATTGAACAATCTATTTGGTGTTTTTGCTAGGGTTTAGAATTTCAAAGAAAAGGGTTTTTGGGAAAAGATTTTTGATTCATCTTCTATATCTTTGTTTTAGTTTTTCCAAGGATTTTCTTTGTGATTTTGATTTCCATCCTATTGGTTTTCTCCACACTTGGGCTAAAATCTGCTATCTTCTCTATAGGATCTTTGTGTGGGAGAAAGAAGTTGTTTGTGGTTGTTGTTTAGACCACCAAGTTAAAAACCCAATCTTTGTTTGGCTTTGTGCCTTGGGTTGTATCCCTCAAGTTGTGATGTGATCCTTGTGTTTGCTTTGTGCTAATCCCTCGGGTTGTGAGGTGATTGTTTGTTGGATTGGAGCTTGCCTCAAGAAGGAGGTTGTGGTTGTAAAGAGAGGAGTTGGGTACTCTTGTGAGAGTCCTAGGTGGACTAGCTAGTTGATTGGAAATCCTTCGTGTGTCGAAGGCGGGGATGTAGAGCTGGGTGCTCGAACCTCGAAACATATCTTGTTGTTTGCGCTTGATCCATTGACTCTCTCTCTATCTCTCTCTTTACTTTGTGCCTTGCAAATATTCATATTGTGCATTCATACTTGCTTGGCTTGGTTGTGTGTGCATCATTTGTTGATTGCACTTGAGTGTATTGCATTAAGTTTTTAAATTCCGCATTAAGTTGATTAGATTAACAAGCTGACCTATTCACCCCCCCTCTAGGTGATCTTTCAATTGGTATCAGAGCTAGCGCTCCTGATATTTAGGTTTAACCACCTAGGAGTGAGATCTTAGTTTGCTAATCTTCATTTACATTGTTCATTTGCACTCATTTAGTTTGCACTCATGGATAGCCCTCCTATGTTTGACCATATTAGACTTGATATTTGGAAGGCAAATATGAGTAGCCATTTGAAAAGACTAGGACATCTAGTTTATCAAGCCTCCACCATGGAATCTTTCCCTAATAGTAGCAAGCATAAAAAGGCAAATGCATTAGCACTTAGAGCACTTAGAGCATCTCTTAGTGAACATCTTTTACCGGTGTTTGATCATTATGACTCGACTTTTACAGTTTGGAGCTTATTGACGTCCCGAGCTTCCAAGGATTATCAACAAAATGAGGAGATCTAAGAGAGAAAAGTCCGAAGAGCATTGCTTCATGGTTCAAGGGAAAAACTCCCTTGAGGTACAATCGGACACTCAATTAGATGATAGCTCTAGTTCCTATTGCCATGGTTGTTTGAAGTTCAAACTTTAAATTTGGAACTTGCTCAAAAGCTTGAAAATTTATTGGAAAAACACAATCTTTTGAAAGAGGACAACCTTGTTTTGAAAAATGAATTAAAAGATTTGTGTTCTAATTTTGAATTGGTTTTGCAAGAAAAGGAAGAGATCACTAGTGAACGTGACTCACTAAGATCTCAACTAGACCTTGCCCTTAATGAGATTGATGTTTTGAAAAACAAAAATGATTGTAAGGATGTTGTGAAAAACAATGAGGCTTTATCTTGTAAATTGGATTTTGTTTTAAAAGATAACCTTGTTTTGAAAATAAAATTGATTCAATTACAAAAGAATTGGATTTGGTTTTGAAGAAAAATGAATCTTTGAAATTTGATATTGATTCTCATGTGTGCCATGCTAGTATAGCTTCTTCTTCTTCTTGCACACCTATTGCATGCTCCACTTTGTCTTCCACTATTGAAAATGATATAAATGTTTTGAAGAAAAGTGTTGAATGTTTGGGCTCCATTTTGAGCCAATGCACATTGTATCATTCACGTTTGGAAACCTTGGTTCGCAAGAAACAAGGACCATCTTTGCATGCACACTCTACACGGCATACACATGCTTTTCACGGACACAACCATAACATGTATGCTCATGTGTACACATGTACACATTGTGGTTGAAAAGGCCATCTTGCTAGATTTTGTTATGACCGTGTTTATCATGAAAATTTAGCAACTAATCTTGTTTGGGTTAGAAAAGATACTAACCCCCGTGGACCCAAAAGGAAATGGGTACCAAGAACCACCTCCTTGATTTTTGATGTAGGTGGGAGCTCTCGCATCACGTGAGAGTATTGGTGCCTTGAGGTGGATGCGTTCTAAGCCTAAAAGAGAACCATTTGGATGCTTCACTCTCAAGGATTTGGTGGGAGAGCCACCGTGGTTTGGAGAATTAGAGATGCACCTTCATCGGTTTTGGTATTGATTGGTAATGAAAAGTGCATTTTTATAATGACATTTACCATCACATTTTCATATTTATTCATATAATTCTGCACATTTACTAATATTTTATGATTTATTGTGTGCAGGCCTTGAGTTCTTATTTTAAATATAATAAAGCCTTAAAGAAGCCCAAAAGCCCATATTCAAGCCCAAGTGCAAAAGTGCAAATATCAATTGTCAAAAGTGCAAATACACAAGGGCCAACGTTGCAAATATTAAAGAAGAGGGAAGGATAGACTTCTATTCAACCCTAAACACTTGCATGATGAGGATAAAAGCCAAAGAAGGAGAATTTAAGATCACAATTTGTGGATAAAAGATTTGGGATTTAGGTAACTTGATTCCCAAGTTATATCTAAATCCAAAGATTAAGAGTCAGGATACAATTTCCAGAAGGATAAACCCAGATGGACAGACCAGAGGATGCCACGTGAGAAAGTGCGTGGCATTTGGCTACAAAAGTGCCGCGTTTTCGCGGCAAATTTCCCGTTTCCGCGGCAATCCTGAGGCGGTTGGCGATGCGTTTTCGTTGAGGAGTTGTATTGGGACTCTACTTCCTATATCTCCTATAAATACTCCTGCAGAGCAACAGAGAGAGAAGGGCGTCCAGAGGCAGAGCCAGAGGGCCAAATCTAGGGTTAGGTTAGATTTTCGTTTTCTTTTTGTAATTTTTGTATCTGAGAGTGGAGGAAGCTTTCATGGAGGAAGGAGTCCATGCTTGTACTGAGGTGACAGCGGTGTAAGCCTACTTTTCTTCCATTGTTAATGAAATCCACTTGAGGTTTGTCTTTGTTATTTCTATTCTTGTTATTTGTGTTTTGTTCTTGTTTTATTTTTCTATTCTTGTGTTATTCTCTCTAATGACTTGCAAACCGTGAGATCCGAACGCTTCGAGACTGCCTAGCCAAAGAAGAGCACTTGATGGCCTATGGAGATGAACAATCCTTCTTTAGATTGTCTTTTCTTTTCATAGCGTAGGTAGCGAAGGTGGACGATCCTATACGCCATACTTGCACGCCTTCCAAGACAGGGTAAGTCGTCGCAAACAGATCAAAGGTAAGCAAGGTAGAAAAGGTTTGTACGTGTTATAGTTTCTTTCTTTTTATTTCTTTAGTTTAGATCTTACACTACCATATTCTCAATTTCTTTTCACACTTCATTATAAATATCATCATAACTAATAAAAAAAACATTAGAGATAACTTATTGACAAAACTTCCATCGCTAGTCCCTCCCAGAGGATCATGACCCGCATAGCCATTGCTACCGCGGATTAGAATTGAGAACCTTGCACAACTACTTCTAATTCTAACATCTTTATTTTGTGTGCAGGTAAAAACTCGATCAAAATTTTGGCGCCGTTGCCGGGGAGGGACGGTAAGTTATTCTCTAATAATAAAAAAAATTATTAACTAATTCTTTTATTCTTTTCTGTTTGCAGGTTTGGAGAACAGGGAAACTGACAGCAGAAGTGGACATATAGCAACTCTGTGCCTCTGCCCTCGAAGGCAGAGCACAAGAGCCTACTTCAGAGCCGCGGAAACGCGGCAATTGCCGCGAAACCGCGGCCTGAGTAGTTCCCTACAGATCAATTTTTCTGCAGGTTGCTGAAAATTGTAATATCTGCTTTCTGCTCTGTTAAAATTTGTTCTGTGATAACCTTGCTTACTGCTAATTAATTCAACAGTAAAATATTTGTTGTTAATGATAAAAATTGATTAGACGTTTGCATATTAGGCACGTGTCTTTTCAATTACTTTATTTTACTGTTGAAGAGTGCTGGAGCAAGGTACGTTCGCATTGCATGTAGAATAGGACTCATCTCTTGGTTGATGCTTTGAGTGAATCTATTTACATATTTTGTACACTTGCACAAATTTATTTTAAGGGCATAACCCATAACAAGATAAGGTGGGGATTTCATCACCCTTCCTTAGCCCAAAAATCATATCCAAGCACTCACTAACCCAAGCCTAACTAAAAATTAGTAGACGTTGGCCCTAGGGACATCTCAGACTCAATTAGGAGATTATCCTAAGGGGGAACAGTGTTGGAATTTGACTCTTACCAAATCAGTGTCTAGGAAAGGGATTGAGGACCGAAAGCCCGAAGATTTGTGGTTATTTAATTAAGGAACGTCTTTGACGGAAAACCTCCCACCACTCTTGCCCTGACCTGGCTGATTAACTTGTGGTCAAAGTCTGCACCCTACCTCCCGTGGACAGTCTAACCAGTTAGGAGTCGTCTAGGTCATAGGTCTACCCTAACTTAGGTTAGAATTTTTCTTTTTTGTTTATTTTGTTTGTTTTCTTTTTCTTTTGTTTGTGTTTGTGTGATATGGCATATAACAATTTTCAAATTTTAATCCATATTACACTCCTTTTTCGGATATTACCACCCGGCATATCATAATTTTTACCAACCTAGTGTGCCGGAGTGGTCTTATCTGAATAAATATAACCCATACCCCCCATCTTATAACCATAATTTCCATAATAGTTTCAACTCTTCACAGAGTTCATGGAGTTTCGTTTCCCCGAGTCCAATTTTCAACCGACTTGTCCTCCGTCTCCACCTTGTCCACAATATTCCCAAGAGTCATACTCTGATCCACCCATTCAGAATAGAATACCATCTATCGGGGAAATGATAAGTATGCACGAGTCCAAGCAAAAATTACCATCAATCGCAGACATGATAATGCGTGAGTCCACCGACTCACAACTTCATCACGATTACACTTCATCTTTCAAGTCCAATCACAGCATGATGCACCTATCGACTATGAAAGGATGCTTGCAGCCATGACTCAGGCTAGATTAGCCCGTGATCGTGACATAGATCTGATGGTTCAATCCTTACGTTCTCACCGTTCGGCCATTTCTGATATCACAGACCACTCTCTTAGAGCCGACGAACCAAGTTGCTTTGGACAACAAGATTCTAATTCTAATTCAGTACCATCATGTGAACTTGCCGAAACTTCAAATTTTGATAACTTGCAAGTTTTTCCTTTTCTGAAATAGAACTTGAACATGAATATGATCATGATCTTCCACTCGGTGATTCAATTTTATTTCCTGATTCAATAATGACTCCGGTGTCTCCACCTGATTTCACTTTCCCGAGTCAACATTGGATCATGTTCCAATTCATCATGAAATTGAGTCACCCATTTTTGATGATCATATTGAACTTGACCAATTGTGCAATTTTGAAAGTCCCATGGATAAATTGGCAAGTTCTGATTTTTATATCATTGAACCCAATGAGATATGTGACCTAGATTCTCAAATCTATGATCAAGTTCAAATTCCCGAATCATTATTGACTCCTGTTTTGTTACCCGACTTAGGTAATCTTTTAGAGTCAGTTTTGATTCCCACACCTATCATTCCTGAACTTGAATCACCAACATTGAGTCACATTCCATTGTGGGAAGATTATTGTGGACTTGAGCTTCAACTTATTAATTTGGACCCACTTCCTGAACCTAGCCCGACTCCTGAACCTTTACTTGATTTGAGTTTCTTTCCTGAGTCGGTATTAGTTCCCATAATTCCCACGTCCAAGTCAATCATTCCATCTTTTCACACTCCATTTTGGGACAAGGAGGTTGACACAATTGACTCTGAAAATTATTATGAAATTTGGAAATTTGATGGGGTGACAACTTTAAAAATGATTATACATACATTTTAGTGGGTTATGTAAGGGAAATTTCTGGTGGGTTCCATAAAATATTATGTTATCTTGATTGGGTAGCAACGCTTGGCCCAATTAGACCACCACCGGAACCACCACCTTGAGGTAACTTCTGCCTTCCCTTATTCTTTTTCATGCATTTATGCATTCATTCATACATTGAGGACAATGCATGAGATAAGTGTGGGGGTGGGCTTTACTAACATACTAACATAGGTAAAAACTAACAAAAATCTGCTAATAAAAAAAAAACTGAAAAAAAAATCTGAAAAAATTTTGGAAAAAAAAATCTTAAAAAAAAATCTTAAAAACAAAAATCTGCTAATAAAAAAATTCTGAAAAAAATTATTATAAAAAGACAATATTTTGACTTATCTTTTGAAAGAAATCTAAGTTAGTCTTAAGAATTAGGAAAATCATGATTAGGATTTCTAAAAACTTGGTCAAAATAAATAAATTGTTGAATTTTTAGGTATAGGAGGAGAAATTGAATAAGTAGTTAGTCTTAATTTTTACCTTAATGAAATGTGCATACCTAATGCATATCTAGGATTCTAAGACAAAGACCCTTGTGCCTCATAAAAAAAATATATATCCTTAAAAAAAATAAAAAAAAATTTCACCAATTAAGCTGGATACATGTGCCTCAAGAAGCATAAGTATTCACGCTTAAAGGTGAGTAATAAATAAAATAAAGCTCTTAGTTTTGTGGCCTAGTTCACTCGAATTTGAGTTCGCGGGGTGTTTTCTCACCTGGTGCCCTAAAGCCGACCAGTTTGGGAGCCACCGACTTTAAGTTCGCTACATGGGTGGATTAGAAAGCCTAAGAAGACTAAGAAATATAATATATGTATCAACACATCTAATAATCAATTAGTTAGGTATGAGGGCCTGATTGGTTGCTAATATTGCATATTAAATGTTACATTTCAATACTTATTTTAGAATAAAAGCCTGCATTGTCCTAATTATTTGTTTAATTTATTTGCAGGCCCAATTCTTTAAGGAGATGAAGAAAAATGAGCCCAAAGCCCACAAAAATTCTGAATTAAATCAGAGTTAATTCACACTCAGTAAATCAGGGAAAATCAAGAGGTTGAAAACTGGTTGAGAAGAATCCTCTCAGAATCGATCGGTTGAAGCAAAGATCAAGCAAGTTTGATTCAGATTCTGACTAGATACATTTTAGTATTCGAATCATAACGTTTGCTACAGAATCTCAATTCTGATGATTCAAGATGATCCAGAAAGCAGACTGACAGAGCTATAACTCTTATGTTGATCATTATTTCTAATTCTGTCAGTTGTTAAGTGATATTCAGCAATCAACAAGCCAACAAACAGCAGATCAGAACTGAATATCCACCTCTAACCCCTCCATTTCTCCTATAAATACCTGCACTCAAAGGCAAAAGGGAGGGCCAATGCAGAGATTAGGATTTAGCTTAGTTTTCATTTCTTAGTTTAGGTTTTAGTCTTCCTTTTTATGTAATTTTAGGTTTCATTTATGTAATTCAGAGGAGATCGACTTGCATCGAAGAACAAGACTGAAGCTTGAGCTGGAGTGACACCGTTGTAAGACTTATTTCTTTTCTTTGATTGTAATGGAATCGAATCGATGTTCTTTTTGTGTATGTACTTCTATTTAGTCTTCTTCTTCTTCTTTTTTTTATTTACTCTTCTTTTTCGTACAATCGTCTTCAAGTGAGTCTAGAAGCATCGAAAGAGCCTTGCCATTGCGAGTGCCATCGATAGCTCATGACGATGAGTAGAGTCTCTCTCTGTATCATTTCATTCTTGAAGTAGTCTTGATGATGTAATGTGGATGAAGACCAACACTCAAATCTTATGGGCTATGCGCTGAATGCCTCTAATTCAAGGTAACTTCGTAGCTAAGATCTCTAGGTAAGCATTTGACGAAAAGAAGGTAAGTAACTCTTTTATTTCTTTCTTTCATTTCTGTAAAGTAAATCACAAACACCACTTCTTCCAACCGTTTTCATTCTTTCTTCTCCACTCATTCCATTTGTACATAGTCGCTTTTTATCGTTTTCTGATTTTTCACCTTCTTCATCTCCCGCTTTCTTCTTAACTTTAACAACTTTCTTTTCCATTTTCTTAACTTTAAAAACAGAGAAGAACTTTCTTTTGTTTTCTTAACGATTTCAATAAAGACCGTAAAAGCTTCCATCGCAAACCCTCCTTGTGGATCACGACCCGCATAGCCACTTGCTATAGCGGAAGAATTGAGCACTTGCACATTTTTATTCTTAAATCTAATATTCTGTAATTTGTGTGCAGGTTTAGCCTCAATCAAATTTTGGCGCCGTTGCCAGGGAGGGTAAAACGGTTTTTATTGAAATCTTAATTTTTATTGCAAATTTTTGAGAACTAAACGAATTTTCTTCTCTGTTGCAGGTTATAGGTTGAAGAAAACAGGAACTTTGCATTGCAGTGACATATAAGTGGACCTGGGCCTCTGCTCTCGAAAGCAGAGACCAGGATCCCTCCAAATTGCCGCAAAATCCTGGCTTTTGCCGCAAATTTGCGGCAATAAGGAGTGCACTACTGATCATTTTTTTGCAGGGTCTCTGATTCTGCAAAATACTTCTGCTGCATTACTTAATTCCCTGTAATATTCACCCTATACCTGCTTAATAAAGTCAACAGTAAAAAATTGGTTGTAATCGTTAAAAGTTGATTAGACATTTACATTTCTAGGCACGTGTCTTTTCAATTCATTTACTTTTACTGTTGAAGAGTGCTGGAGGCAAGGTACGTTTTGCATTGCATGTAGACTAGGAATCAACTCTTGCTTGATTTTCATGCTTTGAGTGTATCCTAATTATATTTCTTGTACACTTGCACAATTCAATTTTAAGGGCATACCCGTAAATAAGATAAGGTGGGGATTTTATCACCTTTTCCTCAGCCCGCAAATCATTTTCCCAAGCACTCACTAACCCAAGCCTAATTTAATAAAAAGTAGACGTTGGCCCTAGGGACATCTCGGACTCATTTAGGAGATTATCCTAAGGGGAAAAATGTTGGAATCTAACTCCTGCAAAATCAGTGTCTAGGAAAGGGATTGAGGGCCGAAAGCCCGAAGGTGGTGGTTATTTATTTATTAAGGAACGTCTTTGACGGAAAACCTCCCACCACCTTGCCCTGACCTGGCTGATTAGCTTGTGGTTAAAGTCTACATTAGACCTCCCGTGGACAGTCTAACCAGTTAGGAGTCGTCTAGGTCCTAAGTCTACCCTAACTTAGGCTAGAATTTTTTCTTTTTTGTTTGTTTATTTGTTTGTTTTTCTTTGTTTGTATTCTATTGTGTGATATGGACTATAATAATAATTTTTCAACTACAATAATAATCCATATTACACACCGGCTTCATTTTCGGATATTACCAACCCGGCATATCATAACTTTGACCAACCTAGTGTGCCGGATTGGTCTTATCCGAATCAATATGACCCATACCCCCCATCTAATAACTATAATTTCCATAATGATTTCAACTCTTCACCGAGTCAGTGGGGATTCACCTCCCCCGAGCATAATTTCTAACCACCTTGCCCTCCTTCTCCACCCAGTCCACATTATGTTCAAGATTCCTACTCAGTTCCACCCGTCCAAAATAGAAAACCATCAATTTGGAACGGAGTATGCGTGAGTCCAAACAACAATCACAAAATCTGATAGACTCACAATTTCATTATCACTTCCAAAACAATCTTTATCTTTTCAACAAGACAATGAACCCATCAATTATGAAAAGATGCTAGAAGCCATGACTCATGCTCAAAATGCTAGAAATCGTGACATAGATATGATGGTCGAATCTCTACGTTCCCACCGTCCTGATGTCACTTACCATTCTGTTAGAGCAGAAGAGTCATGTAATTTTGGAAATCAAGATTCCATTTCAACACAACCATGTGAACTTACCCAAACTCCAAATGATATTGATAGTTTGGCTAGTTTTCCTTTTCCTGAAATAGAACTTGAAAATGATTATGATCCTGAACCCCAACTTAGTGATTCAATTCTATTTCCTGTTTCGATTATGACTCCGGTATCTTCACCTGACTTTAATCTTTTTCCCGGAGTCAACATTGGATCCTGTACCAATTCATAAAGAAATTGAATCACTCATCTTTGAGGATCATGTTGAACTTGACCAACTTTACAATTTTGAAAATCCCATGGATAAATTGGCAAGTTCTCCAATTTTTGATATTGAACTCAATGAGATATGTGACCTAGATTCTCACATATGTGATCCAGTTCAACTTTTTGAATCAATATTGACTCCTGTTTTATTACCAAACTTGAATAATATTCTAGAGTCAGTTTTGATTCCCCCACCTATCATTCCTGAACTGGAATCACCCATATTAGGTCACATCCCATTGTTGGAAAATACATGTGGACTGGAGTTTCAATTTCTTGACTTGGACCCAATTTCTGAACCTATTTCGACTCCTGAACCTTTACTTGACTTAAGTCACCTTCCTGAGTCGGTATTAGTTCCTGTCCTTCCTGAGTCCAAGTCAACTGTTCTATCATTTCATACTCCATTCTGGGACGAGGTGGTTGACAAATTTGACTCCGAAATCAATTATGGAATTTGGAAATTAGATGGGGTTAAATTTTTAATAAAAATTCTTAATGGATTTATCTTTTTAGTGGGTCATATTAAAGATAGTGCTGGTGGGTTCCTTCGAGACCCAAGAAAAGTTGATTGGGCCATGTTTCGTGGACCAATCAGACCACCACAGGAACCACCACCTTAAGGTAACCTTTTCCTTCCCTGCCGTCTTTTTCATGCATCTATGCATTAATTCATACATTGAGGACAATGCATGAGATAGGTGTGGGGGAAGGTCTAACATAACTTTTCTTTTTCTTTAAAAAAAATAATAAAAAAAAATAAAAAATTGACATTTTTCTTTACTTTTAAAAAACTTTTTGAAAAATAGAAACAATATTTGACTTATTTTTGTAAGAAATTAAGTTAATTTTAAGGAATAGGAAAATCCAAATTAGGATTTCTTATACTTGGTCAAAATAAGATAATTTGTTTGATTTTTAGGGTTAGGAAGAAAATTTATCAAAGTAATTTAGTCTTGATCTTTATCTTGATGAAATATGCATACTTCATACACTTACACACTTAGGGTTCAAAAACAAAGATTCTTATGCCTTATAAAAAAATATATATATATATAAAAAAATGAATAAGTCTAATTATTGATTAGCTAGGTGCTTTGGCCTAAGCAAGCCTTAGTATTTATGCGAAAGATAATTAGATAAGTTTAAAAAAAAATGAATAAGTCTAATTATTGATTAGCTAGGTGCTTTGGCCTAAGCAAGCCTTAGTATTTATGCGAAAGATGATTAGATCCTCTGATTAAGCTGGGTATTTGTGCCTAATAAAGCATAAGTATTCACGCCTAAAAGAGGTTCATATAATAAAATCCTTAGTTTTGTGGCTTTGTTTGCTCGAGTCCTTAAGTCCTAGGGGTGTCTTCTCACCTGGTGCCCTAAGACCTTCTGGTTTGGGAGTCATCGATTAAAGGCTCGTTAAATGGGCAGATTAGAAAGCCTAATAAAACTAAGGAATAATACCACAAAAAAAAAAAAAAAAAAATAATAATAGCAATATATATATATAATAATAAGGCATAAGAGTAAGAGTTAATGAACCCTTAGTCAAAATTTTCGCATTCACAAGGTGCATATGACTTAGGGTAACGTAATAGACTAGATGAGAAGCACAATTTGACTCCTTACTTTGATTGATAACAAATTTTTGAATAGAGGCTAAGTTTAGGAATGAAAAATTCGGCTTTCCTATAACTTATAGATTGCTTAGATCTTACAATCATATTTCAAATATTTTTCTCTTTCAAAATGCTTTTCGAAAATACTAACTCTTTATTTCCCTTTCTTTATGGATTTTGTGGGTGCAATCCGCTGAAAACCATCACGAGACAAAACTCGTCCTCTAGGGGAACCTAGAGGTTTAACGGCTTGTTGCACATGCTCAGTGCAATCGCGTGACCTGCGAAAGTGGTCTAATAATCCTTAGTATAATTTAGTTGTTTTGCTTGAGAACGAGCAAAGATAGGTATGGGGGTGTGATTGGTTGCTAATATTGCATATTTAATGTCACATTTCAATACTTATTTTAGAATAAAAGCCTGCATTGTCCTAATTATTTGTTTAATTTATTTGCAGGCCCAATTCTTTAAGGAGATGAAGAAAAATGAGCCCAAAGCCCACAAAATTCTGAATTAAATCAGAGTTAATTCACACTCAGTAAATTAGGGAAAAATCAGAGGTTGAAAACTGGTTGAGAAGAATCCTCTCAGAATCGATCGGTTGAAGCAAAGATCAAGCAAGTTTGATTCAGATTCTGACTAGATACATTTTAGTATTCGAATCATAACTTTTGCTACAGAATCTCAATTCTGATGTTCAAGATGATCCAGAAAGCAGACTGATAGAGCTATAACTCTTATGTTGATCATTATTTCTAATTCTGTCAGTTGTTAAGTGATATTCAGCAATCAACAAGCCAACAAACAGCAGATCAGAACTGAATATCCACCTCTACCCCCTCCATTTCTCCTATAAATACCTGCACTATAAATACCCTCACGAGACAACACTCGTCCTCTAGGGTAACCTAGGGGTTTAACGGCTTGTTGCACATGCTAAGTGCAACCGTGATGCCTACGAAAGTGAGTTAGGTTAGATTAATTTTTCTTTTCTTTTTCTTTTTCTTTGATTTTTACTCGAGGATGAGCAAAAAGATAAGTGTGGGGGTGTGATTGGTAGTGAAAAGTGCATTTTTATCATGACATTTACCATCACATTTTCATATTTATTCATATAATTCTGCATATTTACTAATATTTTATGATTTATTGTGTGCAGGCCTTGAGTTCTTATTTTAAATATAAATAAAGCCTTAAAGAAGCCCAAAAGCCCATATTCAAGCCCAAGTGCAAAAGTGCAAATATCAATTGTCAAAAGTGCAAATACACAAGGGCCAAAGTTGCAAATATTAAAGAAGAGGGAAGGATAGACTTCTATTCAACCCTAAACACTTGCATGATGAGGATAAAAGCCAAAGAAGGAGAATTTAAGATCACAAATTCATGGATAAAAGATTTGGGATTTAGGTAACTTGATTCCCAAGTTATATCCAAATCCAAAGATTAAGAGTCAGGATACAATTTCCAGAAGGATAAACCCAGATGGACGGACCAGAGGATGCCACGTGAGAAAGCGCGTGGCATTTGGCTACAAAAGTGCCGCGTTTTCGCGGCAAATTTCCCGTTTCCGCGGCAATCCTGAGGCGGTTGGCGATGCGTTTTCGTTGAGGAGTTGTACTGGGACTCTACTTCCTATATCTCCTATAAATACTCCTGCAGAGCAACAGAGAAGGGCGTCCAGAGGCAGAGCCAGAGGGCCAAATCTAGGGCTTTCTTTAGTTTGTAGTTTAGGTTAGATTTTTGTTTTCTTTTTGTAATTTTTGTATCTGAGAGTGGAGGAAGCTTTCATGGAGGAAGGAGTCCATGCTTGTACTGAGGTGACAGCGGTGTAAGCCTACTTTTCTTCCATTGTTAATGAAATCCACTTGAGGTTTGTCTTTGTTATTTCTATTCTTGTTATTTGTGTTTTGTTCTTGTTTTATTTTTCTATTCTTGTGTTATTCTCTCTAATGACTTGCAAACCGTGAGATCCGAACGCTTCGAGACTGCCTAGCCAAAGAAGAGCACTTGATGGCCTATGGAGATGAACAATCCTTCTTTAGATTGTCTTTTCTTTTCATAGCGTAGGTAGCGAATGTGGATGATCCTATACGCCATACTTGCACGCCTTCCAAGACAGGGTAAGTCGTCGCGAACAGATCAAAGGTAAGCAAGGTAGAAGAGGTTTGTACGTGTTATAGTTTCTTTCTTTTTATTTCTTTAGTTTAGATCTCACACTACCATATTCTCAATTTCTTTTCACACTTCATTGTAAATATCATCATAACTAATAAAAAAACATTAGAGATAACTTATTGACAAAACTTCCATTGCTAGTCCCTCCCAGAGGATCACGACCCGCATAGCCACTGCTACCGCGGATTAGAATTGAGAACCTTGCACAACTACTTCTAATTCTAACATCTTTATTTTGTGTGCAGGTAAAAACTCGATCAGGTATCATTCTCTAACTCCCATTTTTATTTGCATGCTTTTCATGTTCATCTATTTATAGCATGCCATGTTTTATTGTTCCTTATGTTTATGTCATGTTGATTAGATTAGTGTTATACATGTTTAGTTACTTGAGCACCCATGTTTCATATGGATCTATATTTAGTGTTCTCACCTTGTTTAAACTAACATGTATGTCCTAGATCTATTGAACATGCATATGCATAATGATCATGTGGATGTTTATGATTTTTATTTAATGATTCATGTTTTATTGTTTCATGATTAGTATGATTTTTGCCATATTTATTATACTTATGCTTTACATGATTAGTTTTGAGACACCCATGTTTAGTATGGAATATATTTTGTGTTCTCTTTATGTTTTAGCTGTCATGTTAATCATAGATCTAATGCACATGTCTTTGTCATGCTAATCATATGGTTGACTATGACTTTTTGTTTTAATAATTCATGTTTTGATTATTATGTTCATCATGTTGGGTTATGATTCTCATTTTATGCTTCATGTTTCGACTACTTGCTTAAATGATAAGTTTTCATTAAGACTAGAATTTATACTTGTACAACTAGTGAGCTACAAATAGACTTTTATATATGTTTGTGCTTGAACGCTCATTTGTATTCACTTGATGTACTAGTATAGTCTAGTTTTGATGATTCTTGCATTTGACTTGTATTCATCATCTTTTGTTTTAACTTCATGTATATGTCCATCTTGTCCAAACTATCATTTATACATATACATCCTTGAGCCACGTGCCTTCATGCATATACTTTTGTGGTCTTATTGTGTTTAGGATATGTATGTATACTTTAGTTTGTACATGACATACATATGCCTTGAAGTGTAAATCGTTTGGATGAATTTCATGTTTGTTAGGTGATTTCACATTTATAATGAATTTCATATTTTTAAGATGATTTTAATTGGTGATTTCACACCTTAGATGAATTTCATGTTTTCAAGGAATTTCATATGAGCTTAATTGAATATTTTCATGTTGATATGTGTCACATTATTCTTGTACACTCACTTTATTAGTTTACTCATGATTTGTTTTCATGAGACTATGATATGGACTTTATGGATTTTGAGTGTTTAGTGATCATGTGATTTACATGTGTTTCATGAAAAACAATTTTGTTTTATTCCTTTCTTGAAGGATTTCGTACTAGTTCTAAAAGTTTTTCCTATAACTAGTTCGTATTCTTCACTATGGTAGAGATTTTCAAACATACTACATTTTCAAATCTATTTTTGAAAACCCCTACTATCTATGGGAGGATGGATGGGAGATCATGTTCATGCATGCTTTATATTGAAAATCATTTAAATCTTGAATCATGATTGGGAAGTATTAGTAATATGAGATATACACTTGATCTTATTGTTATTTCAATTGGTATCATTGAATTCTTTCAGTTGGTATCAACCTTGACATCTCTTATATACTCATATATTTTGTATGTATGTATGCTTTCTATTCCAAGAATATCAATTTCTATTGGTATCTATTTTTCATACATATATATATGTTTTATTTATGCTTATTATATCCCTATATTTTTTAAGCACAAAATCTTGTTTATGCTAGTGCTTGAGCTTTAATTTTGTTCCAATTGATTACTTTTAAATTGGTATCAAGCCTATGCGTTATTTTAGTTGGTATTTCATAAAGGGGGAGAAAATTTGATTTTGTCTTTCAATTGGTGATTTTTCAATTGGTATTTGATTCCCACTCCCATACTTTATGATTGGAAATTTAAATTTGGTATCATATGTTCAAAATGAAAATTATTTACAATTGGTATCAAAATTTTGTTTAGACATTCTAAATTCATTATGTTTAATTTCAAATTGGTATCAAGATTTTTCATGTGTTTTTGCTTAAAATTGGTATCAATATTTTTTTTGTTTGTTTCCTTTCAATTGGTATTAAGATGCTTCATTGACATATTTTTAATTGGTACCTTAATTGATTGTCACCTCTAATTGACTTTGTTTTTGTTTTAAACAAAAAGGGAAAATATTTTTTTAATTCATTGTTTCGAACAAAAAGGGGGAGAAATATTTATTTTTCAATTGATTTGGTTTTGCTTTTACCCCTTATTGAAGATTGATTCCTTGTATTAAAAAGAGAAGATTTTGTTTTGTTTTGGTTTGTCTCCTTTGTTGATGATTGACAAAAAGGGGGAGAAGAATTTGGGTTTATATATGCATGTTTTTGTTTTGCATATATTAAGCTTAATTTAGTTTAATTTTAATTGGTATCTAAAGCATGTTTTGTAATTGGATGTTTTGTAATTGGTATCTAGAGTGTAATTGGTATCTAGAGCATGTTTTGTTTTAAACATTTCATTGGATTGGTATCTAGAGCATGTTTTGTTTTTGAACATTTCATTGGTATCTAGAACCCTTTATTGTTTATGCATAGATATGCATGTTTCATGTTTCATGTTTCATGTTTAATACTCATTGCATATTTATTGTTTATTTGTTTATGCATGAGTTAAGGGGGAGCTTCTTTGAAGCTTAACTTTAATCCATGCATATATAACTCCATGAGTTTTGTCATCAACAAAAAGGGGGAGATTGTTGGCCCAAAGGCCTTCCACTCTAGTTTTGATGATGATTAACTCATGTAGTTATGTGTACTAATAATCTTGTGTTATTTAGTTTCAGATCATTAATCAAGTTATTAGTTGGTGAAAGCTTCCACACATCTTTCACATGTTGATTCAAGAGCCCGAGCGTCAAAGATCATATATAGCACTTGCTCGGTGGATCAAGGAGTTTTGGATCAAGTCGGCTTGGAGTTTGCGCTCTACAAGAAGACTTCGGTACCTTAGTTTAGTTTTGTGTTTTAGATCCAAATTGTAAAGATTAGAATAGTATGATAATGCTCAAGTTCACAACACACACGTTTCATGTTTTGAATATTGGTTTTTGGTTTTTCGGTTTTAGGTTTAACCGATCTTGGTTTCATGAATAGATAGATCAAAACAAGTTTACATGGTTTAATGTATATATGATTTGTTCTATATACATAGATGCTTTAATTTCCTAGACAAACTTAGTTTTGACTCACTTATTCATGTGTTTTATGTTTTGGTATTTTTGACAAAACATATTTTGGAATTATTGACAAAAACTATGATATATATATGTTTCATATATATTGGATTTCTATCCATATACATCATGCCTCAAAGTGTTTAAATATCATGTTTTTGTATTTGAAAGAGTTTTGGACAAAATGTATTTTCTATTCAAAAATCCAAGTTTTAGAAAATACAGTTTTTTGTTTTTGGTAAAAATGATTAGACACAAAAATAGTTCATATTGATTGATATTTGAGCTAAACTTTTTACCACATGTTTATATATCAATGCAAAATGATAAAACTATTTTTGGTGATTTTTAGAAATGATAAAAGAATTTTTAAACATGTTTTTAACCCAGTTTTCTGTTCCGGGCTTCACCAGTCGACTAAGTCAACTGACCAAGTCGACTAGGATGAAGTCGGTCGACAGGGCCGGTCGACCGACGTGCACAGATCTGTGCACGTTTGGAGACACTGGGACGGTCGACCGGCCGGGTCGACCGGGATGAGAGCAGAGCTCTCTGTTTGTTTGGGTCAACCGGGGCGGTCGACCGGTAGCTGCCAACGGGCAAAAATTGACCATTGGACGGTCGACCGGCAGTGTATTTCTGGCATTTCTGCTGCCAACGGCTATATTTTTCTGGGGTCTATAAATACCCCATTTGTAAGAGTTTTTCTCTAAGATTTTTTGTGCGAATTTTTCCCTACTCTCTGGTGTTTTCACAGCAATCAAAAGAAGTTTTTGGATTCAAATTGAACAATCTATTTGGTGTTTTTGCTAGGGTTTGGAATTTCAAAGAAAAGGGTTTTGGGAAAAAGATTTTTGATTCATCTTCTATATCTTTGTTTCAATTTTTCCCAAGGATTTTCTTTGTGATTTTGATTTCCATCCCATTGGTTTTCTCCACACTTGAGCTAAAATCTACTACCTTCTCTATAGGATCTTTGTGTGGGAGAAAGAAGTTGTTTGTGGTTGTTGTTTAGACCACCAAGTTAAAACCCAATCTTTGTTTGGCTTTGTGCCTTGGGTTGTATCCCTCAAGTTGTGATGTGATCCTTGTGTTTGCTTTGTGCTAATCCCTCGGGTTGTGAGGTGATTGTTTGTTGGATTGGAGCTTGCCTCAAGAAGGAGGTTGTGGTTGTAAAGAGAGGAGTTGGGTACTCCTTGTGAGAGTCCTAGGTGGACTAGCTAGTGGATTGGAAATCCTTCGTGTGTCGAAGGCGGGGATGTAGAGCTGGGTGCTCGAACCTCGAAAGATATCTTGTTGTTTGCACTTGATCCATTGACTCTCTCTCTATCTCTCTCTTTACTTTGTGCCTTGCAAATATTCATATTGTGCATTCATACTTGCTTGGCTTGGTTGTGTGTGCATCATTTGTTGATTGCACTTGAGTGTATTGCATTAAGTTTTTAAATTCCGTATTAAGTTGATTAGATTAGCAAGATCACCTATTCACCCCCCTCTAGGTGATCTTTCATTTTCATGCTCACAAATCACACACTCACTATGCTTTTAAATATGGTAGAGTGTATAGATGCACATATTGTGGTAAGAATGGTCATTTGGCTAAATTTTGTTGTGACCAAGTAAATAGATCAAATAATCTTGTTTGGGTTAATGAAACTAACCCTTTAGGACCCAAGAAAATGTGGGTACCAAAATCAAGTCCTAAATTATTTGATATAGGTACACACCAAGGCTCCAAGACGTAGGGAGCGGTGGTACCTTGATAGTGGTTGTTCAAGACACATGACGTGGGATATCAATAACTTTACAACCCTATCAAGGTACGAGGAAGGTGGCTCCGTCACCTTCGGGGATGACTCCAAAGACACTATCATCGGTATAGGTAACATTCAAATTGGTTCATCTCCTACTATAGAAAATGTTGTTTTAGTTGATGGTTTGAAAAATAATTTGCTTAGCATTAGTCAATTTTGTGATCGTGGACTTAATGTTGTTTTTGATGATTCTTCTTGCAAGATTTTTGATGTTAAAACCAATGATTGTATTCTCACCGGTTTTCGTGATGATAATGTTTATATCATTGACATGCTAAATGTGGAATGTTCTACTAAATGCTTAAATGCTTTTGATGAAAATTCTTGGCTTTGGCATAGAAGATTAGGACATGCATCTTTTGACCATCTCTCTAGGATTAATTCAAAGGAATTGGTGAAGGGTATTCCTTGCTTGAAGTTTGAGAAAGACCGCATTTGTGGTGTGTGCCAACTTGGGAAACAAACCAAGTCTTCCTTCAAACCAATCAAGGATATCATATCAACTAGGCCTTTAGAATTAATTCATATAGATCTCTTTGGACCTACTAAAACTAAGAGCTTAAATGGTAGTAGATTTGCATTTGTTTTAGTTGATGATTTTTCCCGTTTCACTTGGGTTTTCTTCTTGGAACACAAAGATCAAACTTTTTCTCGTTTTAAGATTTTTCGAAAAAAAGTTGAAAAAGAAAAGGGTTTTTCGATTTTGAGAATAAGGAGTGATAGAGGTGGTGAGTTTGTTAACCAACTCTTCATGACTTATTGTGATGAAAAGGGAATTAAGCATGAAATGTCTTGTCCTAGAACTCCACAACAAAATGGAGTTGTAGAAAGGAAAAATGGAACACTTCAAGAGATGGCTAGGACAATGATAAGTGAGTATGACCTCCCTCAATATCTATGGGCCGAGGCCGTAAACACCGCATGCTATATATCAAATCGTATTTATTTATGTAAAAATTCTTCCAAAACATCTTTTGAAATATATCATTCTGGAAAACCTAATGTTGCATATTTCAAAGTTTTTGGATGCAAGTGTTTTGTTTTGAACACTAAAGATAACTTGGGTAAATTTGATGCTAAGGCTTATGAAGCAATCTTTGTTGGATATTCTACAACTAGTAAAGCTTATAGAGTATTCAATAGATCTTCACTTACCATTGAAGAATCCACGCATGTTAAATTTGAAGAATCTAATGTGGTTGTTGAGAATGTTGTAGAGATTGACTCATTAGGTGAAGACATGGAGAGACTATCCTTGAAGGACTCACCCGCTCAAGAAGAAAAGCTAAAATCAATTGGTGATGTTCAAGAGGATAAAGAGGAAAGCTTTCAACCGCTTCCTAAAGCTTGGAGATACGCTACAAATCATCTCAAGGAGCTCATCTTAGGTGATGCATCTAAAGGGGTAACAACTCGCTCCAAACTCCATGACCTATGTGGTAACTTTGCTTTCATTTCTCTTTTTGAACCCAAAAGTATCCTCGAAGCCGAGGCGGACTCATATTGGTTGCTAGCCATGCAAGCGGAACTCAATCAATTTGAGCGCAACCAAGTTTGGCACCCTGTTCTTAGGCCCCACGATAGACCAATAATTGGTACTAAGTGGATCTTTAGAAATAAGATGGATGAGTCCGGAAATGTGATTAGGAATAAGGCTAGGTTAGTGGCCCAAGGTTACACTCATGTTGAGGGAATTGACTTTGAGGAGACCTTTGCACCCGTAACACGGCTTGAAGCCATACGGATGACACTAGCTTTTGCATCTTTCAAAAATTTTAAACTTTTTCAAATGGATGTGAAAAGTGCATTTTTGAATGGTTTTATAAATGAAGAAGTTTATGTTGCTCAACCTCCCAGTTTTGTTGATCATGTTCATCCCGATTTTGTTTTTAAACTTGATAAAGCTTTGTATGGATTGAAACAAGCTCCAAGAGCTTGGTATGAAAGGCTTTCTAGTTTTCTCATTTCAAATGATTTTATTAAAGGCAAAGTAGATACGACACTATTCACTAAGCATGTTGATAATGACATTTTAATTGTGCAAATTTATGTTGATGATATAATTTTTGGTTCTACTAATGAGTTTTTATGCAAGGAATTTGAAAAGGTTATGCAATGTGAGTTTGAAATGTCTTCAATGGGTGAGCTTAATTTCTTTCTTGGACTCCAAATCAAGCAAATGCAAGATGGGAACTTCATATGTCAAGCCAAATACGCAAAGGAACTCGTAAAGAGGTTTGGACTTGAAGACTCAAAGGTTTGCAACACTCCCATGGAAACTACCACCAAGCTTGATAAGGATGACCAAGGTAAAAATGTTGATATTAAATTGTATAGAAGCATGATAGGTTGTCTTTTGTATTTGACGGCAAGTAGGCCGGATATCATGTTCAGTGTGTGTCTTTGTGCTAGATTTCAATCGTGTCCCAAAGAGTCTCATCTTATTGCGGTAAAACGCATTATTCGTTATATTAAGGGAACGATTGGAATGGGTCTATGGTATCCGAAAACCGGAGATTTCTCAATGATGAGTTATTCGGATGCCGACTATGCGGGTTGTAGAGTAGATAGAAAGAGTACTAGTGGGACATGTCAATTTCTTGGTAATTGTCTTGTTTCATGGTCCTCTAGGAAACAAAATTCCGTAGCTCTCTCAACCGCCGAGGCAGAGTATGTTGCCGCGGGGGCTTGTTGTGCACAAGTCCTTTGGATGAAACATACTCTCCTTGATTATGATTTGCATTATAACCATATAAAAATATTTTGTGATAATACTAGTACTATACATATGACAAAGAATGCAAATCAACATAGTAAGACCAAGCACATTGAGATTAGATATCACTTT
This sequence comes from Agave tequilana, assembly GCA_038442645.1. Lineage (NCBI taxonomy): Eukaryota > Viridiplantae > Streptophyta > Magnoliopsida > Asparagales > Asparagaceae > Agave > Agave tequilana. Next base: position 142,738 of record JAVJIF010000612.1, read on the forward strand.
CTTAGAGAACATTTTGAGAAAGGAGATATAGATATTGATTATGTTTCTACGGATTTGCAACTAGCCGATATTTTCACTAAACCACTTGATTTTGCTAAATTTTCCTTCATTTGTGGTGAACTTAATGTTTGTGTTATTGAATAAAAATGTTTTCATAACCCTTTTTGATGTATGACAAAAAGGGGGAGAATGATTTTTTATGATAGAAATATGAGTTCATATGGTTTTGGTTCCATATAAGTTTATATATGTTTTAGTTTTTGATGTGTTTTCATGAATTCTTGTAATTTGAGTTTAAGTGTTTTGCAAGTGTTTTATATTTTCGTGGTTTTTGGTTTCATGATGTTTACTTGCAAATTACAAATTACATTGTTTTTCCTTGTTTAACATAGCATAATTTGAGGGGGAGCTTTCTCCTCCCCTATACTTTTGTTTATAGCCTATTTGTTTTGTCATCATCAAAAAGGGGGAGATTGTTAGCCCAAAAGGTTACACTCTCCAATTGTTTAGAGTTTTGATGATAACAAAACAAATAAGAGATATTTGGTACTAATTAGTTTATTAAGATAAGTTTCAGGTTTGTACCATATTTGGAGGCCATTGCTTAGCTATTGCAAGAAATTCTAGGTTCATAAAGCAAAGAAGGCTTTTTGCACATCAAGGAAGGAACATAGAAGAGAAGGCTCTAGCAAGGCATTGCATGGCTCAAGATTGCTCAAGAGACTTAATTAGATTTGTTTTTAGTTTAGAGTTTTGTTAAATAATAGTGAATAGGTTTGAAGCTCTATCACACACGTTTTTGCGCACATCTTGTTTTCAAACATATTTCCTATAATATATACAAAAATAGTTTGTATACAATCTTCAGCCTACAAACTCATTTTTATCCATTATATATATCCCTATTCAAAACTAGTTTGTTAAAAATAGATTTCCCCTCAAAATTCTATCTTTGTTTTGGCTTTTGACCTGAGCCGGTCGACCGCAAGGGTCGACCGACCCAATGTCAGGTCAAGCCGGTCGGCCGGCCGAGTCGACCGGAGTTCTGGCAGCTACACGTATCAGTGTGCACGTTTCACGATCGATCGAGACATGCCTGACTGCAATACCCTGCTCTCTGTTTGTTTGGGTCGACCGGGCGGTCGACCGTAGCCTGCAACGGCTATTTTTTGTACTAGCGGTTGACCGGGCCGGTCGACCGAGCTAGCCGTTTGAAAGTAACGGCTATTTTTCTGAGCTGGTTTATTTTTGTCCTTTTCTCACTTAAGTGTGTTTAAGTGACATGTTTTGGTTTTAATACTCTCTGATTAGCCTTAAATATGTTTTATTTCTAAACCCTAGCCCTCTCCTATAAATAGGGGTGTTTAGGGAGAGATTGGTTACTAGAAAAATTATCAAAATTTCTACAAGTTTAAGGCATTCAAAAAGACTTGGTTTCTTGGTTTTTGCTGCTGAAATTCTCTCTCATTTTCTGAAGTGTTTTCAAGAACTCTCTGATTTCTTTTTCTTTGCACACAAGAGCTTCATTCCTACTCATTGTTCTCTAAGGACCTTTGTAAGGGAAGAGAATTTTGCAAGAGAGAGTTGTGGTCTTTTGACTACTAAGAGATTACTTGTACTTAAGATTGTGGAGTTGGGTACTCCGGTGGATTTGTAACATCTTTGTGATAGTGGAAGTGGTTAGAATCCTTCTGGGGAAGGCGGGGAAGTAGAGCTGGGTGCTCGAACCTCGATAACAAATCTTGGTGTTTGCGTTTGGTTTACTTGCACTTGATTCTTGCTTTACTTTCATTGCTCTTATTACTTGCTCTCTACTTTCATTGCTATATTCACTTGCTTTGTGTGATTGTTGCATCATAAATTTTAAATTGTGCATTGATTAGCATTATCACCTAACCACACCCTGGCCGCGGAAACGCGGCCAAAGCTGCGTTTTCGCGGCTTGGTTGGGGAGTTAGGGGGAGCGTTTGCTCCCGCGATCTCCCCGGGATCCTCCTCGTGTGGGTTATGCCTATAAAAGGCCAGTATTTGCACTGAAAATGGACGACCATGCAGAGCTAGGATTTAGACTAGTTTTCCATTTCTTAGTTTAGGTTTTTCTTTTCTTTTTATGTAATTTGTATGTAAGCTTAGGATAGATGAAGATTCATGTAAGTAAGAGAGAGAGGTTGATGTTGAGAGTGACACCGATGTACCCTCCTCCTTTCTTCCATTGTTTCTGCAATTAATAAAGGTAAAAGCTTCTTTTTATGTTCGTATTTTCTTTTGTTTCCTTCTTCCTCTTTCTACTTTACCTCCTTTGTTTTGATGAGTTTGCAAGTGAAGCCAGAAGCATAAGTTTAACGATGTTGTGTGAGTGCCAACGATAGTTCATGAAGACGTTCTCCTCCTCAAGATCCGTATCACTTCATTCTTGCGCGGCTTGATGATATAATGCGAACGGGGACTGAGCTCGATCCTATGATCTATGCGTTGAACGCCTCCAAGCAAGGTAGAACACGCAAGGATTCCAGGTAAGTCATCAACCAAACTAGGTGAGTACTTCTCTCATCTTCTATCTTCACTTTTTTATTTCTTAGTTTAGATCACCAACACCTACTTCCTTCATCACTCTTTTTCACTTCTTTGTAAATAATCATTTGTACATAGTCACTTTCTAATTCTCTCCACTTTCTCATTCTACCGTTTTCTTTCTAACTTTAACATAACTCATTTTCATTTTCTTCCTTAAAAACAAAGAAGAACTTTCATTTTCTTCACAAAGATTTCAATACAAAACTTTGAACGCTTCCATCGCAAGCCCTCCTTGTGGATCACGACCCGCATAGCCACTTGCTATAGCGGTAAGAATTGAGCACTTGCACATCTTTACTCTTAAATTTGAAATTCTTTATTTTGTGTGCAGGTTAAGCCTTAATCATGAGTGAGGAGATTGTTTGTGGGCTAAGGGAGGGTAATGACTTCCCCACCTTATCTTGTTTATAGGAAAAGCCCTTAAGTCAATTTAGTGCAGTGTACAAGTATATAGAAAAAAGTAACATTCAAGCAATATTTCATACAAGAATGAACCTTATACTAAATGCTATGCACACATACCTTGGCTCCAGCACTCTTCAACAGTAAATAAAAAATGAAATGAAATAGACACGTGCCTAAATGCAAAGTCTAAATCATTTTTAGCATTTACAATCAACTTTTTACTGTTGCGTTAGAAATATATATACAGTGAGTCAAACATGGAGATAAATGCTATAGAAATTCAGATTTTCAATTTAGCCAACCTGCAAAAATACAGGTTAGTAGTTCACTCAGTTTTGCCACTGGAATGTAGCAAATCTGAGGGCTTCTTGGCTCTGCTTTCTTAAGCAGAGTCCAAGGCCACTTATGTATCCACTGCAGCAAGAATTCATTGTTGTTAAAATCTGTACAAAAAAAAAAACTAAGAAGAAAGTTAACCAAAAATGTAAACTTTTAAAGAGAATTGCTTACCGTCCCTCCCCGGCAACGGCGCCAAATTTGATTGAGCTTGGCCTGCACAAAAATACGGAATTTCAGAACTTTAAAATAAAGAGTGCAAGTGCTAATTCTACCGCAATAGCAAGTGGCTATGCGGGTCGTGATCCCTAAGGAGGGACTAGCGATAGAAGCTTTTTAGTAAGTCTTCTTTTAAGATACAAAGTTTGGTTATAGTTCTTCTTTAGTTCTTTATAAGAAAAAGAGAAAAATTAGGTTAAAGTTAAGTGAGGAAGAAAGTGGTAGAATGAGAAGGTGGAGAAAAATGGAAAATGATTATTTACGAAGAAATTGAAAATGGAAAGAAGTGGGTGTTGTTGGTGTTCTAAACTAAAGATTAAAAGAAAAGAAAAGAAACTAAAAATTACTTACTTCTTTTGGCCAAATACCTACCTTGAATCTTTTGCAATGATCTTACCTTGAAGTGAGGCGATCAGCATATAACCCATAAGAGTTGATTCTCGTTTCCTCTACATTATATCATCAAGACGTTGCAAGTATGAAGTGATACAGAATGAAACTCAAAATCTATCGTCATGAGCTATCGGTGGCACTCGCAAAGGCAAGGCTCTTTCGATGCTTTTAGACTCACTTGGAGAGCAATTGTACCAAAACAAGAAAAGTAGAGAAGAAGAAGAACACAAAAACAAAGTACATAAAAAAGGAAACTACAGATTCGATTTCGTAACAATAAGAGAAAAGAAGAAAATCTTACACTGGTGTCACTCTCAGCACAAGCTTCGTTCTCGTTCTCCTATGAAACTCTGATCTCCCCTGATTTACATAAATTAAAACTAAAAATTACATGAAAAGAAAACAAAAATCTACACTAAAAAAATGGAAAAATAGACTAAATCCTATCTCTGCATGGTCGTCCCCTTTGGGCTCTGAAAATCCCAGTATTTATGGGCAAAACCCAACCTACAGGAGCGTATGAAGATAGGGGGAGCAAACGCTCCCTCTAACTCACCAACAAACCCGCGAAAATGCGACTTTGGCCGCGCTTCTGCGGCCAGGGTGTGGCCAGGTGGCCACACCCTGTTGGTGGTGCTCCCCGATTTATCGATTTGTATTTATCTTTATCTGGATTTGCAGTTTATGTCCGGGATTTTGACGAAATGGCCTTTGATCCTTGGCTTCAACCGATCGATTTGTAGGGATTTGTTCTAACTGGTTTTCAACCGATCTGAACCAACCTGATCTGCCCTGATTTACTAAGTTCAAATTAATTCTGATTTAATTCAGAATTTGATGGGCTTTTGGGCTCATTTCTCTTCACTCTCCTTTAGGAATGCGCCTGCAAATAAATTAAACATTTAATTAGAAAAATGCAGAGTTTATTCTATAATAAGTAGGAGAATATGATAACAAATATGCAATATTAGTGACCAATCAACTTATCTCATGCATTGTCCCCAATGTATGAAAGAAATGTATATATGCATGAAGTAAAATAGAAAAGAGGAAAGTTTCCGATACACTGGGTCAAAAAGACCCATAGCCGTTTCATTTACCGGCACTGATTTCAAGAAAGGTTTAAGGTGTTGACCATTTACCTTAAAGTCATTTCCATTCTTGGTGTCACTGATCTCAACTGCACCGTGTGGAAACACGATTTTTACAACGAATGGCCCAGTCCATCTTGATTTCAATTTTCTTAGAAAAAGATGAAGCCTAGAATTATAGAGTAAGACTTTTTGTCCAGGGACAAAGGTTTTTCTTATGATGTGTTTATCATGAAAAATCCTGACTCTATCTTTAGTGATCCTAGCATTTTCATAGGCCTCATTTCTCAATTTCTTTAATTCGAAAATTTGTAATTTTCGAAGGTCACCGGCCTTAGCCAAGTCGAAATTCAACTGCTTGATTGCCCATAAGGGTCGGTGCTCTAACTCAACGGGCAAGTGATAAGGTTTGCCATAGACTAACCTATAAGGAGACATTCCTAGAATCGGGCCCATAGGGCATCTACAAGTTTGATGGACCAATCTTTCCGATTTTGGTTCGCAGTTTTCTCCAAGATAAGCTTGACTTGTCTATTTGAAACCTTAACTTGCCCACTGGTTTGAGGGTGAAAGGTGTGGACAACTTGTGAGTTATGGCATACTTTCGCATAAGAGCTTCAAAAGATCTATTGCAAAAGTGAGTGCCATTATCACTGATGATAGCATGAGGGGTTCCGAAGCGTGAAAAAATGTTCTCTTTCAAAAACTTTATGACAACTTTGTTATCATTAGTTTTACAAGGAATGGCTTCTACCCACTTGGACACATAATCCACAGCAACCAATATGTCTTGGTTTCCAAATGAATTAGGAAATGGACCCATAAAGTCGATGCCCCAAGCATCAAAGAGTTCTATTTCTAGAATTGGGTTGAGGGGCATCATATTTCGTTTTGAGATCCTTCCTACCATTTGGCATCTAGGACACGTCTTGCAAAATTCATAAGCATCCTTGAACAAAGTGGGCCAATAGAACCTACTTTGTAGCACTTTTTCAGCAGTCTTGCGGGGACCAAAGTGTCCACCGCATGCAAGTTCGTGACAAAAAGATAGAACACTCTTAACCTCCTCATCGAGAATGCATCTTCTAATAATTTGGTCAGAACAGTACTTGAAAAGATACGGTGACCCAAAAGAAATACCGGACTTGGGATAAGAACCGGTATATATCTTTTTTGGACCAATGAGACGGAGTTTAGTTTGTGACTAAGTAATTCACTATATCAGCAAACCAAGGTTCCCTAGAGATAGCTAAGAGATTTTCATCAGGAAAATACTCACGTATGGGTAATTCGTTGCATGGAGAATTAGGGATCCGTGAGAGATGGTCAGCAATGACATTTTCTACGCCTTTTTTATCTCAAGTCTCAAGATCGAATTCTTGAAGAAGGAGGATCCAACGAATGAGTCGGGCCTTGGCATCCTTCTTCATCATGAGGTACCTAAGCGCAGAATGATCGGTGAAAATGGTGGTTTTGGACCCTAGTAGGTAGGGAAAAGTTTCTCTAAGGCAAACACTACTGCCAAGAATTTCTTCTCAGTCGTAGTGTAGTTCAATTGAGCATCGTTGAGAGTCCTACTAAAGTAGTAAATCACATGCTGCTTGTTATCAGTGCGTTGTCCTAAGACAGCGCCTATGGCAAAATCGAAGCATCGCATATGATTTCGAACGGCTTAGACCAATCCGGTGCAGATATGATTGGTACAGAAATAAGCTCTCACTTAAGCTTCTCCAAGAATTTATGCATTCAGTATCGAAAGTGAAGGACACATCCTTAGCTAACAGATTAGTCAAGGGCCTAGCAATTTTTCTAAAATCCTTGATAAATCTTCGGTAGAAACCAGCGTGTCCTAAGAAGGATCTAATGTCCTTAACGCATTTGGGCATGGGAAGCTTAGCAATAACCTCAATTTTGGCTCTATCCACTTCTATTCCTTTCTTGGAGATTTCATGACCCAAGACAATTCCATGTTTTACCATGAAGTGGCATTTCTCCCAGTTCAGTGTCAGATTTTTCTCAGCACAACGTTGGAGGACAAGTTCTAAATGGTGGAGACATTGAGTGAATGAATCGCCATAGATGGAGAAATCATCCATAAAGATCTCTAAGAATCGTTCTACCATACCAGAGAAAAGACTCAACATGCAACGTTGAAACGTCGCTGGGGCATTGCATAAGCCGAAAGGCATTCGACGATAAGCAAATGTCCCAAATGGACATGTAAACGTAGTCTTTTCTTGGTCCTCAGGAGCAATAGGGATCTGGTTATACCCCGAGTAACCTCCAAGAAACAGTAATACTCGTGACCCGCCAAACGTTCAAGCATGTGATCAATGAAGGGAAGTGGAAAATGGTCCTTATGAGTTGCAGCATTAAGCTTCCTATAGTCGATGCAAACTCGGATCTTCGTGGGAAGTTGAGTTTGGACCAACTCTTTGTTCTCATTTTCCACTACGGTGAAACCGGATTTCTTTGAAACCGCGTGGACAGGAATGACCCATTGGCTATAAAAAATGGGATAAATTATCCCATTGTCTAAGAGTTTGACAATTTCAGCATGAACAGCTTCTTGCATTATAGGGTTTAACCTACGCTGCGGGTCTCTTTTAGGTGTGGTGTCTTCATTGAGATGAATACGATGTTGAACGATGGTCGGACTTAATCCCTTTATATCGGTCATAGTCCAACCAATGGCTTCCCTATGTTTTCTTAGAATTGCTTTAAGATCTTCTTCTTCCCCATCATTTAAATGGGAGGCAATGATGACAGGAAAGGTCTCTTGTTCGCCTAGATAGACGTACTTGAGATGCGCAGGTAAGGCTTTTAATTCTAAGGAAGAGGAAGGCTCACTGGAAGGACTAGTCAAATTTGTTGGCTCCATTATTGGTGAAATAGGGTTCGAGGCCCAATTCACATTAGAATCTACATCCTGATCAAGATTAAAGTCGTCAGACTCTAACCCGAAGTCACACTCAGTTTCTAATTCCAATTCTTCCCTATGTTCACTTGTTAAATTCTCAATTAGGTTGACTTCAAATGTTTGGTCCTCAATATCGCGGGGTTGTTTTCCTAGATTGAAGACATTGACTTCTCTAGTCATGTCCCTAAAGGTTAACCTCCCATTCCTACGATTGATGATGGCATTGGCAGTAGCAAGGAATTATCGCCCTAGGATAACAGGAGTTTGATCCCTATGATTGGAGTTGGACACAGGTTGCGTCTCCAGAACTATGAAATCGACAGGGTAAATGAACTCCCCTACCCGGATCAGGACATCATTAATCTCCCCTTTTGGAACTTTTACTGAACGGTCAGCCAGTTGGATGGTGACTCGAGTTGGACTAAGATCGCCCAACCCGAGTTGTTGATAAACTGAGAATGGAAGCACGTTGATACTTGCCCCCAAGTCAAAAAGTGCACGACTAATCTCGGCTTGTCCTATTATGCAGGCAATGGTGGGACTACCTGGATCCTTATACTTGATAGGAATCGGACCCGATAGTAGCTCACTAATGTTAGTAGCTAAGAAGTGTTAGCCCAGAGGCCTTCCACTCTAGTTTTGATGATGATTAACTCATGTAGTTATGTTTACTAATAATCTTGTGATTTTAGTTTCAGATCATTAATCAAGATATTAGTTGGTGATTAGCTTCAACAAAAGAGTTTGGAAGCTTTGACATGGTGATTCCAGAGCCCGAGCATCAAGATCATACATTGCACTCGTTGGAGTCAAGCTCGGTGGATCACGTTTTGGATCGAGTCGACTTGAAGATGAAAGATCGTCAAGAAGACTTAGGTATCCATAGTTTAGTGTGTTTAGATCCATTTGTAAAGATTAGATAGTCGATATGCTCAAGTGAAAAACAAACACAAGTTTTATGTTTTGGATATTGGTTTTCATGAATAGTAGATCAAAACAAGTTTACTTTATTTTTATGTATATTAGATGTATTCTATATACATACATGCTTAGATGACTTATACAAACTTAGTTTGATATACCTATTCATGTGTTTTAGTGTTTTGATATTTTTAACAAAACATATTTTTGGAATTAAAGACAAAAACTATGATATATTTGTTTCATGTATATTGGACCAATGTCCATATGCAACATGCCAATAATGTTCAAATATCAAGTTTTTGTATTTCTATAAGTTTTAGGAAAAATCAGATTTCCTATTGAAAAATCCAAGTTTGATAAAATACAGTTTTTGATTTTTGGTAAAAATGATAAGACACAAAAATAGTTCAAATTGCTTGATATTTGAGTTGAAATTTTTATCACATGTTTATATATCAATGCAAAATGTTAAAACTATTTTTTGGAATTTTTAGAAGATTTTTAAGTATTTTTAAGAATATTTTTAAACTGTTTTTCTGTCCCAGAAAATTTGGCTGCAAGGCTTTGGCAGTCGACCGGGCCGGTCGACCGACGTGCATAGCCTTGTGCACGTTTGGCCAGGCAACTGGGCCGGTCGACCGGGCGGTCGACCGGACAGAGAGCTTTGCTCTCTGTAAATCTGCGGTCGACCGGGTTCCTCTAACGGTTATATTTATGACCGTTGGCGATCGACCGGGAAGTCGACCGCCAGCCGTCTCAGGCAGAGAATTCAGCCTAACAGCTAGTTTTGTATTTGGCCTATATAAACCCCATTCCTTTGAATTTTGGCCAAGTTTTTTAGAGCAAAATTTTCAGAGCTTTTCTTGGTGTTTAAAACAAGTTTTCAAAAGAGTTTTTAGTGCCAAAAGATCTATCTTAAATGTTTTAAGTGTTTTGTTTATTTCAAAGAAAATAGGTTTTGGGAATTTGTTTCTTGATCTAAAATTCTATATTCATTTGGTATTTTTCCAAGAGATTTTCTTTGATCAAAACACTTAGTTTTTCACACTTAAGCTATCCTCTATCCTATTCTATTAGGATCATTTGTTTGTGGGAAAAGAGATTGTTTGTGGTTGAAAGATACCACCAAGTTGTAAACCCTTGCTTTGTTGGGTTGCTCCCTCTTTGGTAGAGGTTGAGATTGTTGGTTTGCTCCCTCTAGTAAGAGGTGGAGTTTGGTTTTTGTATCCCTCTTCGGTAGAGGTGATTTGTAGTTGTTTGGCTACGGGCCTATCCCTCTTCGGTAGAGGTGGATTGTGATTGTATTGCCTCGGTGGAGGTAGTGGTGTTTGAGAGAGGAGTTCGGTACTCCCTTGTTGTACAAATCCTCCTCGGTGGAGGTTCCCTCGGTGGGAGTCCTCGGTGGACAAGATAGTGGATTAGAAATCCTGCTCGGTGAAGGCGGGGACGTAGAGCTAGGGACTCGAACTTCGAAGTATATCTTTGTGTTTGCGTTTGATCCATTGTCTCTAAACTCTCTCTCTTTACATTTGTGCATTGCATCATTCATTTCATTCAATCATATTTGCTTATGTTGTGCCTTGCATATATTCATATTGCCTATTCATATTATATGCTTGGTTTTGTTTGTGTGTGCCTCACTTATACTTAACAACGAGAGCTTCACATAGCACCTCAACCCTTATCTAGGGGAATCAAGAGGAGTTAGTCCAGAGCCCTTCACGGGGAATTCGGCTACACTCGTTGGTTGTATTAAGTGTGTTGCAAATTAGTTTTATCTTCCACATTTAGTTTCTAGATTAGCCATATCACCTATTCACCCCCCTCTAGGTGATTTCAATTGGTATCAGAGCCTACGCTCCTGATACTTAGGTTTAACCACCTAGGAGTGAGATTTGCTAATCTATCATTTTCATTTGCACATATTTTTGTTTGCACACATATAGTTTGGACCCATGGACTTCATGACCCCACCTATGTTTGACCCTTCCAACATTGTTGTTTGGAAGACTAGGATGTCCATTTACCTACAAGCCCTAGGATATAAGGTTCACCTTGCCATTACCAAGGAATCCTACCTTAGTGATAGCAAGCATATAGGGGCTAATGCACAAGCCCTTGAGGCTATTAGAAGCACACTTCCTAAAGATTATCTTATGCATGTTTCTAACATTGATTCTGCCTTTGCAGTGTGGAACATTTTGACAACCACCACCTCCATGCTTCAATTGCCTATCCAACTAGAAGAGGAATCTAGTGGAGAATTCGAGTCACAATGCTACATGGTCCAAGGGAATGACTCCCTTGAGGTACACTCGGAAACTCAATTAGATAGTGATGATTGTGCTAGTTCTTCAAATGATTATGTTGATGCCCATGCCTTGAATGAAGAACTATCAATTGTGTGTGAAAAAATATTGAAAAAATACAACCTTTTGAAAAAGAAGACTTGTGCTTTAAATAAAGAAAAATAGAATTTGTCTTCTAAGCTTAACATGATTTTGCAAGAGAAAGAGGAGATTTCTAATGATAGGGATTCATTAAAATCTCAACTTGATCTTGCACTTAAAGAAAATAAATTTTTAAAATCTAAAAATGATTGCAATGTTATTTTGAAGAAAAATGAGGTTTTATCTTCAAAATTAGATTTTATTTTAAAAGATAACAATTCTTTGAAAAATGAAATTGATTTTATTTCAAAAGAATTAGAAATTTGTTTAAAGAAAAATATTGTTTTGAAAAATGATTTAGATTCTCATGTTTGCCATGCTAGGGTAGTTCCATCTAGATCACCCATTGCATGTACCACTTCCTCTTTAATTAACAATGATATACTATACTAAAGAAAAATATGGATTGTTTGGGCTCCACCTTGAGCCAATGTGCCAAGAGCCATTCACATTTGGAATCCATGTTTCGAAAAAAACAAATTCCATCTTTGCATGCACACCATCCACGGCATACACATGCTCCTCACGGACACACCCATCACATGTATGCTCATGTGTACACTTGTACACATTGTGGACGTAAGGGCCACCTTGCTAAATTTTGTTATGATAGAATACATGTTTCAAATTTAGCAAATAATTTTGTTTGGGTTAGAGAAGGGACTAACCCCCATGGACCCAAAAAGTTGTGGGTACCAAAGACCACCCCTATGGTATTTGATGTAGGTGTGGGCTCTCGCATGACGTGAGAGTATCGGTACCTTGGAGTGAATGCGTTCCGAGCTTCATGATGACTATTTGGATGCATCACTTTCAAGGGAAGTTTGGTGGAGAGGACCACCATGTTTTGGAGACATTGAGAGTTGCCCTCATGGTTTTGGTAACTATCCCTAACTCCCATTTATTTTTTACATGCTTTTCATTTTATTCATTATTAGCATGTTTTGTTGTTTATAGAAAATGCCATGATTATTAGATTCTTGACATGCATGTATAGTCTTTGAGACACCCATGTTTAATATGGACTATTTTTTTTTGTGTTCTCACCTTTGTTTAGCTATCATGTTTATCATAGCTCTAATAACATGTGAATTTTCATAATGATCATGTTTATGTTTATCATGTTGATTTGTGCCTTATTTTATGCTTTATGATTTGATTACTTGTTTAAATGTTAGTTTTCATTAAGACTAGGTATATACTTGTACATATAGTGGGCCACAAATAAATTTTTATATGTTTGAGCTTGAACGCTTATTTGTACCCATTAGATGTGCTAGTATAGTCTAGTTTTGATGATTCATGCATTTAACTTGTATTCCTATTTTATCCATGTTTTTCATGTTTCTATGTTTAACTTCATGTATATGTCTATCTTGTCCAAACTATTTGTTTATACATATACATCCTTTGAGCCACGTGCCTTCATGCATATATATTTGTGGACTCGTTATGTTTTGGATATGTATGTATACTTTAGTTTGTACATGACATACATATGCCTTGAAGATTAAATCGTTTTGATGATTTTCATGCTTTCTTGTTTAAAGGAATTGAGCTTATTGTCCATCCTTCATGATTATGATCTTCACATCTTATTTGTACACTCACATTTATTGTCTACTCATGTTTTGTTTTCATGAGTCATATTTATGCTTAATTGGCTTAGAGTGTTGATTATCATGTGGATTTCATGTTTCATGAAAAATAATTTTGTTTTATTTCTTGCTTGAAGGAGTTCGTACTAGTTAACAAGTTTTTCATTTAACTAGTTGCGGTGTTCTTCATTTTGGTAGAGATTTTCAAACAAATTATATTTTTAATCTATTTTTGAAAACCCCTACCCTCCACCGGCGGTTGGATTAGCGATCATGCTCATGTATGCTTTATAGTGAAAATCATTTTAAACTTGAACATGAATGGGTGGTAGGTTATATGAGATATACATTTGATATTATTGTTGTTTCAATTGGTATCATTGGATTCTTTCAATTGGTATCGATATTGACATTTTCTTGTATACTCATATGTTTTTTATGTATGTATGCTTGGACTTCAAATAGTATCAATTTCGATTGGTATCTAATTTTTCATATATATATATATATATATATATGTGTGTGTGTGTGTGTGTTTTATTTGGTATTTCATAAAGTGGGAGAAAACTCGTATTTTCATCTTTCAATTGGTATTTTGTTTACCCTGGATTTCCACTCCCTTACTTTATGATAGAAAATGAATTAAAAAAATTGTAGAATAATAATTTCAATTGGTATCATATGTTTAAAAAAAAATAATACTCTTAATTGATATCAAGATGTTTATTTGAATCTTTTTAATTGGTATCAAGATGCTTTTGCTTCTTAAAATTGGTATCAATGTTTTTATGTTTCCTTTCAATTGGTATCAAGATGTTCTACATTGACATATTTCAATTGGTATCATAAAATGTTTTGATTTATATTGCCTATATGCAAGGGGAGTTTAACATCTCTTCTACATATAGATTCATGTTGTGTGTATCCTATATTGAGGAGCTTGACAACTCTTCTTTATGTGGTACACGTGTGTAGGGGGAGCTTCACATCTCCTCTTACACATTGCATATTATGTGTTATGTGAATTAGGGCTTGTCATCCCTTCTTCATATAATGCATATATGTAGGGAAGTTAACTTAGCGTCTTCCTCTTAATGAATGTATATCGCATATATCTATTTATTGATTTGTTTGTTTGACCCCTTAGTTAATTCTTTGTTTCGAACAAAAGGGGGAGAAGAATTTATTGATTTGTTTTTACTTTGACCCTTTGTTGATGATTGACAAAAAGGGGAGAAGTATTTGGTATATATGCATGTTTTCAGAATTTATGTTTATGCATATATGTTTTGTTTTGCAAATATAATGAGATAAGAATTTGATTAGTTTTTATATGCTTGTTTGGTATGTTATATTTGCATACATGTTTATTTTTGCATATGTTTCATTGCATATTTATTTGTTTATTGCTATGCATGAGTTAAGGGGGAGCTTCCTTGAAGCTTAACTTTAATCCATGCATATATAACTCCATGAGTTTTGTCATCATCAAAAAGGGGGAGATTGTTGGCCCAGAGGCCTTCCAATCTAGTTTTGATGATGATTAACTCATATATTTATGTTTACTAATAATCTTGTGATTTTAGTTTCAGATCATTAATCAAGATATTAGTTGGTGATTAGCTTCAACAAAGGAGTTTGGAAGCTTTCACACGGTGATTCCAGAGCCCGAGCATCAAGATCATACATTGCACTCGTTAGAGTCAAGCTCGGCGGATCACGTTTTGGATCGAGTCGACTTGAAGATGGAAGATCGTCAAGAAGACTTAGGTATCCATAGTTTAGTGTGTTTAGATTCATTTGTAAAGATTAGATAGTTGATATGCTCAAGTGAAAAACACACACAAGTTTTATGTTTTGGATATTGGTTTTCATGAATAGTAGATCAAAACAAGTTTACTTTGTTTTTATGTATATTAGATGTATTCTATATACATACATGCTTAGATGACTTATACAAACTTAGTTTGATATACCTATTCATGTGTTTTAGTGTTTTGATATTTTTAACAAAACATATTTTTGGAATTAGAGACAAATTATGATATATTTGTTTCATGTATATTGGACCTATGTCCATATGAAACATGCCTAATAATGTTCAAATATCATGTTTTTGTATTTCTATAAGTTTTAGGAAAAATCAGATTTCCTATTGAAAAATCCAAGTTTGATAAAATACAGTTTTTGGTTTTTGGTAAAAAATGATAAGACACAAAAATAGTTCAAATTGCTTGATATTTGAGTTGAAATTTTTATCACATGTTTATATATCAATGCAAAATGTTAAAACTATTTTTGGGGATTTTTAGAAGATTTTTAAGAATATGTTTAAACTGTTTTTCTGTCCTAGAAAATTTGGCTGCCAGGCTTTGGCGGTCGACCGGGCCGGTCGACCGTGTTACAGAGCCGGTCGACCGGTCGGTCGACCGACGTGCGTAGCCTTGTGCACGTTTGGCCAGGCAACTGGGCCGGTCGACCGGACAGAGTGCTTTGCTCTCTGTAAATCAGCGATCGACCGGGCGGTCGACCGCCAGCCGTCTCAGGCTGAGAATTCAGCCTAACGGCTAGTTTTGTATTTGGCCTGTATAAACCCCATTCCTTTTGGATTTTGGCCAAGTTTTTTAGAGCAAAATTTCTAGAGCTTTTCTTGGTGTTTAAAACAAGTTTTCAAAAGAGTTTTTAGTGCCAAAAGATCAATCTTAATTGTTTTAAGTGTTTTGTTTATTTCAAAGAAAATAGGTTTTGGGAATTTGTTTCTTGATCTAAAATTCTATATTCATTTGGTATTTTTCCCAAGAGATTTTCTTTGATCAAAACACTTATTTTTCCACACTTGAGTTATCCTCTATCCTATTCTATTAGGATCACTTGTTTGTGGGAAAAGAGATTATTTGTGGTTGAAAGATACCACCAAGTTGTAAACCCTTGCTTTGTTGGGTTGCTCCCTCTTTGGTAGAGGTTGAGATTGTTGGTTTGCTTCCTCTAGTGAGAGGTGGAGTTTGGTTTTTGTATCCCTCTTCGGTAGAGGTGATTTGTGGTTGTTTGGCTACGGGCCTATCCCTCTTCGGTAGAGTGGATTGTGATTGTATTGCCACGGTGGAGGTAGTGGTGTTTGAGAGAGGAGTTCGGTACTCCCTTGTTGTACAAATCCTCCTCGGTGGAGGTTACCTCGGTGGGAGTCCTCGGTGGACAAGATAGTAGATTAGAAATCCTTCTCGGTGAAGGTGGGGACGTAGAGCTAGGGGCTCGAACCTCGAAACATATCTTTGTGTTTGCGTTTGATCCATTGTCTCTAAACTCTCTCCTTTACATTTGTGCATTGCATCATTCATTTCATTCGTATCATATTTGCTTGTGTTGTGCCTTGCATATATTCATATTGCCTATACATATTATATGCTTGGTTTTGTTTGTGTGTGCCTCACTTATACTTAACCACGAGAGCTTCACATAGCACCTCAACCCTTATCTAGGGGAATCAAGAAGAGTTAGTCCAGAGCCCTTCACGGGGAATTCGGCTACACTCGTTGGTTGTATTAGGTGTGTTGCAAATTAGTTTTAGCTTCCGCATTTAGTTTCTAGATTAGCCATATCACCTATTCACCCCCCTCTAGGTGATTTCAAGAAGACCTTTTTTGGTACATTAGTCTTTCTCTTC
This sequence comes from Agave tequilana, assembly GCA_038442645.1. NCBI lineage: Eukaryota > Viridiplantae > Streptophyta > Magnoliopsida > Asparagales > Asparagaceae > Agave > Agave tequilana. Next base: position 159,309 of record JAVJIF010000612.1, read on the forward strand.
TTGGTGCACATGTCCTTAAGAAACTTAGCATAGGAAGGGACTTGTTGGATGGCATCAAGAAGTGACACATTTATCTTCACTTAATTATATATCTCAATTATCTTGTCCATGTGTGGATTTTGCTTGTTGTTTTTCAGCCTATTAGGAAAGGGTACTATAGGCTGGTGCACCTGACTGGTTGACTTATCTTTTTCAGATTCGTCGGAATTGGAAGGATTTGGATTAGATGAGGTGGATGCTTGATTGTGGTTGTGCTGAATGGGATTGGTTGGCGTTGACACTTGATTATCAACTCTCTTTCCTGACCTCAATGTATGAACAACGTTACATTGATTTAATGAATGATCCTCAGCCAAATGAGGTTGTTGAGAATTCCTCGGATTGGTAATTGGCTGACTTGGTAGGGTACCCTTCTGTCTCCCATTCTGTGGAGTGGCTAGTTGGCTCATTTGAACCTCTAACCTCTGTATAGTTTGCATTAGAGAATCTTGGTTTTTCATGTATCTTTCCTTGTTTCTTTCAAAGTCAGTCATTCTCCTTTCTAGTTGAGGATTCTGGAAGGAGGATTGTGGAGCTTGGTTGGGAAAGTTCTGTTGATAGTTTGAAAAGTTAGGTGGATGGTTGGGAAAATTATTATGGAAATTGAAAAAGTTGGGTTGATGATTGGAAGAATTATTGGCATGATGGAAGTGGCTAGCATAATTTGATCGTGAATGGTCATTGTTATTTTGGCTCCATGAGAAATTAGGGTAATTTCTCCAGCAAGGATTGTACGTTGGTGCGTAAGGATTATTGTTGGGCCTTAAAAAGGCTGCATTCATCGGTTCATGGTATTGTTGCTGAGCCTGAAACACAAGGCATTCCTCGAACACATGATTTATGGCTTGACAGTAAGTGCAGCCCGGAGTTGAAAATTGGTTTGGGCTGACTTGATTGACTAGACTTGGTTCCTTCATTTCTAGAGCTTCCAGTCTTCTTGCTAGGTTAGCTAACTTAGCCTCATTAGCGATGGATGATTCAATAGAATGGAGACCTCCTTTGAAGAGATGGAGTTTGGATTCCTAGAGGTCTCACTAGTAGGTTCCGTTGGATGGTCTTTTCAGCTAGGTTTTCATACAAATCCCATCCTTCATTTTCATCCTACTGCAAGAATCCCCCTTGGCACATACTTTCATGATGTGCCATAAAGCATTTGGCATTGTCGCCATTTCTCTATTCCATGATGTGGACATTGGACAAGGAGGTCTTTAAAGCGTTCAAAGTACCTCCAGAACGGTTCACTCGGTTCTTGCTTGAATTGTATGATTATCTTCCTAATGAGAGCGGTCTTTTGAATTGGATAGAATTTCTTTAAGAAGACCTTGATGAAACCATCCTAAGATGTGATAGAATCGGCCGCTAAGCTGTAAAGCCATTTCTTTGCTAGGTCCTTAAGAGCGAAAGGGACAATTCTCAACCTAATAGCATCGTCTACAAGGTGTGGGATTTTCATCATTAGACATACTTCCTCAAATTCTCTTATGAAGAAGTAAGCATCTTCGGACTCTAAGCCATGAAACTTGGGGAGTGTGTTGATGAATTGAGCCTTGAGCTCAAAATTGTATTCACCAACCGATGGAAGTAGAATGCAAGATGGAAGTGAGGTTCTAATAGGGTAGAACCTATCCTGCATTGATGTTGGTTGAGCCATTATCGGATCTGGTCTTGGTTCAAACTTGGGTGGTGATGTGTTTCTAGTCAACCTAGATGAATTAGGGTCTCTTGACCACACTTGCATACATAAACACAATCACATTCACAAATAAGTTTACCAACAGTCAACAAGAGTAATCAACCAAGCCTAATCTAAGGTAATCTCGACCTAGACAACTCCTAACTGGTTGATTGTCCACACGAGATATAATGTAGACTTTGACCACAAGCTAATCAGCCAGGTCAGGGCAAGATTAGTGGGAGGTTATCCGTCAAAGACGTTCCTTAATTAAGTAACCACCAACCTTCGGCTTTCGGCCCTCAATCCCCTTCCTAGACACTGATTTGGCAGGAGTCAAATTCCAACACCTTCCCCCTTAGGATAATCTCCTAGTGAGTTCGAGATGTCCTAAGGCCAACGTCTATCAGATTTTACTTAGGCTTAGGTTGTGCATACTTGGAGATGGTTTGTGGGCTAAAGAAGGGTAATGACTTCCCCACCTTATCTTGAATTGGGTTTTTGCCCTTAGAGTTAATTGTGCAAAGTGTGCAAGATATAGAAAAGTAGCATTCAAAAGCAAATATCACCCAAGAATGTTTTCTAAATTATATGCTATGCATACGTACCTTGTCTCCAGCTCTCTTCAACAGTAATTGTAAAATAAACGTAATTAGACAAATGCCTAGAATGCAAGTCTAAATGTTTTTTAAGCAATTAACAATCACTCAAATTACTGTTAGATTAAAACATGGATGGTGGATAGCAGAAATAGCAAGAATATAACGTACAAAAACTTAATTTTTTGCGAGCAATATGTCCTGCAAGAAAGAGTTTTAGTAGTCCAATGAAAATTTTTAATTTTTGCAACACAATTTCTTGAAATTCTGTTTCCTACTTTCGAGAGTAGGGGCACAGAATTTGTAAGTCTTCTCTTGCAAAGCTTGAATGCTAGATCTGAATCTTCAAGTCCCTGAAACAACACACAAAACTTGTTAAAAAACAAATACACCGTTCCCTCCTCGGTAACGGCGCCAAAATTTTTGATTGCTAAAATGAAAGAACAATCAAAGAGTTAAGAAATTACCGTGTAGCTTGTGGCTAACGGGTTGTGTCCACGAGGAGGAATGCGATGAAAGCTTTTTGGTGTTTCGTTTAATAACAAAGAATTGTGCTCATTTTTTAATTGAAAAGAGAATGGAAAGAAGGAGATGATTAAAAGAGAAATTGAAACTTTGAAGAAGTCTTTGAAAAAGGTGAATCTTGTATAAAGCTTAGAAAGTGATTTGTTGTTTACTTTTTAATGAAGAAGAAAATCTGAGCTCACTATCTCACTACTCAACCGTTTATTCTTCTATTGAAATCCTAAGTGCCTCAACTTAATCATAGGCAAAACTTAAGGTTGACTTTAGAAAGTTTGAAGTAAAGCACATAAGATGGTTGGAAGAGTTCACTCTTTTCTTTAAGAAAACGTTTTGAATTGAATGTTAAATCATCAAGCGCGAAGAAGCAAGTATGGAATAAAAACAGTTAAAGAAACGTTCTTAAAAGAAGTAGGAGTTTAAAAATCCAAACCCATCCTCATGTGCCTTCAAGAACACTTTCAAGAAGAAAGGCTTTAAGTTAGGCATGCAAATGATTCATTGGGTCTTTTTCATTAAAATCAGAAGAGAAGAAGAATTGGAGAGAGGTACAATAGTGAGCCCAGAAAACCGATTTAGCTACTCATGGAAAACAAAGAAGAAGGCAAATAAATAACGCAAGACATACCTAATATGAGTGGAAGAAAATGTGGCTCGATTCTTGTATTGATGTCACTTCAATCTTCAAGTACAAGTATTCAATTCCTCTCTCTCACAAGTATTTGTACTGGACTACAAATTGTAAAACAAAAATACAACTTTTGTGCTATCTAACAAAGAGCCTAAATCCTTAGAAAATAAACAAAAATTCTAATTCTAGTCTTCGCTCCTTTTTGCTCTGTTGAAACTGGTATTTATAGGGAAAAACCAAAGGGGGGGACGCTCCCCCAACTGACACCAAACGGCCGCGGAAACGCGACCCCAGTTGGCTGGCTCTCCTGGTTTGGTGATTCTCCTGTATCTTCTTCTGGTTTTCTCGTTTCTGCTCCAGGATTTGACGAAACTGCCTTCGATTGTTGGCTTCAACCGTTTAATTTGAGAGGATTCTTTTCAACCGGTTTTCAACCTCTTTGATATGCCAAGATTTTGCCCTGATTCCTTGATTTCAAATTTATTCTTAATTAAATCAGAATTTGGTGGGCTCTTGGGATTGTTTCTCATTCCTTTCTTTTAGCAATTGGGCCTACATTAAACAAAGAAGAAGAAGACTTGTTAATAGGATTTATTAGCTAAAAAGTATGGTAAGGTGACAATGTATATGCAATATATGTGACTAATCACTATCCCTCTTGTGTAGAGGTCTTGTGTAGAGGTGATTGTGTTTGAGCTTTGGCTTTGTGTCTATCCCTCTTGTGTAGACGTGATTGTGTTTGAAAGAGGAATAGTGTACTCCAAGTGTAGTATTGTAATTCTTTAGGGGAGGTCCCTTGTGGAAGCTCCTGTGTGGACATAGTGAAAATCCTTCTGTGAAGGCAGGGACGTAGAGTAGTGGCTCGAATCTCAAAACATATTTTATTGTTTGCGTTTGATCCACTATCTATCAACTCTATCTCTCTTATATCTTGCATTGCTTTATATTGCACATATTTATATGCTAGATATAGTTTGTGTATGCCCACACTTGTGTTGAACCAAGAGAGCTTCATATAGCACCTCAATTCTTAATTTAGAGGAATCTCGAGGAGTAGTTTCAGAGTCCTTTACTAGAAATTTGAACTCACTCTTGGTTACACATAGTGTGTTGCAATTGAGTTTTAAATTCTGCATCATTTATCTTTAGATTAGCTAGTACACCTATTCACCCTCCTCTAGGTGTATTTCAGAAATAGTGTGTTGGTTAATTTAACAGTGGAGAATATTTGAATTCTAAAAAAAATGATATGTGAGGCTTTTTAAGTGTTTAGATCATGATGAAATCATCAGACCGAAAATTTGTATGTCTAAAAATCTAGGTCTAAGCAATATGCTATTTTCGACCATCAATTTGTGCCTTTCTGATTGATAGGTAAAAAGTATTTAAAATACATGATTTTTGATTTTTAGATACTTGAACTATTAGATCAACTTCAACGGAGTGGATCTTGCATTCAGATGTTGCAGGACTGTATCTGAGTGGGAAGGATTCAGCCTCGAATCTTCTGGAATGAATTCTTTTGAAATGCATTCCAAAAGGATTCGAGGCTAAATCCTTCTCACTCAGATACAATCCTACAACATCTGAATGCAAGATCCACTACGTAAAAGTTAATCTACACTAGTTCAAGTAACTAAAAATAAAAAATCTTATATTTTGAATACTTTTTGACTGTCCGTCAAGTAGGCGCAAAATGGATGACCGAAATAGTGAGTTTGTTAGTTTAGAGTGTAGAATATTTGAAATATAACAAAAATTGGCGTCTGAGGGTTTTTAAGTGTTTAGATCATGATGAAATATTCGAATCAAGAATTTATATGTCTAAAGACTTAGATCTAAGAAATATGCTATTATCGACCATCCATTTTGTGCCTATTTGATATATGGGCAAAAAGTATTAAAAATACATGATTTTTTATTTTTTGTTACTTGAAATAATGTAGATCATCTTCAATGGAATGGATGTTGCATTCGAATGTTGCGGGATTGTATTTGAATGGGAAGGATTCGGCCTTGAATCCTTCCGGAATCACACGAGTCTATCCCTCTTCTCTATATATTTTTTTGAAAAGTAAAAGTAAATTTTATTCATATGAATATACTAGTACATTTTACATAAAAGGCTAGGTTACTTTAGAATCTAAGCTTGAATAACTATAGAGAGGTGAGAGGACCATAGCTGTCACCCTTTACTATAGTACATCAAGCATGAAACTAGATTGACCCAAAGCCTAAAAGAAACTAGATTATCTGATACTCAAAAACTGATACAGGCTTTTACAAAACCTGTAGGATATATAAACAAGGTAACACAAACACTAAAGAAGAGATGAATAGTGTTTATAAACTTTTAATTAAAATACTTGCAAGAAAAGAAAATGCAAAGAATAAATCTCAGAATAATTCAAATGCAAACACGAGAGATTTTATCTTGGTTCAGTCCTCGTAACCTATGTCGAGTCCCTAAGCAACCCGCTTGGGATTTTCCTTATCCCGATTTTGATACACCCCAAAATCAACTCCTTGTATACCACTTGACAAAACACTCTTTGTCAAATTTGTACAACTCTCTCTACACCAAGAAGATACTTTTTTTTTATTGATTACAATATAACAACCTATAAGCCTTGAAACTTGTACGTGAATTTGAACAAGGTATCTTATAGGATGACTCTCAAAATTCTTCACAAAAGAATTGGAATTGTGTGAAGACCAAAAAGTAGAAACTAGTTTTCTGAAAAACAGAATTTTCCACGAAGTTTTGGGCAAAAAACTTATGATTTTAATTGGTGATTACATCCAAGGACAATATCCTTATTTTTAGGTGAAATCAATGATCGGCTAGGGAAGTTATCAACTCAAATTTGAAAATTAAAATGTTGGAGAAAATACTAGAAAATCAAAGCTGAATAACAGTCAGAAACTGTAGTTAGTCGACTAGAATATGAGAGTGGTCGACTACTTAAGAAGTTTTGCCTGGGTTAGTCGACTAGCCTAAAGATCAAGTCGACTAAAGAAGGCTAATACAGAATGATAAGTCTCTGGAAACTAAAATTAGTTGACTATATAAAAGGGGTTAGTCAACTAATGTTGCATACAGTCAACAAACAGAGAACAGATATTTTTTCTAAGACACTTAGTCGACTATAGACTATTATAAGTCAACTAAAGGATATGTTAGTCGACTATAGAAAAGGGTTAGTCGACTATAAGACTATTTTGTGTGTGATCAAGGCTTTTAACAAATTTCTTAAAAATACACAAAAATAGTCAATATCCCTGAATAAACTTGAGCTATAAGAATTCATCACTAGCTCTGTATATTAAGCTCCAATGTACCTGCATGACATTTAGTATCATCAAAATCTATTATCATCAAACTGTAAGTTATAATATTCTCCCCCTTTTTGATGATGACAAGCTGTGTGCACGAAAACTCCCCCCACAGAGAAACTTCCCCTGCAAAGAACAAGTTATAATGAATATAGATAACAAGTGTTCTCCCCCTGCGTAAAATATATCATGGCATACATATATGATATACTATATTGTGCATTATATGTTTGAAATAATTTTCTATCAAGTATTAACTTTTTTTATATGGTACCTATGAAATAAAATATTTTATAAGGTACTGTTTAGACGGGAAAGGTGTTGTATTGTGGAGTATAATTTGCACGCAAAATATATTCAATAAAAAGAGATAAGGTTTAGAATCAACCTCAAGTGCTTTGATCACTCCACAAATGTATTCCAAATGATTAATATACCCTTTTCTATCTCCGTTATAGCATGGGCTATACCGAGTCGATTCTCAGGGAGAGCTTGCGATGGAAGCGTTACGGTTCGTTGTGAAGATAGAAAACGAAGATTCTTCTTTGTCTTAAAAGAATGAATAAAACATGGAAAAAGAAATGAAAGAATCGGAGGATATGTTCATGATGGAAAATGAAAAGAAATCAAAACAAGATTGCCTTTTGGATTAACACTAAAAAGAAAAGAAAACTTGTAAAAGATTTGAAGATGGAGAAAATCATGACTAGCTAACCTTACTACCTTGCTAAAAACTTACTAAACTCCGTGATGGTGAATGCGTGCCTCATGTTGATTCATCGGCAAAGATTTGTCTTGCGTGTTGGTCTAATTACTTTCCCACTTGGATGACGGGTGATCATTCTTGAACTTGTCTTGTAGCCTCATAGATGTCATTGGCCTACAAGATAGACTTTCAATAATGGAATCAAAAGAGCGACACTCAAGGGATGCTAAGGAAGAAGATACAACATTCATTAATTGAAGTAAAGAAGTTGTACAACAAATAGCATATGTTTGGTGATCCATCTCCATATTCCATCAAGGCACTTGTTCAAAAGACAAGGCTCTAAATGAGGCACACATGAATCATATGGAATTACAACAAGAACTTGCCAAGCAATGAAAGTAACCCATCGGAGAAGAGAAGACCATACAACTTGCAAGATTAAAGATAGCAATCACCCATGAGTTAGTAGTTAGCAAGGTTAGTTGTTAGCTAGTCATGTAGAAGAATTTAGCTACTAGCCATTACAAGAAAAGAAAAGCAAAGCATGAATAAAATTGCAAGTAAAGTAAAGCTAGAATTAAAGAAAGCAAGTAATACTAGAAAATGCTCAAGTAGAGAGAAGAGAATGGATGAATCCTTGCTTCACAAGTTGTCACACCTTGGTCTACACAAGCTTTCTCTCTCTTACAACTCTCTTTTGCAGATTTCTAGGGAGGAAGAAGAAGATCTAAAGCACTAAAATCCTAGAGAAAAAATACAAAATTACAAAGCTTTATCCTCTAATCTCTCCTCTCTCCTTCCACTACCCTCTGTTGCGCAAGCCCTGGTCCTGTATTTATAGCCTCAGAGAGAAGTCTCCAGAACCCGAGACAGCTAGCAGAATCTGGGGCTCAACGGCCCCAGATCTGCGGCAGATCCGCGGCAATGCGGTGGAATCGCCGCAGTTTCAAGGCCGTTGGGCAACAGAATTCTGTTGCTCGTTTGTTAGCCACGTGGACATTCTGGAAGTGTGAGTTGGCGCGTAGAATTCTCTAGATCCTGGGCTCAAACTTGGGCTCTCTTTTGGGCTTTTGGATTAATCTCTTTTAATTATTGCTAATTAAAGAGATTTTGGGCTTTTTCTCATTTCAGATGTGGACCTGAAAAAATAGAGAGAAGATGATCAAAAATCATATTTTTATTGACAATATGCATGGTATGGAAGCGGTAAAATATGCAAATATGTATAACAATCACGCCCCCATACCTAGCTTTTGCTCGTCCTCGAGCAAAAAAGAAAGAAAAAGAAAATCCTAACTAGTTTATTACACCACTTTCGTAGGTGACACGATTGCACTGAGCACGTGCAACAAGCCGTTAAACCTCTAGGTTACCCAAGAGGAGGAGTGTTGTCTCCTAAGGGTTTTCAGCGGATTACACCCACAAAATCCATAAAGAAAAATAAAAAGGGTTAGTGAAAATTTTGATCCATGTTTTAAAGATTCTAACTTGAGCTTTAGGTTTCAGGTTACCCTAAACTTGTCATTCCTCTTATAAGCGTCTATTTGGAGTTTTGTTTTCAACTTAGGTTAAGATTTTAGGGAAAAGATCAAAAACTGGATTTTGCATCAATCTTAGGATATATACATTTATAAATATGAAGGATCTTTCTTAGACTAAGTTCATTTATTTACTTATATATATAATATATATATTTTTTTCTTTTTTTTATTTATATATACAATGTTTATTTATTTACATTCCTTAGCATCCTTAGGCTTTCTAGTTTACCCTTGTAACGAGTCTCTTACCGATGACTCCCAAACCAGACGGTCTTAGGGCACCAGATGAGAAAACATCCCTCGGTTCGATGACTCAAGTAAACTAGGCCACGAAGGAATTTAAGGACTTAACCACCTTTAGGCGTGATCGGCAATGCTTCTTGAGGCACGACTAACTAGCTTAATCAGTGGCTAAGTATTTATTATTTATTTATATACAATTTTTTTCTATATATATATATATATTTTATTATATATATATGTAAATAAAGTCACAAAGTCTTTGATTAATCCTTCAATATGTTTAATGTATATATCCTAAAGAAAGAATTAAAATCTAGTAATTTTTCTTAACCTTTATTATTTAACCTAAAAATCCAACTAAACTCCTCTTTTCAACTTATAATTAGAAATCTTAGTTAAGAGCTTCCTTAATCCCTAAATTTCAAGTTTGATTCTTTAAACATGGATCAAGAATTTCCTTTTTTTTTATTTTTTTATTTTTCTAAAAGAAAAATCTAAAAGAAAGTAGAAAATCTATAAGAAAGGTAAAATCTAAAAGAAAATAAAAGACCTAAAAAGAAAATGAAAATCCTAAAAATAAAAAGCCTAAAAAGAAAATGAAAAATCCTATGTTAGAAGCTACCCCCCATACCTATCTCATGCATTGTCCCCAATGTATGCAAGATAAAAAGATGCATGAAATAGGTAAAAGGTACAACACTACTCCTTCCGTCGCTTTGGACCCGCAGTGGTGCTAGGTCCAGCCGACTGTGATCTCCTCAACGCTGCCTTCATACTATCTAACCGAGAGGATTGCTCCTCTACCTTCTTCCTCAGCCTCACTTGTCCCCTAAAGATTTTCTTCATGCCCTTCCAGATGAAAGACATGAAAGCTCGTGACTCTGCTGGGGGATCATGCCTCCAAAACTCAGGTTCATCTTCTTCCTCAAGACTCTCCTCAGAGGAGGACTCTACCGGTACATCCTCGGGCTGGACAGTAGGAGTCCAGACCGCGTGCAAACAACTATTATACGAACTGGTAGGTCTCTCAGGTGCAACAAACACTCGGTCGAATGAATCAAAGACATCGTCTGGTAGGAAAGTCCTACATAGACGTGTAATCAAGATAGGATGGGAGTATTTGGCACCCCTAGTGCGTGAGGAATTGGCTATGAGTGCGTGGAAGATGACCTTATTCAAACAAACTGTGTGTTGACGAGTCATTAAATCATGTATAATTTGCAACACAGGTCTGTTAAATGTGGAGGTGTGGTCTAGCCCTAAAATGTTGCGTTGGATCCAACGTCCAACACAGTGAATATTTCTAAACGTGGTGCTAGCCCTAAAATGTTGCGTTGGATCCAACGTCCAACGCAGTGAATATTTCTAAACGTGGTGCTAGCCTTCAGCCCACGATCCTACTCAGTACAACGAGCCCCCATAACAGTCATATACTCAATCAATGGGAGAGGCTCGCTGTGTTGTGTGATGGTTAGGACAGTAGTGACTTCCTCAAGAAGAGGAAGCGTGACAAGTAAGTCTCCTATGGGCATGTGTACAGTAAACTGATACGTTTGTGGATCAATCGATGCTTGGTCAATGTGAGTGTAAAACATTGTCACCAATTCGGGACAATAAAAGGCATCAGTCTCAGAGTTGTCATACACTAACGTATACCAATTCCAAGCCCTAATTCTCTTTAGAAACACATACCCATATCCATTTGCATCACTCAATTTTTTTCCAAAGTCTCTCTCAATGAAAATAGATGGTGCCATGATATGAATTAAAAACAAAGCAATAAAAAGAAAAGATCTGAATTCGAACCGCCCCCGGAATTCGTGGGGGGAAAAAGTTCGATCTCTGCAGTGGGTACAGGAGAGTCTGAATGAAGATATAGCACCAGATCGGCTGGAAGTGTGTGAGATCGACTGGTGCAAAACTTGACGGCACCCAGGAAGCTTCAGAAAAGCCGCAGAATCTCGGCAAAAGTCGCAGGAACGCGGCAAAACAAAGAGAGCTGAGGAGAGGAAAAGTTGCAGAGTGCGGCGCTCTGGAAGAGAGTTGTAGATCTGTGATGATTTTTTCTTGTGAGGGAGAAGGGTCGGGCAGAGTAAGTATTTATAGGAGGGAAAAACCAAGAGATTTCCACTTCTATCCCTAGGTCAAAAGGAATTTTACCAACTTTGGAATTTGTAGTTTTGAAAAGAGAGTTTGACTCTTGGGAAGTTGTAGTGACCTAGGACTTTGGAATTTTTGAAAGAAGGAGTTTTGAAGAAACCTAGGAACTTCAAATTTGGTGGAACTCTTGTTAGAAATCCCTCATCTTTTTTTTTTTATTTTTTTATTTTTATTTTTATTATTATTATTTATTTACAAAATTATAAAAAGAAAGAAAAAATATTTACAAAGATTATGTACAAGTGGGTTCACTGCCTGGGCTATCTTTTGGCCGTTTCCCTCTGGCCCGTTTCCCGTCATTCCAGTGTGTTCTCTTTCGCGGGTTTAATTGGAAAACGTGTCGCATTATATTCTTAACCCTCGGCATTTCTAGTTTTAATTCATTGTTGTCCATCCATATCTCACCATTTTGTTCACTCAAGAATTCCTCCTCACCACCTTTTTTATTCAGCACATCTTTTTGTCCATTATTCAGAAATTCAAGCTCATCTCCAAATAATTCTTCGAAACTCATGTCAACATCCTCTTTCAAAAGTGTACAATCAGCTAACCTACCCCGAGTGGACTCATCTAGACACATGATCTCATCAGCAAACAGGTCTTCAAAGGATATATCAATCGGAGGTTCAGATACAGTCAGAGTTGGCTCTGTGAAAGTTAAAATATCCAAATCAATTTTTCCCTTTTGATAGGGTACTCGGATAAGAGAATCACCAGATTGTGACTCATCTTTTGGATCTTCACCTTCTTCCTGACAATTGTTACTAATGAAGCTAACCTCAAATGTTTGATCTTTTGTTTTACGAGGTTGTGTGTGGAAGACATTGTGTTCATGAGTCATGTTACCAAAGGTTAACCTCATTGATCCATTCCGACAATTAATGATGGCATTTGCAGTAGCCAGGAATGGTCGTCCCAAAATGACAGGAATTTGAGCCCTTTGATTGGAATTTGACACAAGTTTTGTTTCAAGGACTACAAAGTCAACAGGATAAATGAATTCCCCAACTTTGACAAGGACATCGTGAATTTCCCCCTGGGGTCTAGTGACAGAGCGATCAGCCAGTTGGATAGTCATTTGGGTAGGACGGAGATCACCTAACCCTAATTGTTGGTACACAGAGAAAGGCAGGAGATTGATGCTGGCCCCCAAATCAAGAAGTGCCCTATTAATGGTAGTCTGTCCTATGATGCATGAAATGGTGGGGCTCCCTGGGTCTTTGTATTTAACAGGAATTGGACCATTGAGCAGCTCGTTGATGGATGATGCTAGGAAGACTTTTTTAGGGACTTGAGTTTTCCTTTTCTTGGTGCACATTTCCTTTAAGAATTTAGCATATGATGGCACTTGTTGTATGGCATCAAGAAGAGGGACATTGATTTGGACCTTATTGAACATTTCTTTTATCTTCTCCATGTGAGCATTTGTCTTGAGATTCTTAAGCCTATTTGGAAATGGTACAACAGGCATATAGGGTTGCTCATCTACCTTTTCTTTACCCTTGGCTTTTGAAGTGGATGGCTCTGTACTAGAAGATGGTTTGTCAGAAGTTGGTTGCATTGGGACAGGAGGTGTTGGCTTTGGTGCTGGATGAGATGATTGACTAGAAACCTTATTATCAACTTGTTTACCAGATCTCAGGGTATGAATAGCATGACATTGACTGGGTCCTGAATCTTCCACTTCATTCAAAGGGAAGTGATGTTTGGGATTTGGCACTGGCTGGTTTGAAAGCATACCTTTTTGTCTCTCATTAGCCAATTGCCCTAATTGGACCTGAATTCTATCCATATCCTGTTGATGATGGTTCATCATAGAAGCTTGGGTCTTAGTTAAGGATTCTTATAGGTAGTGAAAAATGCATAATTATCATCATATATACCATCACAATTGCACATTTATTCATATTATAATGCACATTTATTAATATTTCGTTATTTAATGTGTGCAGGCCTCGAAGTATTATTTTAATAATAAATAAAGCTTAAAGAGCCCAAAAGCCCAGATCCAAGCCCATGTTTGAAGCCCAGGTGAAAAAGCGCAATTACAAGAAGTCAAAATGCAAATACACAAAGGGCTAAAGTTGCAAATATCAAAGATGAGGGAAGGATAGACTTCTACCCAACCCTAAACACTTGCAGGATGAGGATAAAAGCCCAAAATTCGTGGATAAAAGATTTGGGATATTTGAAATCAAGGTAACTTGATTACTAAGTTATCTCGAAATCCCAAGATGGAGAGCCAGAATCACACTTCTAGAAGCAGGTGCCCACATGGACGGACCAGGAGAGGCCACGCGCCAAAGCGCGCGGCCAGAAGCCACAAAAGTGCCGCGGCCGCGCGGCAAGGCGCGGCAAAGTAGATGAGTCTGACTACCAGACTTCGTCTACAACTTCATCCGGGACTCTATCTTCTTCTGCACTATAAATATCCCTGCAAAGTGCAACGTACAGGGCATGCAGAGACGATTAGGGTTTTCTTTAGCCATTTTTATTCAAAGTTGTAATTTTTATTTCATGCTATTTGTGGAGAAGAAGGAGACGATTGTGTAACCGGAGATTCAACGAAATAAAGGTCACTCTTTTGTTCTCTTTTAATTTCTGCAACTTTACTTTATTTCTTTTGTGATCTCTCTTTGTTTTAATCTGTGATCTCTTCTTGTTTTCGTTTTTCTTTTCCTTGCAATCTTTCTCATAAAAAAATAATAAAAAAAAATAAATAATTTGAAAAGAAAAAAAAAATAATGAAGAACTAAATCTCTCTAGTGGTTTGCTGAGACTCTTGAAGCAACCCTAGAGCAGTTAAGCCTAGATCTGATTAAGGAACATCAATCGAAACCCTAGGTATTAAAAACAATTTTTCTAGAAGATTAAACAAATACCTAGAAATCCTAATCTAGGTTGCATATTAAAAAGACTTTTCATGACTTCAACTTAAGAACTAGGACAGCATAAGTTTGAGATTCGTCTTTTATTAGGCTGCACCTAGATGTTAGGATGAACCATAGTTTAGTTTTTAGATTATGTAACTTAGCAAGAATCTAGTATTGATTTTTCTTGCTTGAATTATTTGTAATGACCTAGGGTGAATCATATCAATCTTAAGATGAAGATCAAGCTCCTTAACTTGCAATAGGGTTGTGGTAGAAGATCAGCAAAACCACGTCTTTAATCTCATATTTTCATCACCAATCTAATCTCTCTCTTCTTACTTGAAGCATACAGAGGAATCGAGTCGAAAAGCTTTCATCGCATCCTTCCCTGAGGATCACGACCCGCTTGAGCCCTTGCTACAGCGGATTCGCATTGAGACTAAGAATTCTGAACTCTATTTCAATTATCAAAATCTCAATCAAATTTTGGCGCCGTTGCCGGGGAAGGAACGGCACGATTTCCTCGATCTAACTATCTTTTTTCTTTCTGTTGCAGGTACAGAGAACAGGATACAGAAACAGAGCAGCAGAAATTACATATTGCAACCATGTGCCTCTGCCCTCGAAGGCAGAGCACTTGGGCCTACTCCTTTGCCGCAGATCCGCGGCAAAAGCCGCAGAAACGCGGCAAGAGTAGTTAACTACTCACAGAAATTTCTGCAGGTTGCTTTGCATTGCAAAAATCTGCTTACTGCTGTGATTATTTTTCTCTATGATCACTCTGCAATTGCTAATAATTAACATTAACCCATTTGTTGAAAATAAAAAAAAATTTTTTTAGACTCTTGCATTTAGGGCACGTGTCTATTTACATTTTTTTTAATTCTGTTGAAGAGTGCTGGCGACAAGGTACGTTTGCATAGCATATAGATTAGGAAACACTCTTGGTTGTTTACTGCTTTCTTGAGTGATTACTTTTCTACCGCTTTACACGTACACTAATTCATCTTAAGGGCATAACCCATAAGCAAGATAAGGTGGGGATTTCATCACCCTTCCTTGGCCCACAAATCATATCCGTCACACTCACAACCCTAACCTTAAGTAAAATTTGACTAGACGTTGGCCCTAGGTTAACTCGGACTCAATAGGAGATTGACCGAAGGAGGAAAATTGTTCGAAATTAACTCTTGTCAAATCGGTGTCTAGGCAGGGGATTGAGGGCCGAAAGCCCGAAGAACGGTGGTTATTTAATTAAGGAACGTCTCTGACGGAAAACCTCCCACCGGTCTTGCCACCTACCTGGCCGATTAGCTTGTGGTTAACGTCGACAGTAGACCTCCTAAGGACAGTCTAAAGTTAGGAGTCGTCTAGGTCAAGGCTTACCCTAGATTAGGATTTTTGATTGTTTTTCTTTTTTTGATTGATTGGGTGAACTTGTTTGCTGATTGTGCATGACCGCTTGGTCAAGAGACCCACTTACATCCAGGCTAACTAGAACTAGTTCACCACCCGAGCTCAAGCCCGACTCACACATGGCACAACCACAGTCACTCCAAGATAGGTTCTATCCTATTAGAACCTCTCTTCCTTCTTGCATCCAGCTCACTATCGAAAGTGTTGACCCATATGAACTCAAGCCACAATACATCAACACTCTTCCCAAATTTCATGGACTTGAATCTGAGGATGCATATTTCTTCATAAGGGAATTTGAAGAAGTATGTCAAATGATGAATATACCTAAGTTAGGAGACGATGCTATCAAACTTAGGTTTATCCCCTTTGCTTTGAAGGATTTAGCAAAGAAATGGCTCTACAGTCTAGAGGCCGGTTCAATATCTTCTTGGGATAATTTCATTAAGGCCTTCTTAAAGAAATTTTATCCCGTTCACAAGACTGCACTGATTAGGAAGAATATCCTCCAGTTTAAGCAAACAGCCAATGAACCTTTTTGGAAATACTTCGAGCGTTTTAAGGATCTCCTTGCCCAATGTCCTCACCATGGGATAGAGAAATGGCGACTTTGCCAAGTTCTCTATGATGGATTAGATTATTCTACTAAAACACTGTTAGAATCCATGTGTCAAGGAGGATTTCTGCAAAAGAATGAAGATGAAGGATGGACATTGTTTGAGGAATTAGCTGAAAAATCCATCCAATGGGACCCTACTCCTGAAAAATCTAGGACTAATGACCCTACTTCTTCTAAAGGAGGTATCCATTCCATTGAGGCCAACGTAGCAACCGATGCTAAGTTAGCTGCTGTTATGCGAAGACTTGAGGCTCTTGAAACTAAAGAACCAGTCTCTGTGAACCAAGTCAGCCCAACATCTTCGGCGGGCTGTACTTATTGTCAAGATATGAACCATGTGTTTGAGGAATGTCCTGTTTTCATCGTGCATCAAAGCTTGCCCGAACATATGAGTGCGGCCTTCACAAGGCCCGCCAACAATCCTTATGCACCCACCTACAATCCCGGTTGGAGAAACCATCCCAATTTTTCATGGGGCCCAAGCAACAATGATCAAGTGAGGCCCAAATTCTCCAACAACTTCCAAAATCCGCCTTATCAACAAAATTTCCCTAGTCAAAATCCTCCACCGTCTTTCCAAAATTCACAAATGGAGACAAGACTTTCAAATTTGGAAAGAAAGGTGGATACCCTAGTCAAAAGCCAAGACACGCTGGCTCAAGTCCTAAGTAGGATAGAGCTCCAATTGAACCAGCAAGAGAGACAGAGGGGTACCCTACCGAGTCAACCATTGCCAAATCCTAGGAATCCTAGGCCAGCCAATGAGGCTCAAGACCCAAATCAGTGTCACATGGTTCATACACTCAGATCTGGGAAACAAGTTGATAATCAAGTATCTATGCCATCGGATCCATCTCAGCCATCCATTCCATCTAGCTCCACTTCCATTCCATCTAGCTCCACTCCTTCTCCATCCAGTCCCAAGGAAACTGAAGCTGAAAAGTCAGCAGATTAGTTGCACCAGCCTATAGCTCCATTTCCAAATAGGCTTAGAAGCAACAACAATGCACACATGGAGAAATTATTAGAGGTGTTCAATCAAGTTAGGCTCAACATTCCACTTCTTGATGCAATCCAACAGGTCCCTAGTTATGCCAAATTCATTAAGGACATGTGCACCAAGAAAAGAAAGACTAATGTGCCTAAGAAGGTTTTTCTAGCCACTAACATTAGTGAGCTACTGTCCAACCAGATCCCTATCAAGTATAAGGACCCAGGTTGCCCCACCATTTCTTGCACCATAGGTCGAGCCGAAATCAATCGAGCACTCCTCGATTTAGGAGCCAGCATCAATTTGCTCCCTTTCTCCGTGTATCAACAACTTGGATTAGGTGAACTCAACCCGACCCAAGTTACTATTCAGTTGGCTGACCGCTCTATCAAAGTTCCAAAGTGAGAGATCAATGACGTTCTCATACGGGTAGGAGAATTCATTTACCCAGTAGATTTCATTGTCTTAGAGACACAACCTGTGTCTAATCCTAGGTCCCAAAC
This sequence comes from Agave tequilana, assembly GCA_038442645.1. NCBI lineage: Eukaryota > Viridiplantae > Streptophyta > Magnoliopsida > Asparagales > Asparagaceae > Agave > Agave tequilana. Next base: position 177,163 of record JAVJIF010000612.1, read on the forward strand.
TCCTGTTATCTTAGGAAGACCGTTCCTAGCAACCGCTAATGCAATTATAAATTGTAGAAACGGTTCCATGAGACTGACTTTTGGGGATATGACTAAGGAAGTCAATGTTTTCAACCTAGGTAAGCATCCCTACGATGTGACCGACCAACCTTTTGAGGTTAACTCCATTGAGAACATGACGAGTGAGCACAATGATGAAATCATATTTGAGTCAGAGGAAGAGGAAGAGTTAGAAACAAGTGATATCAGTCTTGATGAGATCGAATGGAATCAAATCTGAGTTCTATAGAGATGGGAGATTCTAGCTTAACTCCTCCACCCATCGAGCCAACTCCTTCTTTGGAGTTAAAAGCCTTGCCCAAACATCTTAAGTACGCCTACCTAGGTAAACAAGAGACGTTACCGGTCATAGTTGCATCTAATTTGACCAATAGGCAAGAGGAGGACCTGCTGGCAACCCTTAGGAGACATAGGGAAGCCATTGGTTGGACTATAGCAGATATCAAGGGACTGAGTCCTACGATAGTCCAGCATCGTATCCATCTAGAGGAAGGGATTAGACCGAAGAGGGATCCACAGCGTAGGCTAAACCCACTCATGCAGGAGGCTGTACACGCCGAAATAGTGAAACTGTTAGATAATGGGATCATTTATCCTATTTCCGATAGCGAATGGGTTAGCCCAATGCATGTGGTCCCTAAGAAGTCTAGTTTTACTGTGGTAGAGAACGACAAGCATGAGTTAGTGCAAACACGATTGCCTACCAAGGTGAGAGTATGCATAGACTACCGCAAGTTGAACGCAGCCACTAGGAAAGATCATTTTCCCCTCCCTTTCATTGACCAAATGTTGGAAAGATTAGCAGGTCATGAGTATTACTGCTTTTTGGACGGTTATTCAGGGTATAACCAAATTCCTATAGCGCCGGAGGATCAAGAGAAGACAACGTTCACGTGTCCATTTGGGACATTTGCCTACCGTCGAATGCCTTTCGGCTTGTGCAATGCCCCCGCCACATTCCAACGTTGTATGTTAAGCCTGTTTTCTGATATGGTGGAGCGTTTTTTAGAAATTTTCATGGACGACTTCTCCGTCTATGGAAATTCATTTGACCAGTGTCTCCATCACTTGGAGCTAGTGCTGAGTAGGTGCACCAAAAAGAACTTGACCCTAAATTGGGAAAAGTGTCACTTCATGGTGCAACATGGGATTGTCCTAGGTCACGAGATATCTAGGGAAGGGATTAAGGTAGACAAGGCCAAGGTGGAGATCATAGCGAGACTTCCACTTCCGCGATGCGTGAAGGACATTCGGTCTTTCTTAGGACACGCCAGATTTTATCGTAGGTTCATTAAGGACTTTAGCAAAATTGCTAGACCCCTTACAAACCTTCTATCTAAAGACGTGTCCTTCATCTTTGATGATAGGTGCCATAGTGCATGGGAGAAATTGAAAATGGAGCTTATCTCTGCTCCTATCATCTCACCTCCGGACTGGTCCAAGCCTTTTGAGATCATGTGCGATGCCTCAGATTTTGCGATAGGTGCTGTCTTAGGACAGCGTAAGGACAGCAAGCAACACGTGATCTATTATTCGAGTAGGACGCTCAATGACGCCCAAATGAACTATACTACAACCGAGAAGGAATTCTTGGCAGTAGTGTTCGCTTTGGAGAAATTCCGCCCATACCTACTTGGGACCAAGACCACGATTTTCACTGACCATTCTGCTCTTCGATACCTTATGCTTAAAAAAGATGCGAAGGCCCGACTCATTCGTTGGATCCTTCTCCTTCAAGAATTCGATCTCGAAATTCGAGATAAAAAAGTTGTCGAAAATGTCGTAGCTGACCATCTCTCTCGTGTGCCAAACGCACCTTCTGACGAGCTGCCCATCAATGACAATTTTCCCGATGAGCAACTTCTAGCCATCTCTAAGGAGCCATGGTTTGCTGACATAGTAAATTACTTAGTCACAAACCAAACACCACCTAGTTGGTCTAAACAGGATAGATACCGATTCTTGTCTCAAGTTCGGTATTACATGTGGGAAGATCCTTATCTTTTCAAATATTGTAGCGACCAAATCATTAGGAGATGTGTCCCCGACGAGGAGACTAGAAGCGTGCTAGCTTTTTGTCATGAGTTCGCTTGCGGTGGACATTTTGGTCCCCGCAAAACTGCCGAGAAAATTCTGCAAAGTGACTTTTATTGGCCAACTGTGTTTAGAGACGCATTTGAGTATTGCAAAACTTGCACAAGATGTCAAATGATAGGAAGAATTTCCAAACGAAATATGATGCCCCTAAATCCCATTCTAGAAGTAGAACTTTTCGACGTATGGGGCATTGATTTTATGGGACCCTTCCCTAATTCGTTTGGGCACCAGTACATCTTGTTGGCCGTAGACTACGTGTCAAAGTGGGTAGAAGCTGTCCCTTGCAAGACAAATGACAACAAAGTTGTTGTCAAATTCTTGAAAGATAATATCATCTCACGCTTTGGAATCCCTCGAGCCATCATTAGCGACAATGGCACACATTTTTGCAATAGAACTTTTGAAGCTCTTATGCGAAAATATGCCATTACCCACAAGTTGTCTACGCCCTACCATCCTCAAACTAGCGGGCAGGTAGAAGTTTCTAATAGGCAAGTCAAGCTCATTTTGGAGAAGACTGTGAATCAGAATAGGAAGGACTGGTCCACCAAACTGGTGGATGCCCTATGGGCATATAGGACTGCTTTTAAGACGATTCTAGGAATGTCTCCCTACAGACTGGTCTTTGGAAAGGCTTGCCACCTTCCTGTCGAGCTAGAGCATCGGGCCCTTTAGGCAATTAAGCAGCTAAATTTCGATTTAGATAAGGCCGGTGAGTTTCGGAAATTACAAATTTTTGAACTAGAGGAGTTGAGGAATGATGCATACGAGAATGCGAAGATTGCGAAGGATAGAGTTAAGGTTTTTCACGATAAATTCATCACGAGAAAAACTTTTGTCCAAGGACAAAAAGTTTTACTCTACAACTCTAGACTTCATCTCTTTCCCGGCAAATTGAAGTCAAGATGGACAGGACCATTCATTGTTAAGACGGTGTTTCCACACGGAGCCATAGGGATCTATGACCCCAAAAATGGCAATGCATTCAAGGTAAATGGTCAACGTCTTAAAATCTTTTTGGAGTCTGTGTCGGAAGCTAATGCGGCGATGGGTCTTTTTGACCCACTGTATCGGTGATTATATCTTTCTGCCAGTTCATGCATCCATACATTTCATTCATACATTAGGGACAATGCATGAAACAAGTGTGGGGGAAGGGTAATATCTATAAAAAAAAAAAAAATCTAAAAAAAAAAATTAAAAAAAAAAAATGTTATAAAAAGGATAATACTTTGACTTATTTTTTGAAAGAAATCTAAGTTAGTTTTAAGAATTAGGAAAATCGTGATTAGGATTTCTAAAAACTTGGTCAAAATAAATAAATTGTTTAAATTTTAGGTATAGGAGGAGAAATTGAATAAATAATTAGTCTTGATTTTTACCTTAATGAAATGTGCATACCAAATGCATATCTAGGATTCTAAGACAAAGACCTTGTGCCTCATAAAAAAAAAAAAAAAGAAGAAGAAGAAAAAAAAATCACCAATTAAGCTGATACATGTGCCTCAAGAAGCATAAGTATTCATGCCTAAATGTGAGTAAATAAAATAAAGTCCTTAGTTTTGGGGCCTAGTTCACTCGAATTTGAGTCCGCGGGGTGTTTTCTCACCTGGTGCCCTAAAGCCAACCGGTTTGGGAGTCATCGACTTTAAGTTCGTTACATGGGTGGATTAGAAAGCCTAAGAAGACTAAGAAATATAATATATGTATTAACACATCTAATAATCAATTAGTTAGGTATGAGGGCCTCAAGAAGCCTTGATACTTATACGAAAGAAAATGAGATGAGTTATACATGCAAAAAAATATATATATATATATTAACACATCTAATAAGTCAATTAGTTAGGTATGAGGGCCTCAAGAAGCCTTGATACTTACACGAAAGAAAATTAGATGATGTTATAAAAATAATAAAGAGGCATGAGAGTCCAAGTTAAGGAATTCCTAGTAAAAACATAAGGATGCATATGATTTTTGGTAACGAAAAAGACTATATTAGAAATTCAATTTTAATCCTTACCTAAAATGAATAACAATTGACTTTATAAAGACCAGGTTTGAAGAATGAATAAAAATGATAATCCTAAAACTTATAGACTACTTAGTCTCTTCAATAATAATTCAAATATTTTCCTTTTTATGGATTTTGTGGGTGTAATCTGCTGAAAACCCTCACGAGACAACACTCGTCCTCTAGGGTAACCTAGGGGTTTAACGGCTTGTTGCACATGCTAAGTGCAACCGTGATTCCTACGAAAGTGAGTTAGCTAGGTTAGATTTTTCTCTTTCTTTTTGATTTTTACTCGAGGACGAGCAAAAAGATAAGTGTGGGGGTGTGATAGGTAGTGAAAAATGCATAATTATCATCATATATACCATCACAATTGCACATTTATTCATATTATAATGCACATTTATTAATATTTCGTTATTTAATGTGTGCAGGCCTCGAAGTATTATTTTAATAATAAATAAAGCTTAAAGAGCCCAAAAGCCCAGATCCAAGCCCATGTTTGAAGCCCAGGTGAAAAAGCGCAATTACAAGAAGTCAAAATGCAAATACACAAAGGGCTAAAGTTGCAAATATCAAAGATGAGGGAAGGATAGACTTCTACCCAACCCTAAACACTTGCAGGATGAGGATAAAAGCCAAAAATTCGTGGATAAAAGATTTGGGATATTTGAAATCAAGGTAACTTGATTACTAAGTTATCTCGAAATCCCAAGATGTAGAGCCAGGATCACACTTCTAGAAGCAGGTGCCCACATGGACGGACCAGGAGAGGCCACGCGCCAAAGCGCGCGGCCAGAAGCCACAAAAGTGCCGCGGGCGCGCGGCAAGGCGCGGCAAAGTAGATGAGTCTGACTACCAGACTTCGTCTACAACTTCATCCGGGACTCTATCTTCTTCTGCACTATAAATATCCCTGCAAAGTGCAACGTACAGGGCATGCAGAGACGATTAGGGTTTTCTTTAGCCATTTTTATTCAAAGTTGTAATTTTTATTTCATGCTATTTGTGGAGAAGAAGGAGACGATTGTGTAACCGGAGATTCAACGAAATAAAGGTCACTCTTTTGTTCTCTTTTAATTTCTGCAACTTTACTTTATTTCTTTTGTGATCTCTCTTTGTTTTAATCTGTGATCTCTTCTTGTTTTCGTTTTTCTTTTCCTTGCAATCTTTCTCATAAAAAAATAATAAAAAAAAATAAATAATTTGAAAAGAAAAAAAAATAATGAAGAACTAATCTCTCTAGTGGTTTGCTGAGACTCTTGAAGCAACCCTAGAGCAGTTAAGCCTAGATCTGATTAAGGAACATCAATCGAAACCCTAGGTATTAAAAAATATTTTTCTAGAAGATTAAACAAATACCTAGAAATCCTAATCTAGGTTGCATATTAAAAAGACTTTTCATGACTTCAACTTAAGAACTAGGACAGCATAAGTTTGAGATTCGTCTTTTATTAGGCTGCACCTAGATGTTAGGATGAACCATAGTTTAGTTTTTAGATTATGTAACTTAGCAAGAATCTAGTATTGATTTTTCTTGCTTGAATTATTTGTAATGACCTAGGGTGAATCATATCAATCTTAAGATGAAGATCAAGCTCCTTAACTTGCAATAGGGTTGTGGTAGAAGATCAGCAAAACCACGTCTTTAATCTCATATTTTCATCACCAATCTAATCTCTCTCTTCTTACTTGAAGCATACAGAGGAATCGAGTCGAAAAGCTTTCATCGCATCCTTCCCTGAGGATCACGACCCGCTTGAGCCCTTGCTACAGCGGATTCGCATTGAGACTAAGAATTCTGAACTCTATTTCAATTATCAAAATCTCAATCAGATTCTATCATTTTCATCAACTCTGATATTTTATCATCTGAATTGTTCTGGGGTGGATGTTGATGATGTGGAGATGGGGATTGGTAGTGTTGGGGGTTTGGATAAGATTGTGATTGTGGTGGACCTTAAGATGGACGAAAATTTGGTGCATTACGATTGAAACTGGATGGGTGAGACTGAGCATTATATGGATGTGGAAGTGGTGGTCTATGATGCTCAGGACCAGACTGACTCCATGAAAAATTTGGATGGTTCTGCCATCCCGAATTGTATGTGTTGGAGTATGGGGGTCTGGTAAAAGCTGCATTCATGTTCTCCTGATAAGATTGGGGCTGATACAAAGGACACTCCTCAAAGACATGGTTAAGGTCATGACAGTAGGTGCAACCCGGTTTGATGACAGGTAATGGGTTGACCTGATTGACAACAGAATTTCCCTTTGACTCAAGCAGTTCTATCCTCTTCATCAATTGTGTAATCTTGGCTTCTGCAGCTATAAAGGATTCTATGGAGTGTGTACCAGTTCTGGAAGTGGTGGGAGTGGATTTATCAGGACATGACTCCCACTGAATGGTTTTCTCAGCTAGGGTTTCAAAGAGATCCCACCCCTGATGCTCATCTTTCTTCAAAAATTCCCCTTGGCACATGGATTCAAGGAGGGTTTTCGTTTGGTAATCTAGACCGTCATAGATAATCTGGCACAGACGCCATTTCTCTATGCCGTGATGAGGACATAGGGCTAGAAGGTCTTTGAAACGCTCAAGATACTTCCAGAAAGGTTCATTAGGTTCCTGCTTGAATTGCATTATATTCTTTCTCATGAGGGCTGTTTTGTGGATAGGATAGAATTTCTTAAGAAAGACTTTAACAAAATCATCCCAAGAAGATATGGAACTGATGGGAAGATTGTAAAGCCATTTCTTAGCTAAATCCTTAAGTGCAAACGGTATGAACCGTAACCTAACAGCATCCTCGGTCAGTTGAGAAATTCTCATCATTTGGCATACCTCTTCAAACTCACGAATAAAGAGGTACGCGTCCTCAGACTCAAGACCATGGAATCGGGGAAGTGTATTAATGAATTGCGGTTTCAGCTCGAAGTGATTTCCATTAGATTCGGGGAGAAGAATGCAAGATGGAAGGGAGGTGCGAATCGGATAAAATCGATCTTGAAGTGAGACGTTGTTTTCCATAATGTCAAGTGGTTGTGTAAGTGCAAGTGTAGAAAGTCTAACAAGTCTTGCAGAATTTGGATCACGAAACCACTCTCGCATATACAATTACAAACAACGTGCACCGATGACACCAGCGAAAAAGAAAAAATGAAAATAACAAACAATAAAAGAAAAATCAATCCAAGCTTCTAGGATTCCTGGACCTAGATGACTCCTAACTGATTAGATCGTCCACAGGAGGTTTAGTGTAGACTTTGACTATAAGCTAATCAGCCAGGGAAGGGCAAGGTTGGTGGGAGGTTTTCCGTCAGAGACGTTCCTTAATTAAGTAACCAGTAACCTTCGGCTTTCGGCCCTCAATCCCTTTCCTAGACACTGATTTTACAAAAGTCAATTTCCAACACTTTTCCCCCTTAGGATAATCTCCTAAGTGAGTCCGAGATGTCCCTAGGGCCAACGTCTAGCAAATTTTTATTTAGAAGCTTAGGATTGTGAGTGCTGGGATTGTGGTTTTTGGGCTAAGGAAAGGGTGATAAAATCCCCACCTTATCTTATTTATGGGTTATACCCTTAGAATTGATTTGTGCAAGTGTACGATATAAACAAACAAGGTTCACTCAAAGCGTATTTAAATCAAACAAAGAGTGAGTCCTAGTCAATATGCAATGCGTACGTACCTTGCCTCCAGCACTCTTCAACAGTAAAAGTAAAGGAATTGAAAGACACGTGCCTAGAGATGCAAATGTCTAAACAATTTTTCTTTAACTTTGCAACAAATTTTTTACTGTTGATTATTAGCAGGAATAGGGTAAAGCATACAGGAAATTATGTACTGCAGCAGACGTATTTTGCAGAACCAGAAGCCCTGCAGAAATTTGGTCAGTAGTCAACTCAGGATTGCCGCAAATCTACGGCCAGGGCCGAGATTCTGCGGCAAAGCTTAGGGATCCTGGTCTCTGCTTTCTAGAGCAGAGGCCCAGGTCCACTTATATGTCACTGCAATGCAAAGTTTCCTGTTTCTTCAACCTGTAACCTGCAACAGAGAAGAAGATTCGTTTAGTTCTTCACTTTAAACCAAAAAAAACCGTTGCTCTCCCCAGCAACGGCGCCAATTTGTTTAGACGGGAAAGGTGTTGTATTATGGAGTATAATTTGCACACAAAATATATTCAATAAAAAGAGATAAGGTTTAGAATCAACCTCAAGTGCTTTGATCACTCCACTAATGTATTCCAAATGATTAATATACCCTTTCCTATCTCCGTTATAGCATGGGCTATATCGAGTCGATTCTCAGGGAGAGCTTGCGATGGAAGCGTTACGGTTCGTTGTGAAGATAGAAAATGAAGATTCTTCTTTGTCTTAAAAGAATGAATAAAACATGGAAAAAGAAATGAAAGAATCGGAGGATATGTTCATGATGGAAAATGAAAAGAAATCAAAACAAGATTGGCTTTCGGATTAACACTAAAAAGAAAAGAAAACTTGTAAAAGATTTGAAGATGGAGAAAACCATGACTAGCTAACCTTACTACCTTGCTAAAAACTTACTAAACTCCGTGATGGTGAATGCGTGCCTCATGTTGATTCATCGGCAAAGATTTGTCTTGCGTGTTGGTCTAATTACTTTCCCACTTGGATGACAGGTGATCATTCTTGAACTTGTCTTGTAGCCTCATAGATGTCATTGGCCTACAAGATAGACTTTCAATAATGGAATCAAAAGAGCGACACTCAAGGGATGCTAAGGAAGAAGTTACAACATTCATTAATTGAAGTAAAGAAGTTGTACAACAAATAGCATATGTTTGGTGATCCATCTCCATGTTCCATCAAGGCACTTGTTCAAAAGACAAGGCTCTAAATGAGGCACACATGAATCACATGGAATTACAACAAGAACTTGCCAAGCAATGAAAGTAACCCATCGGAGAAGAGAAGACCATACAACTTGCAAGATTAAAGATAGCAATCACCCATGAGTTAGTAGTTAGCAAGGTTAGTTGTTAGCTAGTCATGTAGAAGAATTTAGCTACTAGCCATTACAAGAAAAGAAAAGCAAAGCATGAATAAAATTGCAAGTAAAGTAAAGCTAGAATTAAAGAAAGCAAGTAATACTAGAAAATGCTCAAGTAGAGAGAAGAGAATGGATGAATCCTTACTTCACAAGTTGTCACACCTTGGTCTACACAAGCTTTCTCTCTCTTACAACTCTCTTTTGCAGAATTTCTAGGGAGGAAGAAGAAGATCTAAAGCACTAAAATCCTAGATAAAAAATATAAAATTACAAAGCTTTATCCTCTAATCTCTCCTCTCTCCTTCCACTACCCTCTGTTGCGCAAGCCCTGGTCCTGTATTTATAGCCTCAGAGAGAAGTCTCCAGAACCCGAGACAGCTAGCAGAATCTGGGGCTCAACGGCCCCAGATATGCGGCAGATCCGCGGCAAATGCGGTGGAATCGCCGCAGTTTCAAGGCCGTTGGGCAACAGAATTCTGTTGCTCGTTTGTTACGAGTTTGTTAGCCACGTGGACCTTCTGGAAGTGTGAGTTGGCGCATAGAATTCTCTAGATCCTGGGCTCAAACTTGGGCTCTCTTTTGGGCTTTTGGATTAATCTCTTTTAATTATTGCTAATTAAAGAGATTTTGGGCTTTTTCTCATTTCAGATGTGGACCTGCAAAAATAGAGAGAAGATGATCAAAAATTATATTTTTATTGACAATATGCATGGTATGGAAGCGGTAAAATATGCAAATATGTATAACAATCAGGTACCCATCATGATAGGGTCAAAAAAAATTAGCTTTTAGGAACTCAAACCCAATTTGAATTTAGTTTCCACTTGTTATTAAAACATAATTATAAGAATTACATATATAATGTATATATATGCATTTTTATCCATAATATTTAGATGTTTAGGAATCCATATATATTTGTTCCTAATTCTTTTGAAATAGTATCAGTATTTCTTTTCACAAAAGAATTATATGGATTATGATTATTCTTTTTATAAAAATGTGTAGATTTCCAACATTATTTTTTGAAAATCCTAGACCAACATATGTAGGTTTTTCAAACTTATCTTTTGAAAATCTAAGACCAAAATAATTATTTGATATCTTTTGATAAGATAATAAATTATTCAAATTTTCTTTTCTCTTATTAAATTTTGTCACATTTTTCAAAATTTTTCAATATTTAATTTTAAAACTTGTCATTTTTTATCTAAAATAAAAATTCTAGAATTTAAAAAAATAGTTTCTCTTTTAAGCAAAGCATTCTCTTTTAAGAAATTCTCATTATCTTTTATCAAAGATGAAATAACTTTTTCAAAGTCAGCTTTTTGAGAATTTAAGGAAGACATTTGAGAAATATAAAGTGAATTTTCTTTGTTGAGTTTATCAATTTCTTTTGTTAAAATTTATTTTTAATCTTTTCATTCTTGAGATCATTATATAATTCATTAAATGCATCTAATAATTCAGCATATTCTTGTACATCATCTTCTTAAGCCATAAAACAGACATTGGCAGTTTCAGTGGCTTCTTCTTCGTCAGAGAAAGATGAATCACTATCCTCCCAAGTTGCCTGATAATCTTTCTTTTTTTTGTTAAATTTGTTGAACTTGAAGTTCCCTTTGTATTTTAGCAATGGGTAATCCTTCTTTATATGACCTGGTTTATTACAATTAAAACAAATAGGATTAAACTTATCTTGTTTCAAAAACTTTCTGAATTTTTTGAGAGCATTACCATCTCCTCTTCATCATCATCTGAATTGTCAATATCTGAGGATGTATGGAAGGCAAGTACTTTCTTCTTGGATTGAAGTTGTTGTTCATCTCTCTTCCTATCTTCAAGTTAAAGTTCAAATGCCATTAAATTACCAATAAGGTTTTCTAATGACATTGTTGAAAGGTCATTTGCTTCTTCTATTGCAGTAGTTTTCTTCTCTCAATCTGATGTGAGTGCATGAAGAATCTTTCTAACTTTTTCAACTTGAGTGTATTCCTTTCCAAGGGCTACTAAAAAATTTGTAATGTCGGTGAACCTTGTAACCATTTCTGAAATGGTTTCATTCTCCTTCATTTTGAAAAGTTCAAACTTGTGAATAAAACAGAGATTTTAGATTCTTTAACTTTATTGGTACCTTCATGTGTTACCTGTAAAATCTGCCATATTTAATTTGCAGATCTGGTTGTTGATATACGATTGAATTCTTCTTTGTTCAAGGCACAGAAAAGTGCATTCATTGCTTTGGCATCAAGATTTACAGACGTCTTTTGTTCTTCACTCCACGCATTATAATTGATGGTTGGCTTAGTGTATGGTGCTTTTACTATGTTTCATAGTTCATAGTTGAGTGATTACAAGTAGATCTTCATTCTACACTTCCAGTAGTTATAGTTTGATCCATCAAATAATAGTGGATGTTGTGCAGAATGTCCTTTTTTGAATTGTGATGAAAGAAACTCCAGTGTCATCCTTGAATACTGCAGGCAGGCTCTGATACTAAATGTAGGCTCTATAAACAAGGCAACACAAATACTAAAGAAGAGATGAATAGTGTTTATAAACTTTTAATTAAAATACTTGCAGGAAAGGAAAATGCACAGAATAAATCTCAGAAAAATACAAGCGCAAACATGAGAGATTTTATCCTAGTTCGGTCTTTGTGACCTACATCTAGTCCCTATGCAACCCGCTTGAGATTTTTCTTATCCTGATTTTGATACACCCCAAAATCAACTCCTTGTACACCACTTGATAACACCCTTTATCAAATCTGTACAACTCTTCTCTATACCAAGAAGACACTTTCCCTTTGATTGATTACAATATAACAACCTATAAGCCTTGAAACTTATATGTTATTGTGACAAGGTATCTTATAAGATGACTCTCAGAATTCTTCACAAAAGAATTAAAATTATGTGAAGAACATAAAGTAGAAACTAGTTTTCTAAAAAATAGAATTTTCCACAGGATTTTGGATAGAAAACTTATGATTTTAATTGGTGATTACATCCAAGGACAATATCCCTATTTATAGGTGAAATCAATGGTCAGTTAGGAAAGTTATCAACTCAAATTTGAAAATCAAAACATTGAAGAAAATACCAGAAAATCAAAACAGAATAACAGTCAGAAATTGTAGTTAGTCGACTAGGATATGAGAGTAGTCGACTACTATAAGAAGTTTTTCCTGGGTTAGTTGACTAGCCTAAAGATCAATCCACTATAGAAGGCTGACACAAAATGATAAGTCTCTGAAAACTAAAATTAGTCGACTTTATAAAAGGGGTTAGTCGACTAATGTTGCTTACAGTCAATAAACATAGAACATATATTTTTTTGTGAAGACACTTAGTCGACTAAAGGATATGTTAGTCAACTATAGAAAGGGGTTAGTCAACTATAAGACTATTTTGTGTGTGTGATCAAGGTTTTTAACAAATTTCTAAAAAATACACAAAAATAGTCAATATCCTTGAATAAACTTGAGCTAACAAAACTCAATGCTAGCACTGTAAATTAAGCTCCAATGTACCTGCATCACATTTGTTATCATCAAATTCTATTACCATCAGACTGTAAGTTCCATTGGGAATCTTCTAGCAACAACAGCTTCCAAAACTTTTCCAACTTAAGATACATAACTGATATGCAAAACCAGTATTGGCAATGTAGCTCCAAGAACTGATACATCTCTAAAATATATCTTAGTGATATTTTCCAATTTCATCCTGATACATGAGAAAATTAGTTTAGAAGAAGCTTAGTAGTATCTGTATCATTATCCCAATTGCAGCTCTAAAGTATAGTAGAGGGTATATACATTTCTAAACTAGTTCTGAAGAGTGTGTGTGTGTGTGTATAAATGTGTGTGTGTGTGTGTTTCTTTATCAAAAAATTTAGATCAGCCGAAACCTGGGAGGGTCTCTCAGCCGGCGATGACGTGGCACAATATGTGCCACAGTTTTTGGTAATTTTCATGAAGATCCCACTTTTGGAAATAACTAAAATTACTAAAAACCCTGCTGTTCAAAAAATACAGTTTTTCTTCAGATCAGATTAGCTTTATATTCTTTTTATTATTTTTTTCTTTCATTATTCTATCTCGATCTTTATCTCTATCTATCTCCGCACGCTTTCAGTTCTGTATTTTGAATTCTCAGATAGCCTCGTTCTTAGAAAAGCGGGATCAGATCTTGATTTTAAGTTCGTAGACCTAGATTTCATCTATCAGGTCTCCATCGATCTCTCCATCTCAATTTTTTTATCTCCCTGTATCAGATTTCAATCGGCATGTCTTTTTCTATGTCGAGTCCCAACCATAATTTATCTCCTACCACCCCATATCGCTGCCGGCCCTGCCCCCTTTCTGTAATATCCCTAGTTTAAAATATTGTTTTTTAATTTTTCTAAATATTTATTTTGCTATCTTTTATTTTACCTTATTTTTTAGTATTAATTAAATTAGTTTATGATTTTATTATTTTTGTTGTTGTTATCATAACTGTTATTACTATTATTTTATTTTGATTATTATTTATTAGTGTTATTATTATTGATATATTTTATCGTTTTTATTATTATAACGATTATGATTAATTAGTATTATTAATACTATTATTATTAGTATTATTAGTGATAGTTGTTATTAATATATTTTATCTATTGATTACGATTATCATTACTATTATTGTTATTGTTTTATTGTTATTATTATTTTTATTGTTATTATTATGTTTTATTATTATTATTATGTTTGTTATTTGTAGTAGTATCATTTCCTATTCCCTTTAATCCTTGATTCCTACCTATTATCTTGATCCATACCTATTAATCCTATTAGCTCATAACCTATTAGCATTTACACAAACCCAATTAACCCAATACTGATAACCCAATTCACTCCCTATATATAATCCCCTTCTAAATCCATTCCCTAACCTAGTCAAAACCTAATACCTAACTAATCTTCTTCTCTTCCCCTATCATCTTGACCGCCACTACCATCACCCAAATCCCCTCTGGTAGTGCTCCCCTTCTCCGTTCCGCCGCCTCACCGGATCTCCCTTTCCTTCTTGCGCAAGCAAGGCTAGACCAGCCCCGCCGCGCGCCGCCAGATCCAGTAGGGCTCTTCACCTGAGATCAACCAATGCACTCTCCACCAACCTGGCCTACTAAGCACCCATATTCCTTTGCACTGTCATGAGCATAGCTAAACTCTACCGGGACCCCTATTGGCCCAATGGCCTTCCACTCTAGTTTTGATGATGATTAACTCATGTAGTTATGTTTACTAATTATCTGGTGATGTTTAGTTTCAGATCTTTTATCAAGATATTAGTTGGTGATTGCTTCAACAAGATGGTTTGGAAGCTTTGACATGGTGATTCCAGAGCCCGAGCATCAAGATCATACATAGCACTCGTTGGAGTTAAGCTCGGTGGATCACGGAGTTTTGGATCGAGTCGACTTGAAGATGGAGATCGTCAAGAAGACTTAGGTATCCTAGTTTAGTTTGTGTTTTAGATCCATGTGTAAGGATTAGATAGTGTGATATGCTCAAGTTCACAACACACACACGTTTCATGTTTTGGATTTGGTTTTTCGGTTTTTGGTTTAACCGATATTGGTTTTCATGAATAGATAGTATCAATACAAGTTTACTTTGTTTAAGTGTATATTAGATATATTCTATATACATGTAAGCCTAATTTCCTAGACAAACTTATGTTGAGATGCCTATTCATGAGGTTTGGTGTTTTGTGTTTTTTAACAAAACATATTTTGGAAATAAAAGACAAAAACAATGATATGTATATGTTTCATGTATATTTGACCTATGTCCATATGCAACATGTTTTAAAATGATTAAGTATCATGTTTTTGTATTTGGATATGTTTTGGACAAAGTTTATTTGAAAAATCAAAGTTTGAAAAAATACAGTTTTTTGTTTTCGGTAATTTTTCCATAACACAAAAATGGTTCAAAATGTTTGATATTTGTGTTGAAATTTTTATCACGTATTTGTATATCAATGTAAAATGATAAAACTATTTTTGTGAATTTTTAAGTAATTTATGGGAATTTTTAGAATATTTTTAAACCCAGTTTTCTGACTTAGAACCCAGCCTGCCAGGCTCTGGCGGTCGACCGGACCGGTCGACCGGACCCAGAGTCGGTCGACCGGTCGGTCGACCGACGTGCACAGCCTTGTGCACGTTGGTCAGGCACAAGGCCCGGTCGACCGGTCCGTCGACCGGCCAGAGAGCTTTGCTCTCTTGTTTTGGGCGGTCGACCGGGCGGTCGATCGGCTTCTTCCAACGGTCAAATATATGACCGTTGGCGGTCGACTGGCCGGTCGACCGCCAGCCGCCAGGACTGACAAACAGTCCCAATGGCTAGTTTTTGGATTTGGGCTATATAAACCCCTTTTGCTTAGGTTTTTGCCAAGGTTTTTACAAGAGAAAAATTTCAGTTTTCCCTAGTGTTTTATACAAGATTGAAAAGAGTTTTAAAGCTAAAAGATTTCATCTTTATTGTTTTTAAGGGTTTGAAAAATTCAAAGAAAAATAGGTTTTTGGGATATTGCTTTAGATCCTCATTTCTATCATATTGCAAGTATTTTCCCAAGGTTTTTTCTATGTTATTTGATTTCCAAAACACCTTGATTTCCACACTTGAGCTATCATTCTATCCTCTCATAGGATCACTTGTTTTGTGGAAAAAGGAAAGTGTTTGTGGTTGAGACATACCACCAAGTAGTAAACCCCTTCATTGTTGTATCCCTCTTTGGTAGAGGTGGATTTGGGTTGTTGGTTGCTCCCTCTTTGGTAGAGGTTGAGGTTGTGGTTTACTCCCTCTTGGTGAGGTGGAGTTGGTGTTGGATTTGTATCCCTCTTCGGTAGAGGTGGATTGTGATTTACTCCCTCTTGTGTGAGGTGGAGTTGGATTGGTGTTTGCCTTGGTGGAGGTTGTATTGGTTGGTTTGTGGAGTTTTGTACTCCGATCTTCTGTAGACCATTTGTATTGCCTCGGTGGAGGTTGTATTGGTTGAGAGAGGTGTTCGGTACTCCTAGTGGATTAGAAATCCTTCTCGGTGAAGGCGGGGACGTAGAGCTCGGTGCTCGAACCTTGAAACACATCTTCTTGTTTGTATTTGATCTATTGACTCTCAACCCTCTCTCTTTATTTGTGTTGTGCATTATTCAAATTGTCATATCATATATGCTTGTGTTGTACCTTGCATTGATTCATATTGCCCATATCTATGTGCTTGTTTGTGTTTGTTTGTGTGCCTCACTTGTGGTTAACCATGAGAACTTCATATAGCGCCTCAACTCTTATTCAGAGGAATCAAGAGAAGTTAGTCCAGAGCCCTTCACAGGGAATTCGGTTACACTCGTTGGTTGCACTAGGTGTTGTTGCAAATTAGTTTTGTAATTCCGCATTTAGTTCTTAGATTAGCCTTATCACCTATTCGCCCCCCCTCTAGGTGATTTCAACCCCTTCCTCTCACACCATGGTCTCCCTCCTTCTAGCCACCTCCACAAGCCTGCATCTCCCACCTGCTGCCACACATCACAGCCATGGCAGCCCAACACCCATGCATCACGGATCTCCTTCTCAGCCACCCGTGGCCATCTCCACTCCCCTCATCCGGAGCCCCCTTCAACCACACCCGAGCAACAAGCAGACTCCACCATCCCTCGCTGTCGTGAGTCTCGCCACCGTGTGATTACTCCCCATTAGGTCGAGCCACCCTCCAACCATGGCAGTCCTCTCCCCTTGTAGCTGCAGCAGGTGCACACCCAAACCACCCCAGGCCAAGCCACAGCAGTTTCTGCAAGTCCCATTGTCATGCATCTCCATCCAATGGCCAGTGCACACCCCCTTTCCTCCTCTTCGTGGATCGCAGCCGATCACCGCAGGTGAGTGTGAATGCACCCGCGCCCTTCCAGGCAAGATCGTTGAGCCGTAGGCACTGTCCGCGGCTTTTGCCATCACCGTATCCGTCGTCAGAGATGGCTGCAAGTTTTCCCCGCGGCATGCGTGAGCTCCCTCTCCTTCTCCTTTTGTGTGTGTGTGTATATATATATATATATATATATATATATATATATATATATATATATATATATATATATATATATATATATATATATATATATATATATATATATAAGTGGGTGAGCTATTTAATTAAGTGAATGTGTTTTAATTACATATGAGTATGTGTGTTTGTGCTCTGAGTTACTTAGTGTGTGTATGGATGAGTATGGGTGCTGTGTCATGCATGCGTGGGTACATGAATGCGTGTGCGTTGCCTCTCCTTTCCATATGTGATTGTGTGTTTATTAATATGATATATATGTGTTTATATGTAGGTGTGTTTATGTATATATGTATGTATGTAAGTAATTATATATGGGTGTATACCAGTGTATATATGTGGTGTGTGTATATGTACGTGTGCATACTTGTGTTCGCGTGAGTTCATGTGTTCGGTTACATGTTGCAGCGTTTCGGACTCGTTCATGCTATCTGAACTCGGTAACAGGAGAATCAGTTTGGTGGATGTTTGGACCCGATGCACAGGCGATTCAAAGACCGACCCATGGAATGATCCGTAGATCCGTACCAGTTCGTGGTATGAAAGCTAGACGGCGATTCAGTTCTAAAACTGCATCATTTCATGTGAGTATTTGCTTTTGTGTTATTTTCTTATTTACTGTTGTCAGTAGGCATTCTTATGTTACTTGTATCATTTCATACTGTCCGACTCATTTTACCAGTTTGATTACTTGTATCACTTCGTTAGATACCAGTGATTATTTACCTTAATTGTGTAGTTGATTTGAGCTTGTATCAGCATCATTTCATGTGTTGGTAGTTTGTCACTGTTGGCTTAGGCCTAGTATTGGAATACCTTAGACTGTAGCTTTATTTAATTTATTGATTGGCTGGACTAGTTCATGTTTGAGTATCAGACTTGTTATTCTTTCTTTTGGTAATAACAAAGATGTGGATTCGTTTGAGTATTGAGGACGAATTTATTATGATGTTACTTTATAAGAGCTTAGATTTCTTAACATTTGTATCAGTATATGGAATTAGTTAGAGTTGGAATTGATATGAGATTTGTGTTCTATTCTTTGGATCTTGAATAGAGTTTAGATGAGACTGATGACTTTTGGATTATTGATTGTGAGTATTTTTCTAATTTACCCTTGATTATATTTGTTGAGTATGGATGAGATTAATGGTATTGAGTATCAGATATAAACCATTCTAGATTGCAGTTGTTTGAGGATGCTTCTACTTTAGATATGGTTTCGGTATTTATTGACCTAGTTGGTCTCGAGGATATACCATGTGCTTCATGTTTGGTTATTGAATACTTTAGTTGTTCAGTAAATAGAGATTGAGTTATTATGATAGTGATCTAGTTTATATCGGTGATCTTGTATTTCAGAGTTATTAAATAGCAGTTATTAGTTTATCAGTTATAGGTGAGACTAATTGTGGTGACCATATGATGTGTTTAGACTTTATAGGAGTTATCAGAGATCAGTATTAGTTATCAATGATTAGTTTTTAGTTGTGTTCGTACTATATCTCCAGTATTCAGACGTCAGTTTTTAGTTGTCGGTGATCAGTTATCTGATTATCAGCTATTACTGTCATCAGTAGTTGTTGGAGATATCAGTTACTATTACATATTAATTCATATTGTTTGCTTGTTAATAAAAGACATCATAACCCAGGGAAAGGGGTAATTGCCTGATAATGCATGTTGTGTATTTTGAAAGGACTTATTATAGTACTATGTTGTGGGTTCCACCATAGGGAACCAAGGTAGTACTGGCTACCTAATTATTCAGTTGTCAGTTATCAGGGCTATGCCTAGATTACGATGCCACACTAGTTATCTTTTCGTGTGAGGCTGTGGTCTTCAGTTATTAAAGCCTTGCGACTTGTCCTGGTTCAGCGCCAGGGGTGCTAGACCATGGTACCGGGCATGTACGGTACCCTTCCAAAATACATGCACTATATTAGCAGGCAGTTGCAATAATGATAATCTTATTTGATATGTGAGAAAATGGCTGTGGTATGTGACACAGCTATGTACTTCATTAGTTAGGTTAATAATAACCAACCAGACTAGTGACATATGCTAGGTTACACAACTTTAACATCAGTAGTTGTTTTACTGTGATATGAGTCATATAATTATACATCTTGATATCAATTGTTGTTTATCATGATAATTTTTTTACACACAGACATGTTGTTATTCAGTTATCTTTCTGTTATCAGTTTATCATGTTATTCAGTTATCTTTTATTTTCAGTTTATCATGTTATTATTATGTACACACTGTTTATATGCACGGGCACTTCTCCTTTTCTTATACACTCACTGGGTCGCTTTCTGACGACCTTGGATTTGCACATCCTAATATTGGATGCTTTCTTATATTGTTCAGGTGTTCCTTGAGTTCGTACGCTTCGCAAGGAGCTGGAATTTCTCCCTATTTGATTCAGGTATTCTTGCCTTCTTTTTTTATTCCTGTTTATGTACTTTTCTTGATTCATGTATATCAGATTCAGTCTTTATTCTAGTTCTTTATTTATATGATATCATGTGCGGATGCTTATATATGATATTGCAGTGATCGTTGATTTATTATAGTTTAGATTTATAGCTTGTTTGGGTTACTTAAGGCTTAGCACGTATACTGAGGTATTTTCTTGCATATATGTGTCGTCGACTCTCGTCATATCTCCGCTCCAGCGTATTTTGGGAAGCGGGGCGTGACACTTTCTCCCTATCTGAATATGATCAGTTATCATCAAGTTCAACTTCATCAAGGAATGAAGCAAATACAGCAAGAGGAACATCTTTGCATACATATCCAGAGGTTAACTTTTTTTGATTTACTTATTATTTATTTTATTCTTCATCGCAGTTGTCACTAAAAAATTATTTTTGTTTATGTTGAGATGCGACCTAATATCTATATTTTATTAAAGGTTGCGATTAAGATCACAGTTTTTAATAAGAATTTTCTCAAATGCTTTAAATTGCGACCTTAGACACAGTTTTCAATTACATTAGGACAGTGACCTTAGTCGCAGTCCTTTATTATATTAAAGTTACGGTCTAAATAATAGTCATCTTTAAATAAGGATTGCAACTAAGGTCGCAGTGTTTAATAAAAATTTTCTAATTCTTATAAGTGGCGACCTTAGTCGCATCCTCCAGTTATATTAGGATTCCGACCTTAGTCGCATTCCTTTATTATATTAATATTATAGTTTTAGTTACAGTCATCAATTATATAAAGGATTGTGACAAGAGTCATAGTGTTTAATAAACACTTTCTCTAAACATCTACCGTTGTCGCTGTTGACACTCTAAAAAGACAAAACTCTAACATTTATCTTCAACCGGTCTGAACGACGTCTAACTTATCGACATTTATAAAAAATAAGTCGAAGACAAGCTGATGACCAGGGACAAGATAACAACTTGGGATCTATTGATCCAGTAAAGTAGACAATAAGCCAAAGTTGCCTTTAAAGAGAAGCCAGATCGAATCGAGGTTTGATAGAGATCCAAGATCGCTAAAAGGCCGAAGCTATAAGCTTTGCCTGACGCTTTATAGCTTCGCATGAAGCTCTTCACAGCTCCATTATCAGCTTTGTCTGAAGCTAATTTTAGCCCCGCCAGAGGCTGATCCAAGAGCTTCACGCTAGAAGCTTTTATCCCTAGCTTCTCTAGAAGGAAGAAATGGTTTAGCTCCGCTATAGGCTGAGTCTTAGCTTCGCACGAGAATTTGAAGATAACTTCGCCCGAAGCTACGAGCTAAGTCTTAGCTTCGCATGAGGCTACAAAAGTAACTTCGCCTGAAAGAGAGAGCTTCTCATTTAGCTCCATAGCGAGCTTTACCAGGTCATCAATTGACCGTTTCCCATGATGGATTAATGGGTAAACCCCACTAATTTAGTGGGATTAACGCCACTTTAAGTGGGCGGTTACACCCACCCACTACGTCCCACATTAAGTGGAGACAATTAAGCCACAACGGCAAAGAGGAGTTCGCACGAACTCTCTAGCTTCACCAGAAGCTCGCAAGTGGCTTCGTCGCAAGGTCATTATAGCCTCGCGCGAAGATAAAAACTGATGTAGCCTTGCTGAATTCAAGGGGGCGGTTACACCCCATTTTGGCTATTTATAGTCCCTTGCTGAGCAAAGAAGGGACGGAACTAGCTGGCTAGAGAGAGAAGATTGGCTGAAAGAAATTTAAGGAGAGATTCTTCTAGAGAGTGTTCTCTTATTTTCCTGCTTCCAAATACTCAATTTTTGAAACCAAGCAAGAAGGAAATCTTATTAGGAGGCAGCGTGATCGTCTGATCAATTGCATCGTCAAAGGGATAAAGTGATCACACGCTGATCAGATTCCTATAGGCATGCTTCTCTAAAAATCTCAGAGGAGATCTATCTGTAATTTTCCGTTAATTACTTGTAATTTCACTCCTCAACACTTCTTTTTGTAAGTGTTCCCCTAAATGAAATTTCATTGGAAAAGATGGCGACTCTGCTGGGGAACAAGGTCTTCTTCCGTAATAAGGAGATAATGTCGCAATGCAACGGTCAGAATCCTAAGCCCTTCGTTGTCGAAAACTTGGTCATTCACTTTGATCAAGAAAAATTCAAAGAACTACTCTCTGGGGTAGCCCATGCTCCACGCACGGAAGCACAGGAAGGTCTCTGTGGCCAAGGCTTCAGTGGCTACAGAACAGAAATCAGCCTTAACTGTGTGAGCAACTGGACAAATCTCGTTCTAGCTCCTCTCATTCTCAACCGAGGCTAAAAGTACCTCACGCGAGGCTAGACAGATTCCCTGTGAACCTAAAACTTCACTTTTCAAGCAGGTGTGGAGGGCAAAGCAGAAAGCTCGGTGCGAAGCTTCAGGCGAAGTTCCAGCACAACTTCGCCTATCACACGAAGACAAAGGCAAGATGCCTATACAGTTTTGCAGCATTGCCAATATTAGCCGCGAGGCTAAGTTGACATCACTATCTTTGCTCATCCTGGAAGTATTGGCCCCTAGTGCCAACCTCAGCCCTACGAGCGAAGTTACTAATGACGTTGCTAACATAGCACCAGTACCTAGGGGTACTAACAAAGTTCTTGGCCGCGAGGCTGGAACTGAAGCACTTTACAGTGCTAGCTACCTTCGCAGTAAAGCAATGAGTAAAGCACCACAGCGTGCTAAAAGCGAAGTCACCATGACTTCGCTTCCAAAATTTTCCAGCGTTAAGCTCACGCCTTATGGTGGAGCTACATGTACAACTCCGCCAAGCGAAGTTAATAAGGTGATTTTAAAATCGCCTAAAAACAAAAGCCTCAAGGCTAAAGGCCTTCAGCCTGAACAATCTCTTCAAGTATCCAAGTATGTCGTGTAAGCTTGGTTAACACTGATCTACGAGAGTTCCTAACTAACAAACAGAAATTAGAACTATTCCACACCTCTCCCTCTTGTTGTTAACAAGTAGGATGTCAGTTGGTGATGGTTCATTCAGTCCATCGCCGACTGGGACCAGCGCCCGCCACTCTTCCAGTTCGACAATTGGTTTTCGACAGACTATCAATTCAAGCCCCTGTCAAGTAGCATAAAAAGAGCAAACCACGAAACTAACGAGATCTTCCCTCTGATCCGTCAACATGATAGGTGTTGGCCTCAAGGTTACAATCCCCGGGTTTTGTGTTTTGATGATAACAAAGCATATAAAACTATTTGGTACTAATCAAGTTCAAGAGTATATTTCAGGGTTTGATAAGATGAAACAGGTTCTTCCTATAAAGGAAGATGTTGATGGCTCATGGGTACTCAAGTTCGGGTTCATAGCCTAAGCTCCAAACGTTGCTCAACGTCACTACTAGAGAAGCCTACTTGAAGAGTCATGTAGCAAATCAGAACTGTGTAAGAAATTAGTTTGTTAAAGGGTAGAATATTTTTTGAAGCTCAAAAATATACACACACAAGTTCAATATGTTTGGTTTTCGGTTTAACCAGTTTTGGATTTCAAGTACACATATATCGGGTTTTGGATTTTAACCAGTTTTAGTTCTGCTGATCTGCTCGACACCTTTTTAGATTTCTTATCATAACTTTTTATTCTTAGACTCAAATAACAAGATTTAAATTGTATTGCAAATATAACGTTCAGGTCTGCATTTCATATTCAATAATCATTTTCTGATTCAAATGTTAAAGATATCAAATATTGTTCTGAAAACAGTTTATAGTTTCTGATTTGATACCTTTTTATATTTTATTGATAACTTTCTACTCTGATATGATATTGAGTTGACTCAAGTTGCATTAAATAAAGACAAAAAGTTGTATAAATTATTCCTATATACTTATTTTTAAATTCTGATATTTTAGGCCTGAAAACTATGCTCAAGGTTGACCAACAGTCTGCCAAATTGGCAGAATGGCTAATTTTCTTGAGGCTGATTTTTCACATGTTTTTATAATGTGTTTTATTGAATTTTAAGAGTCAATTTATTCCTTTTAAACCTGATAAAACTATTCTAAATTTATTTTTCTAAAACCTATATAAAGGGTCATTAGGATGGATTAAAATCACAACAATTCCATTGAAAATCAAAGTTTTGGGTTTTAAGAGAAAAAGTTTCCCAGTTTCAGTTTTGTGCTTTTATTTTCACAAATCTACTTTAAGTTTTTGGTTCTCAAAATCTTTCTTCTGAATTTACTCACTTACAAATTCTTGAGCTTCAAATTTATATTTATTCTATAGGTTTTGTAAGAGAGTTTTTTTTCAAGAGAGAGTTTGTGGTCTTTTGATCACCCAGAGATTGTTCCATTATCGTTATGCTACCTCTGGACTAGAGGAGTGTTTTGGAGAGTTGCATATTCTGTGTGGTTGTAATCCCTTGGTAGAAGGTTCTATAGTGGATTGGGAAATCCTTCACGGTGGTGAAGGCGGGAATGTAGAGCAGTAACTCGAACCTCGAAACAAATCTTCTTGTTTGCTATTGCTTTTTTGTATCTACTTATTTTCTTTTCATATATTCATTATTGCCGATCAATAATCATCTCAACAGGATCACAATTACGCACCTCAAACTCTTATCTAGAGGAATCACGAGGAGAAGTTCAGAGCACTTCATGGGAAATTCGGCTTCAATTCTTGTTTGGAGTGATCGATTGCATCATCTCCTTTTATATTGTATTGAATTGTAATTTGATTATCCTTACAACTATTCACCCCCCTCTAGGTTTAATTTCAATTGGTATCAAAGCCTACGCTCCTGATATTAGGTTTAACCACCTAGGAGTGAGATCTTGGATTGCTAATCTAGATTTGTATTTGCACACATATTATTGATACACTTGGATTTCATGGCCACTCCCATGTATGATGTTACCAATACTGATAGATGGATGTATAGGATGAGTGTATACCTTCAATCCCTACGATTGTATGTTTACCTTGTCGCTACCAGAAAATCTTATCTTGATAATGGCAAGCATATAGAGGCCAATGCATAAGCCTTAGTGGCACTTAGACACACACTTAGTAAAGAATATTTATCTATGATTTCTCATTGTGATTCTGCTTTGCAGTGTGAAATATTTTGACCTCTCTCGAGTTATAAACGACAAAGAATGTGGAGAAAGAATCTAGTAGAGAAGAATTCGATCAAGCTTGCTTCATGGTCCAAGGGAATGACTCCCTTGAGGTAAACTCGGATACTAACTAGATGATAGTTCTATTTCTTCTTATTATGATAATATAGATGCAGATGCATTAAATGAAGAACTATCTATAGTTTGTGAAAACTTACTTTCAAAGTACCAACTTTTGAAAAAGAAAGGTCTTGAATTAAAAGAAGAAAATAAAATTTTGTTTTCAAAGATAAATATGATTTTACAAGAGAGAGAGTTGAGATTTTAAGTGAAAGAGACTCCTTGAAAACCGAACTTGACCTTGTTTTAGAGGAAAATAAAATTTTGAAGAATGCAAATGATTTTGATATTGTTTTGAAGAAAAATGAGGTTTTATTTTGAAAACTTGAAATTTTTTTAAAAGAGAACAATTCTTTGAAAATAAAATTGCTTTGATTTCAAAAGAATTGGATTTAGTTTCAAAAGAAAATACTTCTTTGAAAAATGATTTAGATTCACATGTTTGCCATGCTACTATAACTTCATCATCTAGTGTGTATATTGCATGCTCCACTTCTTCTTCTAATGTTGAAAATGATATAATTATATTAAAGAAGAATGTTGATTATTTGGGCTCCACTTTGAGCCTATGTGCCATAAACTACACGCAGTTGGAATCCGTATTTCACAAGAAACATACTCCTCATATGCATGCACACAAACCACGGCATACACATGCTCATCATGCTCACACACATGATTCAAAGTATGCTCATGTGTACACTTCTACACATTGTGGATGTACTAGCCACTTTGCAAAGTTTTGTCATAATAGAATACATAATTCAAATTTTGTAAATAAATTTATTTGGGTTACGAAAGGTGCTAACCCCCATGGACCCAAAAAGGTATAGATACCAAAAGCACTCCTATTTATTTAATGTAGGTGTGGTCTCTCGCTTGACGTGAGGGTTTTGGTGCCTTGATGGTAGATGCATTCCGAGCTAGATGGTGATACTTTTTGAAATCACCTAGAGGGGGGTGAATAGGTGATAATGCTAATCAATGCACAAATTTAAAAGTTATGATGTAACGATCACCCGAAATAAGACTAAAAGCCGAATACCCCGTGAAGGGCTCTGAACTCCTTCCTCGTGATTCCTCTATATAAGAGTTTGAGGTGCGCAATGCAATCTTTTTGTGTGAGTATTGATCGACAATATAGCAATGATTATGAAGCAAGTAAATATACCAATGAATATAAAGCAAGTAAATGAAGCAAGTAAACCAATCGCAAACACAGAGATTTGTTTCGAGGTTCGATCACCCAGCTCTACGTCCCCGCCTTCACCCAGAAGGATTTTCCAACCACTATAACTTTCACAAAGAGTTACAACCACACCGGAGTACCCAACTCCTCAATCACACTCCTCTAGTCCAGAGGTAGTGGAGCCACAAGTACAAGAATATCTTGGTGATCAAAAGACCACAAACCCTCTTTTGAAAAACCTTTTTCCCTTACAAAAACCCTAGAGAATAATGTGTAGGATTGAAGCTCAAGTTTTGTAAGTGAAAAAGAAAATGAAATTAAAGAGAGTTTTAAACCAAAAACTTCAGTAAAGAGAGAGAATTTTGAGCACAAAAACAGAGAACAAAAACTTCTTTTGAAAGCCTTAAACTTGAATTCTTTTGCAAATGATTGTTGTAATCACCTCAACCCTATTCATCCCTATTTATAGGATAGAGCTAGGGATTAAAGAGTAAACTGATATAATGAAAGATTAGAAAATATTTGACCCAAAACCGGCCCCTAAACTCGTTTAGAGAGAAAACACACATTTTAAAACGTGTTAAATAAAGTAGCCGTTAGGCTGAAATCAAGCTCTCGGTCGACCGGCCGGTCGATCGGGTTTTCAAAAAATTTAGCCGTTGCCAGCCCACGGTCGACCGCCCGGTCGACCGAAACAAACAGAGACTAGGGAACTTTCAGTCGGTCGAAGGTCGGTCGACCGAAATGGGGTCCGGTTGACCGGGAGACGTGCATACATGCACGCACCCAAACGGTCAGAAGCTCGGTCGACCGGTCAGTCGACCGTTCTGACCTGAAACAGAGCAGGTCGACCGCCCGGTCGACCGCAGCAGGCCAAAAACAGATTACTTGAAAATACTTTTGAAGATCTTGAAACTTTTCAAAGTAGTTTTGATCGAGACTTGGTATACTATACAAAATAGAGTTTGTAAGTAATAAAATATGTTTAAAACTATTTTGTATATAGGAGAAATTTCTTTTAGAAAACTCATGTGCACAAAATCTTGTGTGTGGGGAATTTTGAGCTTCAAATCTATTCACTATTCTTTAACAAACTAAAAATATAAAAACTAAGAAATGAAGTCTCTGAGCCATGCTACACCAAGCTAGAGCCTTCTCTTCTATGAAAACTTCCTCTTGCGCCATTTGCCTTTATAGCATCATAAACCTTGCAATAGCTAAGAAAGGCCATCATGAATGGTACTAACCTGAAACTCATTCTAAACAACTTATTAGTACCAAATAGATTCTATGTGTTTTGTTATCATCTAAACTTAAACAAATGGAGAGTGTAACCTTTTGGGCCAACAATCTCCCCCTTTTTGATGACGACAAAACATATAGGCTATATTACAAGATATAAAAGAGAGGTAAAACTCCCCCTCAAATAATACTCTATTTAAACAAGTATAAAATAATTCATTATGAAAAAAAAGTTGAAAAGCATCAATAAAACAATAAAACACCAAAACAATAAAACACCAAATCATAACACATATTTCTCCCCCTTTTTGTCATACATCAAAAAAGGGATAAATTAGCAAGAAAACTTTCTTATTCAATAACACAAACATTAAGTTCACCACATATAAAAAAAAATCTATTATAGTCAAGTGGTTTAGTGAAAATATTGACAAGTTGCAAATCAGAAGAAACATAATCAATCTCAATATCACCTTTTTCAAAATGATTTCTAAGAAAGTGATATCTAATTCAATGTGCTTGGTTTTACTATGTTGATTTGCATTCTTAGTAATATGAATAGTACTAGTATTATCACAAAATACTTTTATATGGTCATAATGCAAATCATAATCAAGGAGAGTATGTTTCATCCAAAGAACTTGTGCACAACAAGCCCCTGCCGCAACATACTCCGCCTCGGCGGTTGAGAGGGCTACTGATTGACATAAATTTATACTATTTTATTACTCTCATTTATCTATATCTTTGTATATAAATAATGCTATTCGAGTATTTTTAGTGATTTTGCAGTACAAATTTACCTAAAAGAGAAAAGACTGAAATTCAACATTTTAGAAAAGTGACCAAGCCAAAAAAGAGCTTTAATGGAAGACTTGATATTGTCAGAACTCCTCTACGGCTATTGAAGATCACATGCAAGAAAGGTACAACTAAATCAAAGAAGTTGGAATCCAGTAGGAGCTGAGAAGCAGTTTCACAAAAGTTCAGGGCTTAAATGTAAATTATGGCTGAAATTCTAATTTGTAAATTGTTATTCTCTTTTCTGTGTAAAGTTGTATTTGTGGTAGACCTTTCATGTAAAATAGCCAAACCCTAGGCTATAAATATACATATAAAGGCTAGGGTTTGGGGGGCCTTGTATTTTTGGCCACTTTTCTCAAAAAAAAAATTAATGGAAAATTCTTTCTTTACGGCTACTGAGACGTGGATGTTTTGATTTTGGATTTTTTATAATTAATCTTTGGTGTCAGTTCTTGTAATTGGCAGGGAGTATTGCTTAGTTGGGATTTATTTCATGATTTACTTTTTTTTTTTTGCTCTCATGATTGTGGCAGCATGTAGGATTTAGGTTTTCTTTAACTTTGAATTTTTTTCTCTCTCTTAGTGCTTTAATTTAGTCATGTGGCTGTGCTTTCAAGGAATATTTTTTTTTGTTTTTTTTGTTTCATTATTTGTTTAGGGCTTGTAATCATCTGGCAGATGCTTCTCCTGATGAATTTTTTTGTGCATTAATCTCCACGAGGCCTCGTCTCGACACGTGCGCACTTGCCCCTTGGAGTCACATGTGAAAGGCTTGCTTTTAGCGTTCCTGCATTGGGTTTGCAAATCAGCAAAGCAGGTTTCAAAGTTTGGAGTCTATTTTGAATAAAACCTCCTCCTTCCTGTAAACAAGGTTCTATTTATCTAGTCATAATTTCTCTTTTATATTTTTTGATTTTATTTTTTTCTTTTGGCGCTATGAATGGCTAATTCTATTAGTACTTTGGGCAAGATGAAACTGAGTTAGTCAAAAATGTTTTAATCAATGAAATCTCTCTCTATTCTATTCGTCAAATAGAACATGAATTACTGAGTATATCAATTTGGGTTTGTTGCTTAATTAGATTTAGTGATTTCATGATAAAATAGTGATTTTTTGGATTAGTTAAATTAATAACATAACTTGACATGTGATAGCATGATCAGTGACAGTGATCTTTGCTAGCCTATGCTTAGGGTTGTTAGATTGACTTAATATCCAGATTATCATGTTTACTTTTGATGATTCTTTTATTGTTGATTCAGATGATTGATTGGTTATGCTTGGTAGTATCTCTGATAACTTATGCTTTGTTTAAATACTCGGATAGGTTATGCTTTGACTACTCACTTAGATTGCTTATGCTTTGTATGGATTGATAAATATGAGATTGATATGGTACATATAAAGTGACAATGTATGAATTGCATGTTAGAGAGAGAGACGTAACTGATTTTACACGCTTGAGTTTTTAGTGGATTCAAACCCTATGTATTTGTTATCATAGATTTTTCTTAGTTAACAAAAATCCCAAAACTTTTTGACCCAACTCGCCTAGAAGTGTTGAAACCTTAAGAGCCACCTGTCCCTGTGGATCGACCCTCAAATGCTACATCGAACGACTGTGCACTTGCGGTATTTTAAGACGAGGAGACAGAATCTCCCTATTAACTTTCTTGGATTTTGTGGGTGTAATCCACTGAAAACCCTCACGAGACAAAACTCGTCCTCTAGGGGTAACTTAGGGGTTTAACGGCTTGTTGCACGTGCTAAGTGCAACCGTGATTCCTACGAAAGTGAGTTAGAGTAGTTTAGTTTTTCTTTTTCTTTTTATTAGTTTTGTTCGAGGACTAGCAAAATATAAGTGTGGGGGTATTTGATCAGCATGATTTTACATCATTCCTATGCTCCTAATTATCTATTATTTGTATATAAATAATCCTACTCGGGTATATTTGATTGAATTTTACAGAAAACAGGTAAAAAGAAAGAAAAGAGGAATCCAGTTACTTTCAGAGTGAAAGTACGCAATTTATAAAGATTGAGGGTTACTTTCTGAGCATGAGCATGTTGTGGTATTTTAGCCATAACTTTAGATACCTTATCTTAAATAAGGTCATTCAAGATGTTTACGGAAAGAGAATCTGAATATCTATAACTTTCATGTTGAGAGATTTTACCAATTCAGCCATCTACCTGCCCGTAAAAGCCAAAGAAGTTATGCGAAAGCCATTGGACTGAAGCTGATTGCAATTATGAAATGTTAAGAGGGTTAAATGTAATTTATCTTCTCTTGCTATATTCTTACTCCAGATTTGACTTGTAACTGAGATGGAAAGGAGAACATTTGTGAGAGTGGAATTTTTAGAGAAGAGCTGAGAATAGCATTTTCATTAGCTTATAAAAGCTAATGAACCCTAGGATCAAAGGGAGGGCTGGCGAGGCGGTGGTCATCTAGGTTTTAGGTTTTTATTTTTATTATTTTTTTCTCTTTATTTTATTTTGTTTTGTAAAATCATGGTATTATGACAATTCTTGGAGGGGCTTTTTGGTTTGGCCGAATTTGGCCTTTGATTTTCGCCATTTTCTTTTCTCTTGGTTTTTTTGGCCGAAATGTTTTTTTTTCAATTTTTATTAAAAAAATCCGTGCTTCTTTGTAATTAGTTCATGGCAGCAAGCTTGCGTAAAAAGCCTACATCCTGTGTTGAATTTTTTTCATGCAATGGAAACCTTATTATCTTGGGAAACGTGCACAAGAAAGGCAGCTAAAGGTGGAGGAAGTGGGGTCCACGCTCCTTCTCTCCCTCTCTTCTCTTCACTGTAGCATGTGGTGGCATCAGATGTGGGGTCCATGCCAAGGAGAGTGCAGGTAAGGATTCATATTTAAATATTTAACTTAGTTTGAATTAAAAAGGTGAATTAACTGGTTAGTGTTTAAAGATTACTTTAATTAATTAGTTATGTATTAATTCAGAGTAGTTAATTAACATAGTTATTCATTTGATGCAATTAATTAGTTGATTTCATTATAATTTACTTACTGGATTGTAATATACTAAATCATATCATGAGTAGCTAATTTACTGTAAGTGCTTAGGGGAGATGAACCTAGACTTAATTCATGTGGTCAACAGTAGATCTCCTACCTAGGGTTGTACACTCATCGATTGACCTACAACTTTTAGGAGATTAATTTTTAGAATAACTAGATATTTGACAGGTTATGTATCGGGAGTTAATGGTTCATGCTCAGGGTTTGTTGCATTTATGCTATTTGTTTAATTTAGTTAATATTACCTTTGATGGATCATGTAACTTGATAATACCCTGTGCTTAGATCTAGTGTTCAGAATTAATGTGCTTGTTAGAAGTAGAGATTTTGATGAGTAAGAACAGTCTAGTTGGAGATCAAAATTGACTGCTTGATGATAGTTTAGGAGATTCAACCCTAGGTGCTTGCTTCCTTAGATTGACAATTAGTTTAGAACAAACCCACAAAAACTTTTCACTCGATTCGTCTAGAAGTGCTGAAACCAAAAAATACCTATCCCTGTGGATTGACCCTCAAGTGCTACATCGAACGACTGTGCACTTGCGGTATTTTAAAACGAGGAGATAGAATCTCCCCTACAAGTTTTTGGCGCCGTTGCCGGGGACACGGTGTTCTATCTATAGTTTTGACACCTATACCGGATTGTTAAAAAATAATAATAATAATTTAAAAATTCAAAAAAAACAAATAAAAAAATTCAAAAAAAATTCCCCATGGCCTATCCAAATTCATTTGGTTATGATTCATTTTATAGGCCAGACCCTCATTTCCATCCACCAACCTCTCTTCCACATTTTAATGAATACATCCATCCCACGAACTACTCATTTTCTTCATACAATCCCATGAGTTGCCATCACTGTCAAGATCCAAATCATTCTTCTGAATAGTGTCCTTCGATAGGGTACTCGCTGGGACTAGGTCAAAATCAATTTCACACATTTCAAGGACCTACGAGCGAACCTTATCCATCAAACTTCAATTCAAAGGGTTGGAATTGTCCTCAATTTTCATGGGATCAATCATATCAATATTCTCAATCTAATTGGTCCTACGCTGAACGAACACCTCTATCTTGGAGATTTGATAATGATCATAAGAAATCGTTGAGCACATTAGAGGTGAGTTTTGAAGCCATGCAGCAGACTATAGTTGAAACCAATTAGCAGTTAATCGAGGCATGTGCTCACATGGATATGATAATGACTCATCTCAATCAACCTGTTTCAACCACAAGTCCAGATCAAGTACAAGAGTTCCATCAACTTTCGTAAATTGAGTTCAATGGCAATCAGGTGGACAAGGAACCAACACTAGAGGAAGCTTTTGAAACTTTAAAGCAAACTTCAAAGCAAGTGCTCTATGACATTAGAGACTGCTTAAACAGGCCAGCAAATGAGTTGGTTAGTGAGCAAGAGAAGGATCCCTTTTCTAGTCAACTAGTTGTTGGCCCAAAGGCCTATCACTCTAGTTTTGATGATGATCAACTCATGTAGTTATAGTACTAATGATCTTGTGCTTAATTAGTGACAGATTTATGATCCAGATCTTAGTAGGTGTGGAGCTTCAACAAAGGATTTTAAGACAAGTTTTGGAGCTAGCACCGGTTGATTCACGAGCCTATGCATCAAGATCACATCAGGTACTCTAAAGGAGTCAAGCTCGGTGGATTGCTTTTGGACCAAGTCAAGAAGATGAGAGGACTTCAAGGGAAGACTTCTAGATCAAGACTTGTGTCTAAGTATAAGATTTTTGTGTTTTAGATAAAAAGTAAAGGATAGAATAGTTGGTGGATTGCTCAAGTATATATCACACACACACTCTTGATTTAGTTGTCTTTTCATAAAAGAATTTTCAGTTTAGAAAAGACTTTCATTTTGGAAAAATATCATTTTGGTTTTCGGTATTTCATTTACATATGTTTAACCCAAAACCATATTTAGAGCTTAATGTCAAAAACATAGATATTTCATCTTGATTGTGTAGTGGATCATATCCATACACACTATGCCTTAAAATGAATTACAATATCTTGTTTTTGTATTTGGAGAAGTTTTGGAAAAACAAGTTTGGAAAAATCAAGTTTTGGAAAATACTGTTTTTAGTTTGAGCCATATTTTTCAAGTTACAAAAATAGTTCAAAACATTTGTAACATGCCTTGATTTTGTGCAAGCATGTTTGTTTATCAAAGTATAACATCAAAACTATTTTTGTAGATTTTTCAGTATTTTATGGGATTTTATGTGAGCCAAAAAGACCAAGTTTAAAATCCCAAATTTCTGTTTCAGGCTTCAGCAAGTCGACTGTATAGTCGACTAGGGCTGAAGTCGGTCGACCGACGTGCACGAACGTGCACGCCTTGACTGGCAGATCGCCGGTCGACCCACCCAGTCGACCGGAACTGAGAGCAGTGCTCTCTGTTCTTTGCGGTCGACCGGGCGGTCGACCGTAGGCTCCAACGGTCGGATTCTTGACCGTTAGTGGTCGACCGGGCGGTCGACCGATAGGTCTGACAGAACCCCGACGGTTAGTTTTTGCCAACCAATAAATTTGGGGGTTTGGGCATTGTTTTCACTAAGATTTGGAGATTGTTTTTGAGCCAGTTTTTCCTACCCTTACCAGAGGTTTTACTCCACAAAATTGAGAGCTAATACTTCCAATCAAAAGGGGAGTTTATTTAGAGTGTGTTAAAAGTGATTTTCTTGAGTTTTCCTCCACCATCTCAATCCTTGTTTTTCTCACACCACACTTGAGCTATCCATTGATTATTCATCCTATAGGTGTGTTGTAGTGAGAGAGCTTTTAGGTGATCAAAGTGTTGTGATCACCAAAGATCTTTTCTTTGTTCTTTGAGGAGGCGGGCAAGTGTGCTCGCGGTGGTTTAAAGTTCTTGTGTGAACTCGGTGGTTTGAGGTGCGGCCTCGGCGAGCTAGTGAGCTTGCGTGTGTACGGACTAGGGAGTCCGAGAGTTGTAGGTGTTGCGGCACCAAGGAGAGATCCATTGGGATCTTGCATAGTGGAAATCCTTCGTGTGTCGAAGGCGGGGATGTAGAGCAAGGTTGCTCGAACCTCGAAACAAACCCTTTGTGTTTGCGATTGCCATTTCTCTCTCTCTCCCTTGTTTATATCTTGCATTCAATTATTGTCTATCTTTATATGCTTGATATATTCATTTGTGCTTAATTGTTATATTGCTTGTGATTGTTTGCTAACACTTGTATTCAACCAAGAGAGCCAACGCGGCACCTCAACCCATTCAAGGGGAATCTAGAGGAGTTTGTCCAGAGCCCTTCACGGGGAATTCGGCAACACTCTTGTGTTATACATAGTGTTTAGTGTAATAGTATTATTTAGGTCATAATAGTTTTAATTCCGCATTATTTGTCATTTGGTGACCATTAGATTAGCCATCACCTATTCACCCCCCCTCTAGGTGATTTTACAATTGGTATCAGAGCCAAGTGCTCTTGATTGGGTCTAACAACCTAGAGTTAAAGATCCTCATTTTAGGCTAATCACTATTTTTGTACACACACCATAGATTTCATGTCACCACCCACTTTTGACATTCTTAACATCCAAATTTGGAAAGTTAAGATGTCCTTGTACCTCAAAGCCCTAGGTTTTCATGTTTATCTTGCCACTACTAATAATGCATATTGCTTAGATGGTAAGAATTTTGAGGCTAATGCAAAAGCCCTTCATGCTTTAAAGTCAACCCTAAATGATGATTATTTATTTAGGGTTTCTAACTTTGATTCGGCTTTTGTAGTTTGGAACACCCTCACCTTCCTTGGCGAAAAGGATCTATATTATGCCGGGAGCGATTCGGACGTTGGAAGCGACACCTCCAACAAGTGCTACATGGTCCAAGGGGATAACCCCCTTGAGGTAACTACCGAATCCGAGGATGAGGATGTTAACATGTCATATGAAGAGCTTTCTACATTTTGTCAATTATTGCTTGAAAAATATGACATGATTAAGAAAGATAATAAAAATTTGAAAAAGAAATTTGATTGCATGCATATAGAACAAGATTCATTTAAATCTAAGATCGCTTGCTTAGAAAAGGAAAATAAAGATTTGAAAAATGAGAATGTTTCCCTCATGTCTAAATTGAATGATCTTTGTCAAGGAAACACAAGTTTGAAAAATAAAATTGATTTGGTGAAAAAAACAAAAGGAAGTTGTTTTTTCAAGAAAATAATTCTTTAAAAAGAAAGATTTGTGAAAAAGAAAAAGAATTTGTTTCGAAAAAGAAAAAGAAAAAGAAAAATGATTTTATATCTCATCATTCTTTACATGCCACCACTAATGAGATTAAAGATTTGAAAAATAAAATAGATTGTTTGAGTTCAACTTTGAACTCTTGTGCATTTAACCATACTAGATTGGAGTCCTTGTTTTCAAAGAAACAAACTCCACACATTCATGCACAACATCATCATGCATTTGCTTATGTTGCACGTCATGATCATACACATTCACATAAGCATCCTAAGGTGTACACATGTATACATTGTGGCCGCAAAGGCCATTTAGCAAAAATTTTGTTATGATAGGATAAATCATTTAAATTTTGCTAATAAAAATTTTGGGTTCCCTACAAGACTAACCCCAAAGGACCCAAGAAATATGGGTACCAAAACCCCACCCCATGTTTTTGATGTAGGTGAGGGATCTCTCAATACGTGAGAGATTTGGTGCCTTGATGGTTGGTGCACTTGAACTAAAAGGACACATATTTGGAGCACCGCTATCAAGGAGGTTTTGGTGGAAAAGACCACCATGCTTGGAGCTTTGGAGTTGGTAACAATCTCTAAACTCCTATTTTTTATGTACATGCTAGTCCATTTATCATATTCATAGCATGTTCATGTTTTATGTTTTTATGTGCTTCATGTGGTAATAACATGCTTAGATGTAGTTTTTATCAAAACTTGTCAAATTATACATGTACAAATAGTGAGCTACATTTTTATATATGATTGCACTTCATGCTCATTTGTACCCACTATATGCACATGTATGAACTAGTTTTGATGATTCTTTCATTTATACTCATTTTGCCAATTTTTTATGTTTTACTTCATGTATATGCATTTTTATTCAAATCTAATAAATATACATACCCGTGAGTCTCTTGCCTTAATGCAAACATCATTAATAAACTGTTTTATGTTTGGGATATGTATGTGTATTGTTAGGATTGGATAAATCATATATATACCTAGAAGTGTATTATTTTTTTAAAGAAAAATAAATTTTCATTTTTATAAAATGTTATTCATGATTTGAGCTTCAATGTCTATTTTCATGAAAATGCTACTTACATGATTTTTGAACACTCACACTTTATTTATTTTGTCATGACTTAGTTTCATGGACATATTTTGAGCTTTATAGATTATGAGTGTAAAACTTTGTGTATTTAGTCTTGATTCATGAAAAATATATGATTTGATGTATTTGAAGGATCTTTAACTAGTTTTCAAAAATTAATTTAACTAGTTATTTATTCTTCAAATTTTATAATGAGATATACACTTGATCTTACCTTGCTTCAATTGGTATCATTAGATCATTTCAATTGGTATCAATATGATTATTTTTGTATATACTCATGTTTTGATTATATGTATGTATGCTTTCAAATTCTAGTAGTATCAATTTCTATTGGTATTCTCTTTCATACATATATATGTGTTATTTGTGCTTGAGTTAAAATTGATTCACATTCTTAAAGCATAAAGTTTGTCTATGCTAAGCTTAATTCTAACATTTATTTTCTATTGATAAGCTTATGCATTGTGTTTTAAAATTGGTATCAAAATCAAAATTTATGTTTATTTGATATCTCAAAATTTGTTTTATTAAGAAAAATTCAAAATTTTTTTTTATAAGAAAAATTCAAATTTTTGATGTGTATTGCATATATGCAAGGAGAGCTTAACATCTCTTCTACATATAGATTCATGATGAGTGTATCTTGTATTGATAAGTTTGACAACTTTTCTTTATGTGATACACGTGTGTAGGGGGAGCTTCACATCTCCTCTTATGCATTACATACTATGTGTTATGTGAATTAAGGCTTGTCATCCTTTCTTCATGTAACGCATGTGTGTAGGGAAGTTAACTTAGCGTCTTCCTCTTCATGAATGTATATCGCATATAAACTTTTATTGACTTAATTGTATACCCTTCTTGATCTCTTTGTTTATGACAAAAAGGGGGAGAAAAATTTGATAATTTTATTTTTACTTTAACCCCTTTGTTGATGATTGACAAAAAGGGAGAGAATATTTGGGTTTATATGCATGTTTGAGAAAGATTTATGTTTATGCATATATGTTTTGTCTTACAAATAGGAGAAAAAGAATTTGATATGTTTTATCTTTATCTCCATACATTTGCATACATATTTATGAGCTTCATTGTCATATATTATTGTTTATTTGGTATGCATGAGTTAAGGGGGAGCTTCTTTGGAGCTTACTTTAATCCATGCATATATAACTTCATGAGTTTTGTCATCATCAAAAAGGGGAGATTGTTGGCCCAAAGGCCCATCACTCTAGTTTTAATGATGATCAACTCATATGGTTATAGTACTAATGATCTTGTGCTTAATTAGTGACAGATTTATGATCAAGATCTTAGTAGGTGTGGAGCTTCAACAAAGGATTTTAAGACAAGTTTTGGAGCTAGCACCGGTTGATTCATGAGCCTATGCGTCAAGATCACATCAGGTACTCTAAAGGAGTCAAGCTCGGTGGATTGCTTTTGGACCAAGTCAAGAAGATGAGAGGACTTCAAGGGAAGAATTCTAGATCAAGACTTGTGTCTAGGTATAAGATTTTTGTATTTTAGATAAAATGTAAAGGATAGAATAGTTGGTGGATTGCTCAAGTATATATCACACACACACACTCTTGATTTAGTTGTCTCTTCATAAAAGAATTTTCAGTTTAGAAAAGACTTTCATTTTGGAAAAATATCATTTTGGTTTTAGGTATTTCATTTACATATGTTTAACCCAAAACAATATTTAGAGCTTAATGTCAAAAACATAGATAGTTCATCTTGATTGTGTAGTGGATCATATCCATACACACTATGCCTTAAAATGAATTACAATATCTTGTTTTTGTATTTGGAGAAGTTTTGGAAAAACAAGTTTGGAAAAATTAAGTTTTGGAAAATACTGTTTTTAGTTTGAGCCATATTTTTCAAGTTACAAAAATAGTTCAAAATATTTGTAACATGCCTTGATTTTGTGCAAGCATGTTTGTTTATCAAAGTATAACATCAAAACTGTTTTTGTAGATTTTTCAGTATTTTATGGGATTTTATGTGAGCCAAAAAGACCAAGTTTAAAATCCCAAATTTCTGTTTCAGGCTTCAGCAAGTCGACTGTATAGTCGACTAGGGCTGAAGTCGGTCGACCGGCTCGGTCGACCGACGTGCACGGACGTGCACGCCTTGACTGGCAGATGGCCGGTCGACCCACCCAGTCGACCGGAACTGAGAGCAGTGCTCTCTGTTCTTTGCGGTCGACCGGGCGGTCGACCGTAGGCTCCAACGGTCGGATTCTTGACCGTTGGCGGTCGACCGGGCGGTCGACCGATAGGTCTGACAGAACCCCAACGGCTAGTTTTTGCCAGCCTATAAATTTGGGGGTTTGGGCATTGTTTTCACTAAGATTTGGAGATTGTTTTTGAGCCAGTTTTTCCTACCCTTACCAGAGGTTTTTCTTCACAAAATTGAAAGCTAATACTTTCAATCAAAAGGGGAGTTTATTTAGAGTGTGTTAAAAGTGATTTTCTTGAGTTTTCCTCCACCATCTCAATCCTTGTTTTTCTCACACCACACTTGAGCTATCCATTGATTATTCATCCTATAGGTGTGTTGTAGTGAGAGAGCTTTTAGGTGATCAAAGTGTTGTGATCACCAAAGATCTTATCTTTGTTCTTTGAGGAGGCGGGTAAGTGTGCTCGCGGTGGTTTAGAGTTCTTGTGTGAACTCGGTGGTTTGAGGTGCGGCCTCGGCGAGCTAGTGAGCTTGCGTGTGTACGGACTAGGGAGTCTGAGAGTTGTAGGTGTTGCGGCACCAAGGAGAGATCCATTGGGATCTTGCATAGTGAAAATCCTTCGTGTGTCGAAGGCGGGGATGTAGAGCAAGGTTGCTCGAACCTCAAAACAAACCCTTTGTGTTTGCGATTGCCATTTCTCTCTCTCCCCCTTGTTTATATCTTGCATTCAATTATTGTCTATCTTTATATGCTTGATATATTCATTTGTGCTTAATTGTTATATTGCTTGGGATTGTTTGCTAACACTTGTATTCAACAAAGAGAGCCAACGCGGCACCTCAACCCATTCAAGGGGAATCTAGAGGAGTTTGTCCAGAGCCCTTCACCGGGAATTCGGCAACACTCTTGTGCTATACATAGTATTTAGTGTAATAGTATTATTTAGGTCATAATAGTTTTAATTCCGCATTATTTGTCATTTGGTGACCATTAGATTAGCCATCACCTATTCACCCCCCCTCTAGGTGATTTTACACAAGTTTCTGAGCCAATACCTACTCGACCCATGTCCATTCAAGAGCACATCAACTTTCATATAATGAACAAAGGCCAAACTATTAGACCCGAAGAGCAAATCGTTGGCCATAGTGACATGTCTAATCATTCCATCGAGATGCCCTTCGAGTCACCATTATTTCATCTTAATCAATTTGAAGAGCTTGAACATGAGAAGCCTGTTGAGGAAGTTGTGAAGTCCAGGAGGTGTACAAATGTGATAATGATCCTCAGTGTCTGGATGAAGTGATTAGAAATTATTTGGCTACACATACAACTCATGTGGAGCCAGTTGAATCTTATTATGAAGATGAATGTGACAATGATGAATTTTTGCTTCAAGAGAAATTTGAGGATGAATTTTCTAAGTTCTGTGAAAAGACAAGTGTTGAGGAGCAGAAAATTGCATCCACTTATATGGAGAAAATGGAGCACATTGATCAAAATTGTGAGGATGCCTACATGGATAATGAGCCTTTGTCTCTTTATGAGCTTTTTATTGAAGAGTGTGATCAAAATGATGAGAAAACATGTGTTGAGAATCTAGAGTTTAGAGTTCCCTTTGAGAAAACAAAACTCGATTTGAGTATCTTCACTTTTGATGAGCCAACCAATGATCATACTTTTCAAAACTTGATTCAAGAATCTCTAATTAATCAAAGCTTTGAAAACCTATTTGAAGATGAACTCATATATTTGGATGAATCAGTTAGGGATGCTTTGGTTAGTTACACACCTCCAAAGAAAATTGTTGATTTAAGTTTTGAGGTGATGTTTGAGGATGAGCTTAAATTCGTAGGCAATCATATTGTGGACACTCCAATTATATTGTGTGAAAATGATGAATTTGTGAGGAGGTATGGGAAGAAGAGAAGGAGGAGATGGAGGAAAGTGATGAACAAGCTGGAGAGGATGAAATTAAAGATGACGAAAAGATTAACCTCTCCACTTTGTCCATTGAAGAGAACCCATTGGAATGATGGTAAGAGAGCTCGAGGGAATAGACCTAGAAAGATCTAGGTGTGGGGGAGTTGTGAAATTGTACATATGTAAATATTTGTTTTATTTTATTTTTTTTCTTCTTTTAGTTGTTGAGTCTTTTTATTTCTCTTTTAGTTAGTTGTGTCAGTTTTAGTGAGTCTTTTATTTCTCTTTCTCTAACCTATGTGCCGAGGTTATTACAAGTGATACAGGATAAGAAAAGAGGCATCCACCACACACAGGAAGAATTTTTGTTGCTTCGACAGCTTGATTTTCTAGTGCACTGTGAGTATTTCTAATTCTAACATACTGTTTATATTTATATATCTTTTGTATGCTTGGATTGCATGGTCATCATGATTGTGTGCATGTTTTGAATGTGTAAATTACATGCTACATTATTTTTATCTCTGTATTCATTTGTGTGCATTAAGACATGACACAGTTTAGGTGGGAGATTCACATTTTTTTCTTTTAAAAGTCATTTTTTTATTTGTTTTGGTTTTAGGGTTTTTTCCCCTTTCTTTATCTTTATTTTCTTTTAGGAGTCTTAAAAAAAATTGAAAAAAAAAAGTTGAAAATTTTCTACAAATGATTAGCTAGTATGTGAGAGATTTAGTATCCATGAGTGGATTTTAAGGGTAAAATCAAGATGAAAGAGCTATAAAGTCTTAAAATAAAGATTAGAATCTAAAACGGACATACCATCTAAACTTAATCTAAGTGATTATGTACCCAATAACACTTACACTATTAGTTCATAGGCTTGGGATATTGATTGCAACTAAAAAAAAAAAAGAAAGAAAGAAAAAAGAAAAAAGATTTATTATATAGTAAAATAGATATTAATAAGTCTTGTCTTGTGGCCTTAATTCCTTGAGTAATTAAATCCGTAGGAGTGTTTTTACACTTATTGCCCTAAGACCATCTGGTTTGGGAGCATTGGCCCAAAGCTCGCTATATGGGTAGCTGAGAAAGCCTAATAGGACAAGGCACTATAAAAATATAATAATTTTGATTATCAATTAGCCAGGTACCTTGGCCTCAGGAAGCCTTGGTATCTACGCGAAAGATAGTAAAAGAAAAAAAAGGAAAAAAAAGGAAAAAAAAGTATGAAAGTTGTATTTAAATATTCCCAAGCTTAAGAACATCATCAGATCACGGGGTACATAGGATTTGAAACTTAGAACAGGTGGTGTAAAGTTTTGGATTTGAAACTTTATTTTATAGCCAATATGATATTTTGAAGTGAGGTTTTACTTGAAAATGAAACTCATGGAAATTGATGATCTTGCTAGCTAGTTAACTAAAAAATTGATTTGTTTTTCTTTTCTTGATTTTCGATTATCCTTATTTTTCTTTTATTTATTTCTTAATCTTTAACTTTGTTGGATTTTGTGGGTGTAATCCACTAAAAACCCTCACGAGACAAAATTCATCCTCTAGGGGTAACTTAGGGGTTTTAACGGCTTGTTGCACATGCTAAGTGTAACCGTGATTCCTACAAAAGTGAGTTACGATAGTCTAATTTTTCTATTTATTTGTTTTTTATTTTTCTTTTTATTAATTTTGCTCGAGGACTAGCAATAGATAGGTGTGGGGGATTTGATTGACATAAATTTATACTATTTTATTACTCTCATTTATCTATATCTTTGTATATAAATAATGATATTCGAGTATTTTTAGTGGTTTTGCAGTACAAATTTACCTAAAGGAGAAAAGACTGAAATTCAGCATTTTAGAAGAGTGGCCAAGCCAAAAAGAGTTTTAATGGAAGACATGATATTGCCAAGACTCCTCTACGGCTATTGAAGATAACATGCAAGAAAGGTACAACTAAATCAAAGAAGTTGGAATCCAGTAGGAGCTGAGAAGCAGTTTCA
Source organism: Agave tequilana (assembly GCA_038442645.1). Taxonomy (NCBI): domain Eukaryota; kingdom Viridiplantae; phylum Streptophyta; class Magnoliopsida; order Asparagales; family Asparagaceae; genus Agave; species Agave tequilana. The sequence goes on from JAVJIF010000612.1 coordinate 219,895, forward strand.
CAAAAGTTCAGGGGTTAAATGCAAATTATGCATGAAATTCTAATTTGTAAATTGTTATTCTCTTTTCTATGTAAAGTTGTATTTGTGGTATACCTTTCATGTAAAATAGCCAAACCCTAGGCTATAAATATACATGTAAAGGCTAGGGTTTGGGGGGCCTTGTATTTTTGGCCCTTTTCTCAAAAAAAAATAAAATTTAATGGAAAATTCTTTCTTTACGGCTACTGAGACGTGGAGGTTTTGATTTTGGATTTTTTATAATTAATCTTTGGTGTCAGTTCTTGTAATTCGCAGGGAGTATTGCTTAGTTGGGATTTATTTCATGATTTACTTTTTTTTTTTTGCTCTCATGATTGTGGCAGCATGTAGGATTTAGGTTTTCTTTAACTTTGAATTTTTTTCTCTCTCTTAGTGCTTTAATTTAGTCATGTGGCTATGCTTTCAAGGAATAATTTTTTTTTTGTTTTTTTTTGTTTCATTATTTGTTTAGGGCTTGTAATCATCTGGCAGATGCTTATCCTAGTGAATTTTTTTGTGCATTAATCTCCACGAGGCCTCGTCTCGACACGTGCGCACTTGCCCCTTGGAGTCACATGTGAAAGGCTTGCTTTTAGAGTTCTTGCATTGGGTTTGCAAATCAGCAAAGCAGGTTTCAAAGTTTGGAGTCTATTTTGAAAACAACCTCCTCCTTCATGTAAACAAGGTTCTATTTATTTAGTCATAATTTCTCTTTTATATTTTTTTATATATTTTTTCTTTTGGCACTATGAATGGCAAATTCAATTAGTACTTTGGGCAAGATGAAACTGAGTTAGTCAAATATGTTTTAATCAATGAAATCTCTTTCTATTCTATTCGTCAAATAGAACATGAATTACTGAGTATATCAATTTGGGTTTGTTGCTTAATTAGACTTAGTGATTTCATGATAAAATAGTGATTTTTTGGATTAGTTAAATTAATAACATAACTTGACATGTGATAGCATGATCAGTGACAGTGATCTTTGCTAGCCTATGCTTAGGGTTGTTAGATTGACTTAATATCTAGATTATCATGTTTACTTTGATGATTCTTTTATTGTTGATTCAGATGATTGATAGGTTATGCTTGGTAGTATCTCTGATAACTTATGCTTTGTTTAAATACTCGGATAGGTTATGCTTTGACTACTCACTAAGATAGCTTACGCTTTGTATGGATTGATAAATATGAGATTGATATGGTACATATAAAGTGACATGTTAGAGAGAGAGAGACGTAACTGATTTTACACGCTTGATTTTTTAGTGGATTCAAACCCTATGTATCTGTTATCATAGATTTTTCTTAGTTAACAAAAATCCCAAAACTTTTTGACCCAACTCGCCAAGAAGTGTTGAAACCTTAAGAGCCACCTGTCCCTGTGGATCGACCCTCAAATGCTACATCGAAAGACTGTGCACTTGCGGAATTTTAAGACGAGGAGACAGAATCTCCCCATCAGCTAACGAATTTTGTTTCTTGGAAGACCATGAAACAAGACAATTACCAAGAAATTGACATGTTCCACTAGTACTCTTCCTATCCACTCTACAATGCGCATAGTCGTCATCCGAAAAACTCGTCATTGAGAAATCTCCGATTTTCGGATACCATAGACCCATTCCAATAGTGCCCTTAATATAACGAATGATGCGTTTTACCGCAATTAAATGAGATTCTTTAGGACACGATTTGAATCTAGCACAAAGACACACACTAATCATAATATCCGGCCTACTAGCCGTTATATACAACAAACTACCAATCATGCTTCTATATAATTTAATATCAACACACTTACCTTGGTCATCCTTATCAAGCTTGGTGGTAGTTACCATGAGAGTGTTGCAAATTTTTGAACCTTCAAGTCCAAATTTCTTGATGAGTTCCTTGGAGTACTTGGCTTGACATATGAAAATCCCATCACGCATTTGCTTTATTTGGAGTCCAAGAAAATAATTTAATTCACCCATTAATGACATTTCAAATTCACGTTGCATACACTGTTCAAACTCCTTGCAAAGAAACTCATTAGTAGAACCAAAGATTATATCATCAACATATATTTGCACTATAAGAATGTCACTATCAACATGCTTAGTAAATAATGTTGTGTCTACTTTGCCTTTAACAAAATCATTTGAAAGAAGAAAACTAGAAAGCCTTTCATACCAAGCTCTTGGAGCTTGTTTTAAACCATACAATGCTTTATCTAACTTGAAAACAAAATTTGGATGAACATGATCCACAAAACCGGGAGGTTGTTCAACATAAACTTCCTCATTAATAAAACCATTTAAAAATGCACTTTTTACATTCATTTGAAAAAGTTTAAAATTTTTAAAAGATGCATAAGCTAGTGTGATCCGTATGGCTTCAAGCCGTGCTACGGGTGCAAAGGTCTCCTCAAAGTCGATTCCTTCAACTTGAGTGTAACCTTAGGCCACTAACCTAGCCTTATTCTCGATAACATTTCCTGACTCATCCATCTTGTTCCTAAAAATCCACTTAGTACCAATTATTGGTCTATCATGGGGTCTAGGAACAAGTTGCCAAACTTGGTTGCGCTCAAATTGATTGAGCTCTTCCTGCATAGCTAGGAACCAATATGAGTCACCCTCGGCTTCGAGGATGTTTTTGGGTTCAAAATGAGAAATGAATGCAAAATTATCACACAATTCATGGAGTTTGGAGCGAGTGGTTACCCCTTTAGATACATCACCTATGATAAGATCCTTGGGATAATTTGTAGCGTATCTCCAATATTTAAGAAGTGGTTGAGAGTTTTTCACTTCATCCTTTTGAACTTCACCAATGGGTTCTTGCTTTTCTTCTTGGATGGATAATTCCTTCAAGGATATTTTCTCCATGTTCTCACCTAATGAGTCAATCTCTACAACATTCTCAACAAAAATATTAGATTCTTCAAATTTAACATGCATAGATTCCTCAATAGTGTGAGATGATTTATTAAACACTCTATATGCTTTGCTAGTACTAGAATAACCAACAAAAATTGCTTCATAAGCCTTAGCATCAAATTTACCCAAATTATCTTTAGTATTCAAAATAAAACACTTGCATCCAAAAACTTTAACGTATGAAATATTTGGTTTTCTTAAATGATAAATTTCAAAAGAGGTTTTGAAAGTATTTTTACACAAATAAATACGGTTTGATATGTAGCATGCAATGTTTACGGCCTCAGCCCATAGGTATTGAGGGAGCCCATATTCATTTATCATAGACCTAGCCATTTCTTGAAGAGTTCTATTCTTCCTTTCTACTACTCCATTTTGTTGTGGAGTTCTAGGACATGACATTTCATGCTTAATTCCCTTTTCATCACAATAAGTCATGAAGAGTTGGTTAACAAACTCACCACCTCTATCACTTCTTATTTTTAAAATCAAAAATCCTTTTTCTTTTTCAACCCTTTTTCGAAAAATCTTAAAATGCGAAAAAGTTTGATCTTTGTGTTCCAAAAAGAAAACCCAAGTGAATCGAGAAAAATCATCAACTAAAACAAAAACATATCTACTTCCATTTAAGCTTTTAGTTTTAGTTGGTCCAAAAAGATCCATGTGAATCAATTCTAATGGCCTAGTTGACATGATATCCTTGATTGGTTTGAAAGAAGACTTGGTTTGTTTCCCAAGTTGGCACACACCACAAATGCGGTCTTTTTCAAACTTCAAGTAAGGAATACCCTTCACCAATTCCTTAGAATTAATTCTAGCAAGATGATCAAAAGATGCATGTCCTAATCTTCTATGCCAAAGCCATGAAATCTCATCAAAAGCATTCAAGCATTTAGTAGAACAATCCAAATTAAGCATGTCAATAATATAGACATTATTTTCACGAAATCCGGTGAGAATACAATCATTGGTTTTACAATCAAATATTTTGCAAGAAGATTCATCAAACACAACTTTGAGACCACGATCACAAAGTTGACTTATACTAAGCAAGTTATGTTTAAGTCCATCAACAAGAATAACATTTTCTATTAAAGGAGATGCACCAATCTTAATGTTACCTATACCGATGATGATGCCCTTGGAGTCATCTCCGAAGGTGACGGTGCCACCTTCAACGTACCTTGATAGGGTTGTGAAGTTGTTGATATCCCATGTCATATGCCTTGAACAACCACTATCAAGGTACCACCGCTCCTTACGTCTTGGACCCTTGGTGTGTACCTACATCAAATAATTTAAGAGCTGATTTTGGTACCCATATTTTCTTGGGTCCTAAAGAGTTAGTGTCTCGAACCCACACAAGATTATTTGTAGTATTTATATGATCATAGCAAAATTTAGCTAAATGGCCATTCCGGCAACAATAAGTACATCTATAAATTCTTCCATATTTAAATGCATAATGAGCATGTGGCTTACGAACATGTGAATTGTGAGCATGAGTAGTTTTATGTACTGTGTTGGCATGATGTGCATGAGAATTTTTATCATGAGTTATTTTATCATTTTTAGCAAGTGGAGTGTGCATATGCTTCTTTGAAAACATTTCTTCTAATTTAGTAGTGTTAAAAGCACATTCTTTTAAAACATTTCCAAAATCATTGATTTTAGTTTTTAGCAAGGATAATTCATTTTCATCAATTTTTGGAAATTTAGCTTTACAAGCAACTCTATAAGCATCAAACTCTCTTTTTGTTGAAATAAGATTGGAAGAAAGTTCATCCTTTTCTTTTAAAGAAATTGCAAGTTGATTTTTAAGCATCTCAATTTCCTTTTTCAATTTTGAACATTCTACCTTTTTATCATCAAAACTTTCTGAAAGTTCAACAAAAGCATGTACTAAAGTTTCTTTACTTATTTCACTCTCATCATCAAATGGTTGAGTGGTTACCTTGGGTGTGTTTGCCATGAAACACACATTTGCCGTGTCGACTTTATCTTCGGATTCACTTTCTGAATCCCAAGTGGCTTTGTACACTTTCTTTTCAATCGGCCTCTTTTGCTTCAAGGAGGAGGTTATCTTTTTCATGAAATCTGGACAATCGGCCATAATGTGTCCAGGTTTCCGACAATTGTAGCATATGATCCTTTTCTCCTCCTTCCTTTCCCATCGCTTTCTATAGTTGAGCTTGTTCTTGTGATACAATCTCTTTACATTTCTCACAAGCATAGATAGCTCTTCTTTATCTTCTTCATCATCGTAGTTGGAGGAGGAACACTTGAAAGCTATTGACTTTTTTTTTGAGGTACCGCATCTTCTCTAGCCTTCTTCTCCATCTCATGAGTCTTCAGGTTTCCAATAAGACTTATGAGCTCCATCTCATCTTTGTCATTCAACTCCTTCAAGGTGGTAGCTTTGATTTCCCAAGACGAAGGAAGAGCACGAATCACCTCACGCACCTTTTGGTCGTTGCTTATTTCATCACCTAAAGAATAAAGAGCATTTGTAATCTTAGTAAACTTGGTAATCATATTATCAATAGGCTCATCTTCTAGCATTTTAAAACTTTCATATTGGGAACGCAAGAGATCTATTTTGGCTCTCTTGACTTGTGATGTCCCCTCATGAGTGACCAATAAGTGTTGCCAAATCTCATAGGCGGATTTGCAATGGATAACCCATGTTAGATCATCTTCATTCAAAGCTGTGATAAGGGCATTTTGAGCCTTAGAATTAGCCTCATATTATTTGAAGATAAATTCGAACCAAGTGTCCTCCTCACTTTCGGGTCTACTATAAGGCTTGGTCAAGGACTTAGCAACTAGACTTCCTAGAGATTGTAGAAAAATAGTCATCCCAACTTTCCATATGGGAAAGTTGAGTCCATCAAATTTGGGAGGGGTCTTAATGTTATCGGTCATCTTTACTAGTGTATGAATGAAAATATGCAAACATTGATTAGCAAATTTTAGGATCTCTCTAAGGATGTGAGCCAAAAACTAGAGTCCTAGCTCTGATACTAATTGAAATCACCTAGAGGGGGGTGAATAGGTGATAATGCTAATCAATGCACAAATTTAAAAGTTATGATGCAACGATCACCCGAAACAAGACTAGAACCCGAATACCCCGTGAAGGGCTCTGAACTTCTTCCTCGTGATTCCCTATATAAAGTTTGAGGTGCGCAATGCAATCTTGTTGTGTGAGTATTGATCGACAATATAGCAATGGTTATGAAGCAAGTAAATATAGTAATGAATATAAAGCAAGTAAATGAAGCAAGTAAACCAATCGCAAACACAAAGATTTGTTTCGAAGTTCGAGCAACCAGATCTACGTCCCCGCCTTCACCCAGAAGGATTTTCCAACCACTATAACTTTCACAAAGAGTTACAACCACATCGGAGTACCCAACTCCTCAATCACACTCCTCTAGTCCAGAGGTAGTGGAGACACAAGTACAAGAATATCTTGGTTATCAAAAGACCACAAACCCTCTTTTGTAAAACCTTTTTCCCTTACAAAAACCCTAGAGAATAATGTGTAGGATTGAAGCTCAAGTTTTGTAAGTGAAAAAGAAAATGAAATTGAAGAGAGTTTTGAACCAAAAACTTCAGTAAAGAGAGAGAATTTTGAGCATAAAAACAGAGAACAAAAACTTCTTTTGAAAGCCTTAAACTTGAATTCTTTTGCAAATGATTGTTGTAATCACCTCAACCCTAATCATCCCTACTTATAGGATAGAGCTTGGGATTAAAGAGTAAACTGATATAATGAAAGATTAGGATATATTTGACCCAAACCAGCCCCTAAACTCGTTTAGAGAGAAAACACACATTTTAAAACGTGTTAAATAAAGTAGCCGTTAGGCTGAAATCAAGCTCTCGGTCGACCGGCCGGTCGATCGGGTTTTCAAAAAATTTAGCCGTTGCCAGCCCACGGTCGACCGCCCGGTCGACCGAAACAAATAGAGACTAGGGAACTTTCAGTCGGCCGATGGTCGGTTGATCGAAATGGGGTTCGGTCGACCTCCCGGTCGACCGGGAGACGTGCACACATGCACGCACCCAAACGGCCGGAAGCCCGGTTGACCGGTCGGTCGACCGTTCTGACCTGAAACAGAGCCGGTCGACCGCCTGGTCGACCGCAGCAGGCCAAAAACATATTATTTGAAAATACTTTTGAAGATCTTGAAACTTTTCATTGTAGTTTTGATCAAGACTTGGTATACTATACAAAATAGAGTTTGTAAGTAATAAAATATGTTTAAAACTATTTTGTATATAGGAGAAATTTCTTTTAGAAAAATCATGTGCACAAAATCTTGTGTGTGGGGAATTTTGAGCTTCAAACCTATTCACTATTATTTAACAAACTAAAAATATAAAAACTAAGAAATGAAGTCTCTGAGCCATGCTACACCAAGCTAGAGCCTTCTCTTCTATGAAAACTTCCTCTTGCGCCATTTGCCTTTATAGCATCATAAACCTTGCAATAGCTAAGAAAGTCTATCATGAATGGTACTAACTTGAAACTCATTCTAAACAACTTATTAGTACCAAATAGCTTCTATGTGCTTTGTTATCATCAAAACTTAAATAAATGGAGAGTGTAACCTTTTGGGCCAACACTTTTGGATGCATCGCTTTCAAGGAAAGCTTGGTGGAAAGACCACCATGGTTTGGAGACCTAGAGACTAGCCCTATATGGTTTGGTAACTATCTCTAACTCCCGTTTTAGTTTACATGCTCTTATTGATTAACTTTTAGCATGTTTTGATTTTCTATGTTCATTATATTAGATGCAATGAAAATTAGACATGTGTATATATAGATAGTCTTTTGAGATACACCCATGTTCATATGAATTTACATCTTTTGTGTTCTCATTATAGTTTAGCTATTGTGTATATCCTAGTCTTAAACATGTGCATTTAACATAATGATCATATTAATTTATGTTTTCTTTTAGCTTCATGTTTTGATTACTTGTTTAAGATGTAGTTTTCATTAAAACTTGTATTTGTACTTGTACAACTAGTGAGCCATATTTGATTATTATATATTTGTGCTATGTTGCTCATTTGTACTCATTAGATGAACTTGTATAGCCTAGTTTTGATGATTCTTGGATTTTAACTTGTATTTGAAATCACCTAGAGGGGGGTGAATAGGTGATAATGCTAATCTAGAAACTGTTGGCCCAAAGGCCTTCCACTCTAGTTTTGATGATGATTAACTCATGTAGTTATGTGTACTAATAATCTTGTGATTTTAGTTTCAGATCTTTAATCAAGATATTAGTTGGTGATTAGCTTCAACCAGATGATTTGGAAGCTTTCACATGGTGATTCAAGAGCCCGAACGACAAGATCATATATAGCACTCATTTGGAGTCAAACTCGGTGAATCACAGAGTTTTGGATCGAGTCGGCTTGGAGACGGCGCTCTACAAGAAGACATCGGTACATAGTCTAGTTTTGTGTTTAGATCCAAATTGTAAAGATTAGAATAGTATGATATGCTCAAGTTCACAACACACACGTTTCATGTTTTGTTTTTCGGTTTTCGGTTTAACCGATCTTGGTTTGCATGAATAGATATTATATCAAAACAAGTTTACATGGTTTAATGTATATTAGATTTGTTCTATATACATGCATGCTTCAACTATTTAAACAAACTTAGTTTGATAGTCTATTTCATGTGTTTTAGGTTTTGTGTTTTAACAAAACATATTTTTGGAATTAAAGTCAAAAACTATGATATATATATGTTTCATGTATATTGGATTTCTATCCATATGAATCATGCTTCAAAGTGTTTAAATATCATGTTTTTATATTTGGATGAGTTTTGGACAAAACGTATTTTCTATTCAAAAATCCAAGTTTTAGAAAATACGGTTTTTGATTTTTGGCAAAATTTCTATAACACAAAAATCAGTTCGTAATGTTTGAAACTTGTGTTGAAATGTTTAACACAAGTTTATATTTCAATGTAAAATCATAAAACTATTTTTGTGTATTTTTAGAAGTATAAATAACCTATTTTTCAGACCTGAACTAGCTCTGCCAGGCTAGGTCGGTCGACCGGACAGTCGACCGGACCATATAGCCGGTCGACTGTAGCGGTCGACCGACGTGCACGGATACGTGCACGCTGGCTGCCCATGAGCCGGTCGACCCACGGTCGACCGACTGAGAGCAAGTTGCTCTCTGTTTGTCACGGTCGACCGAGCAGTCGACCGGCCAGAGAGCCGTTGCTCTCTGGTTCTGGGGACGGTCGACCGCCTGGTCGACCGGTAACTGCCACGGTCAAATATGACCGTTGGCCGGTCGACCGACCTGTCGACCGGTAGGCCATTTCTGGCATTTTCAGCTGCCAACGGCTATATTTTTCTGGGGGCTATAAATACCCCATTAATGGCCAGTTTTCACTAAGAGTTTTTGGACGAATTTTCTAAGCTTGTTCTAGTGTTTTCACATCAATCAAAAGAAGTTTTTGGGCTTTAATTGAACAATCCATTTGGTGTTTTTGCTAGGGTTTGGAAAATCAAGAAAGGGTTTTTGGGAAAAGATTTTGATTTAACTTCTTCATCTTGGTTTCTAGTTTTTCCCAAAGATTTTCTTTGTGATTTTGATTTCCATTCCATTGGTTTTCTCCACACTTGAGCTACATCTACTATCTCATTCTATAGGATCTTTGTGTGGGAAAGAAATTATTTGTGGTTGTTTGTTAGACCACCAAGTTGTAAACCCAATCTTTGCTTGGCTTTGTGCCTTTGGGTTGTATCCCTCAAGTTGTGAGGTGATCCTTGTGTTGCTTTGCGCTAATCCCTCTAGTTGTGAGGTGATTGTTTGTTGGCTTGGAGTTGTACCTCAAGGAGGAGGTTGTGTTTGTAGGAGAGGAGTTGGGTACTCCTTGTAATTGTTATTGCCCCAAATCCTCGGTGGAGGTTCCCTTTGTGGGAGTCCTTTATGGACAAGCTAGTGGACTTTAAATCCTTCTGGGTGAAGGAGGGGATGTAGAGCTGGGTGCTCGAACCTCGAAACATATCTTATTGTTTGCGCTTGATCCCTTGACTCTACTCTCTCTCTCTCTCTCTCTCTCTCTCTCTCTCTCTCTCTCTCTACTTTTGTGCCTTGCATCATATCGCATTGATCACTCATACTTATATGCTTGGCTTGGTTGTGTGCATCACTTGTTGCTTGCATATTGTGTAATTGCGATTAGTTTTTAAATTCCGCATTAAGTTCAATAGATTAGCATTATCACCTATTCACCCCCCCTCTAGGTGATTTCAGAAACTAAATGCGGAAGCTAAAAACTATTTGCAACACACTTAATACAACCAACAAGTGTAGCCGAATTCCCCGTGAAGGGCTCTGGACTAACTCCTCTTGATTCCCCTAGATAAGGGTTGAGGTGCTATATGAAGCTCTTGTGGTTAAGTATAAGTGAGGTATACAAACACAAGCCAAGCATATAATAATATAGCAATATGAAAGTTGCAAGGCACAACACAAGCAATATGAATGATATGAAATGAATGATGCTTTGCTCAAAGTAAAGAGAGAGTTAGAGAGACAAGTGGATCAAACGCAAACACAAGGATATGTTCCGAGGTTCGAGCCCCTAGCTCTACGTCCCCGCCTTCACCGAGAAGGATTTCTAATCCACTATACTCCCACCGAGGGAACCTCCACCGAGGAGGATTTGTTACAACACAAGGAGTACTGAACTCCTCTCTCAAACACCGCCTCACAACCGAGGGGTAGGCCCGTAGCCAAACAACCACAAATCACCTCTACCGAAGAGGGATACAAAAACAAGCTCCACCTCACACTAGAGGGAGCAAACCACAATCTCAACCTCTACCAAAGAGGGAGCAAACACCACTCCAATCAACCTCTACCAAAGAGGGATACACAAATATAAGGAGGGTTTACAACTTGGAGGCTTCAACAACCTCAAACAATTTCTTTTCCACAAAACAAAGATCCTAATAGAATAGGATAGAAGATAAGCTCAAGTGTGGAAAAACAAAGTGTTTTGATCAAAGAAATACTCTTGGGAAAATACCAAATAGATATGGAAATTTTAGATCAAAAACAACTTCCCAAAAAACCTAATTTCTTTGAAATAAAACAAAACACTTTAAAACAAATAAGATGGATCTTTTTGGCAGTTAAACACTTTTGAAAACTTGTTTAAACACTAGAGAAATGCTGAATTTTTTCTTGTCAAAAGTCTTATCAAAATCCCCAAAGAGATGGGGTATTTATAATCCCAAAAGAAAACTAGCCGTTAGGCTGATCTGTCAGCCTGACAGGCTGGCGGTCGACCGGCCGGTCGACCGCCAACGGTCAAAATATGATCGTTAGAGCAGCCCGGTCGACCGCCCGGTCGACCGCCCGGATACAGAGAGCAAAGCTCTCTGGTCCGGTCGACCGCCCGGTCGACCGGCCTATGTGTCTGCCAGACGTGCACAAGGCTGTGCACGCCGGTCGACCGCCGGGTCGACCGGCCCTTGGTTCGGTAGACCGTGCGGTCAACCGACCTGGCCTGTCAGCCACTGTCCTGGGTCAGAAAATCATGCTAAAAATATTTTAAAAATTCTTTTATCTCTTCTAAAAATCCCCAAAAATAGTTTTAACATTTTGCATTGATATATAAACATGTGATAAAAATTTCAACTCAAATATCAAGCAAGTTAGACTGTTTTTGTGTCTTATCATTTTTACCAAAAACCAAAACTGTATTTTATCAAACTAGGATTTTTCAATAGGAAATCTGATTTTTCCTAAAACTCATTGAAATACAAAAACATGATATTTAAACACATTGAAGCATGTTGCATATGGACATAAGTCCAATATACATGAAACATAAATATATCATGGTTTTTGTCTTTAAATCCAAAAATATGTTTTGTTAAAAATATCAAAACATAAAACTACATGAATAGGTATGATAAACTAAGTTTGTATAAGTCATGTAAGCATGTATGTATATAGAGCACATCTAATATACATAAAAACAAAGTAAACTTGTTTTGATCAATCTATTCATGAAAACAAAATCCAAAATATAGAACTTGTGTGTATTGTGCACTTGAGCATATCAACTATTCTTATCTTTACACATGGATCTAAAACTCAATCTAAACTAGGATACCTAAGTCTTCTTGACGATCTTCATCTTCAAGTCGACTCGGTCCAAACTCCGTGATCCAACGAGCATGGCTATGAATGATCTTGAGGCTCGGGCTCGGGAATCACCAAGTGAAGGCTTCCAAACTCCTCTTTTTTTTTGAAGCAATCACCTACTAATATCTTGTTACATGATCTGAAACTAAAATCACAAGATTATTAGTAAACATAACTACATGAGTTAATCATCATCAAAACTAGAGTGGAAGGCCTTTGGGCAACAATCTCCCCCTTTTTGATGATGACAAAACTCATGGAGTTATATATGCATGGATTAAAGTTAAGCTTCAAAGAAGCTCCCCCTTAACTCATGCATAAACAAATAAACATAAATATGCAATGAATATGAAACATGAAATATGCATAGATATGCATAAACAATAGAGGGCTCTAGATACCAATGAAATTTTTAAAAACAAATAAACATGCTCTAGATACCAATTAAACTATATGCAAAACATAAATATGCATATAAAAAGAAGAGTTGAGTTTTATATGCATATTAAACTCTCAAATAATTCTCCCCCTTTTTGTCAATCATCAATAAAGGGGTAAAAAACCAAAACAATAAATTTTTCTGCCCATTTTGTTCGAAACAACGAATCAACAAAAGGTAAAAACCAAAACAATAAAAATAATGTTTTGACCCTTTTTGTCTAAAACAAAAACAAAGTCAATAAGGGGTGACTTTAAACATGATACCAATTAAAAAATATGTCAATGAAGTGCCTCTTGATACCAATTTAAAATAAAAAATGAAAACAACATCTTGATACCAATTGAAATAATTGTTCATTTTAAACATATGATATCATTGAAATTATAATTTTCTATCATAAAGTAAGGGAACAAAATACCAATTGAAAACTAAAGTATGAGTTTTCTCCCCCTTTATGAAAAACCAACTAAAAACATGCATATGCTTGTTTAAGGATACCAATTGAAAACTAATCAATTGAAACATGATATTCATTTAAACATACAAGCTTAAGCATAAACAAAATATATATGTATGAAAAATTTAATACCAATCGAAATTGATACTATTGGAATTGAAAGCATACATACATAAAACATATATGAGTATACAAGAAAGGTCAAAATTGATACCAATTTGAAAGAATCCAATAATACCAATTGAAACAACAATAATATCAAAGTATAACTCATATAACCTATCCTCCCAATCATGTTCAAGTTTAAATGATTTTCACTATAAAGCATACATGAGCATGATCGCCCATCCATCCGCCCGTGGAAGGTAGGGTTTTCAAAAATAGGTTTTGAAAAATAGAATATGTTTGAAAACTCTACCATAACGAAGAATCCGAACTAGTTAAAAGAAAAACTTGTTAACTAGTACAAAATCCTTCAAGTAAGGAATAAAACAAAAATATTTTTCATGAAAAATGAACTCACAAGATAGCCAACACTTAAAGTAAATGAAGCACAAATATGACTCATGAAAACAAAATATGAGTAAACATGAAGGTGAGTGTACGAATAAGGTGTGAATATCATAATCATGAAAGATAGACATTAAGCTCAATATACCTTAAACATGAAAACATGAAAATCATCTAAACTATTTAATCTTTAAGGCATATGTATGTCATGTACAAACTAAAGTATACATACATATCCAAACACAAAGAGTCCACAAAGATATATGCATGAAGGCACGTGGCTCAAAAGGATATACATGTATATCTAATAGTTTGGACAAGATAGACATATACATGAAGTTTAAACATAAATACATGAAGACATGAATAAATAAATTTTCATTAAAACAAATTTCGTTTCAAGGTATATGTATGATTTGTCAACACAAGAAGTATACATACATATCCCCAAATACAATTGAGTCCATAAATAAAGATTTGCATGAAAAGCAAATGACTCAAGGGGTATACATGTATATCTTAAAGTTTGGCAAAATAAACATATACATGAAATGAAAACTCATAAAACAAATCCAAAAATAGGAATACAAGTTTAAAATGCATGGATTATCAAAACTAGACTATACTAGCACATCTAATGGGTTCAAATAAGCATTCAAGCTCAAACATATATAGATTTATTTGTGGCCCACTATATGTAAAAATATATATACCAAGTTTTAATTAAAACTAACATTTAAACATATATTTAAAACATGAAGTATAAAACAAGATATGAATAAACATGAAAAACATAAACATGATTATTGTGTAAATTCACATGTTATTAGAGCTATGATAAACATGATAGCTAAACAAAGGTGAGAACACAAAAATAATAGTCCATATTAAACATGGGTGTCTCAAAAGGCTATACATGCATGTCAAGGGTCTAATAATCATGGTATTTACATACTAATCTATAAACATCAAACATGCTAATAATGAATAAAATGAAAAGCTTGTAAACAATAATTAGGAGTTAGGAATCGTTACCAAAACCGAGAAGGCAACTTTTCTTGTCTCCAAAACATGGTGGTCCTCTCCACCAAACATCCCTTGAAAGTGATTCATCCAAAATGTTTCCTTTGAGTACGGAACACATCCACTCCAAGGTACCACTACTCTCACGTCATGCGAGATCCCACACCTACATCAAACACACGAGGGGTGGTCTTTGGTACCCACATCTTATTGGGTCCATGGGGTTAGTACCTTCTCTAACCCAAACAAATTTATTTGCTAAATTACAATCATGTATACGATCAAAACAAAATTTAGCAAGGTGGCCCTTACGTCCACAATGTGTACAAGTGTACACATGAGCATACATGGTGTGATGGTGGTGACCGTGGGTAGCATGTGTATGCTGTGATGGGTGTGCATGCAAAGATGGAACTTGTTTCTTTCGAAACAAAGATTCCAAACGTGTATGGTTCATGGCACATTGGCTCAAAGTGGAGCCCAAACAATCCATATTCTTTTTTAATAAATTTATATCATTTTGAATTGTAGAAGAAGAGGAGCATGCAAGAGGTGATCTAGGTGAAACTACCCTAGCATGGCAAACATGAAAATCAATTTTATTTTGTAAAATTCATTTTTCTTTAAACAAATTTCTAAATCTTTAGAAATGGAATCAATTTTTATTTTCAAAGAATTATTTTCTTTTACAACAAAATCAAGTTTTGAAGATATAACTTTATTTTTCTTCAAAACATCATTACAATCATTTCTATTTTTCAAAACTCATTTTCTTTTAAGACAAGATTAAGTTGAGATTTCAATGAATCCCTCTAATTAGAAATCTCCTCTTTCTCTTGCAAAACAATGTCAAGTCTAGAATGCAAATTTTATTATCATTATTAAGGCCTAGACTTTTCTTTTTCAAAATATTATATTTTTCTATTAATTTTTCACACACAATAGATAGTTCTTCATTTAAAGCATTGGGATCAACATATTCATCACATGAAGAACTAGAATCATTACAATCTAGTTGAGATTCCGAATGTACCTCAAGGGAGTCATTCCCTTGGACCATGTGGCATTGTGAATCAGATTCTCCACTAGATTCCTCTTCTCGTTGGATTGGCATTTGAAGCTCGGAGGTGGTTGTGGTTGTCAACTTGTTCCATACTACAAAAGCGGAATCAAGATTAGAAACAAGCATAAGATATTCTTTAGGAAGTGTGCTTCTAATGGCCTCAAGGGCTTGTGCATTGGCCCCTATATGTTTGCTATCACTAAGGTAGGATTCCTTGGTAATGGCAAGGTGAACCTTTTATCCTAGGGTTTGAAGGTAAATGGACATCCTAGTCTTCCAAACAACAATGTTGGAAGGGTCAAATATAGGTGGGGTCATGAAGTCCATGGATGTAAATTATATGTGTGCAAACAAGCAAAATGCAAATGATAGATTAGCTAAACAAAGGATCTCACTCCTAGGATGTTAAGCCTAAGTATCAGGAGCGTAGGCTCTGATACCAATTGAATTCACCTAGAGGGGGAGTGAATAGGTGATAATGCTAATCTAGAAACTAAATGCGGAAGCTAAAAACTATTTGCAACACACTTAATACAACCAACAAGTGTAGCCGAATTCCCGTGAAGGGCTCTGGACTAACTCCTCTTGATTCCCCTAGATAAGGGTTGAGGTGCTATATGAAGCTCTTGTGGTTAAGTATAAGTGAGGCATACAAACACAAGCCAAGCATATAATAATATAGCAATATGAAAGTTGTAAGGCACAACACAAGCAATATGAATGATATGAAATGAATGATGCTTTGCACAAAGTAAAGAGAGAGAGTTAGAGAGACAAGTGGATCAAACGCAAACACAAGGATATGTTCCGAGGTTCGAGCCCCTAGCTCTATGTCCCCGCCTTCACCGAGAAGGATTTCTAATCCACTATACTCCCACCGAGGGAACCTCCACCGAGGAGGATTTGTTACAACACAAGGAGTACCGAACTCCTCTCTCAAACACCGCCTCACAACCCAGGGGTAGGCCCGTAGCCAAACAACCACAAATCACCTCTCCGAAGAGGGATACAAACACAAACTCCACCTCACACTAGAGGGAGCAAAGCACAATCTCAACCTCTACCAAAGAGGGAGCAAACACCACTCCAATCAACCTCTACCAAAGAGGGATACACAAATACAAGGAGGGTTTACAACTTGGAGGCTTCAACAACCTCAAACAATTTCTTTTCCACAAAACAAAGATCCTAATAGAATAGGATAGGAGATAAGCTCAAGTGTGGAAAAACAAAGTGTTTTGATCAAAGAAATACTCTTGGGAAAATACCAAATAGATATGGAAATTTTAGATCAAAAACAACTTCCCAAAAAACCTAATTTCTTTGAAATAAAACAAAACACTTTAAAACAAATAAGATGGATCTTTTTGGCACTTAAACACTTTTGAAAACTTGTTTAAACACTAGAGAAACACTGAAATTTTTCTTGTCAAAAGTCTTATCAAAATCCCCAAAGAGATGGGGTATTTATAATCCCAAAAGAAAACTAGCCGTTAGGCTGATCTGTCAGCCTGACAGGCTGGCGGTCGACCGGCCGGTCGACCGCCAACGGTCAAAAACATGACCGTTGGAGCAGCCCGGTCGACCGCCCGGTCGACCGCCCGGATACAGAGAGCAAAGCTCTCTGGTCCGGTCGACCGCCCGGTCGACCGGCCTATGTGTCTGCCAGACGTGCACAAGGCTGTGCACGCCGGTCGACCGCCGGGTCGACCGGCCCTTGGTTCGGTAGACCGTGCGGTCAACCGACCTGGCCTGTCAGCCACTGTCCTGGGTCAGAAAATCATGCTAAAAATATTTTAAAAATTCTTTTATCTCTTCTAAAAATCCCCAAAAATAGTTTTAACATTTTGCATTGATATATAAACATGTGATAAAAATTTCAACTCAAATATCAAGCAAGTTAGACTATTTTTGTGTCTTATCATTTTTACCAAAAACCAAAACTGTATTTTATCAAACTAGGATTTTTCAATAGGAAATCTGATTTTTCCTAAAACTCATTGAAATACAAAAACATGATATTTAAACACATTGAAGCATGTTGCATATGGACATAAGTCCAATATACATGAAACATAAATATATCATGGTTTTTGTCTTTAAATCCAAAAATATGTTTTGTTAAAAATACCAAAACATAAAACTACATGAATAGGTATGATAAACTAAGTTTGTATAAGTCATGTAAGCATGTATGTATATAGAGCACATCTAATATACATAAAAATAAAGTAAACTTGTTTTGATCAATCTATTCATGAAAACAAAATCCAAAATATAAAACTTGTGTGTATTGTGCACTTGAGCATATAAACTATTCTTATCTTTACACATGGATCTAAAACTCAATCTAAACTAGGATACCTAAGTCTTCTTGACGATCTTCATCTTCAAGTCAACTCGATCCAAACTCCGTGATCCAACGAGCATGTCTATGAATGATTTTGACGCTCGTGCTCTGGAATCACCAAGTGAAGGCTTCCAAACTCTTCTTTTTTTTGAAGCAATCACCTACTAATATCTTGTTACATGATCTGAAACTAAAATCACAAGATTATTAGTAAACATAACTACATGAGTTAATCATCATCAAAACTAGAGTGGAAGGCCTCTGGGCCAACAATCTCCCCCTTTTGATGATGACAAAACTCATGGAGTTATATATACATGGATTAAAGTTAAGCTTCAAAGAAGCTCCCCCTTAACTCATGCATAAACAAATAAACATAAATATGCAATGAATATGAAACATAAAACATGCATAGATATGCGTAAACAATAGAGGGCTCTAGATACCAATGAAATTTTCAAAAACAAATAAACATGCTCTAGATACCAATTAAACTTAATATATGCAAAACATAAATATACATATAAAAAGAAGAGTTGAGTTTTATATGCATATTAAACTCTCAAATAATTCTCCCCCTTTTTGTCAATCATCAACAAAGGGGTAAAAAAGCAAAACAATAAATTTTTCTCCCCATTTTGTTCGAAACAACGAATCAACAAAAGGTAAAAACCAAAACAATAAAAATAATGTTTTGACCCTTTTTGTCTAAAACAAAAACAAAGTCAATAAGGAGTGACTTTAAACATGATACCAATTAAAAAATATGTCAATGAAGTGCCTCTTGATACCAATTTAAAAAAAATGAAAACAACATCTTGATACCAATTGAAATAATTGTTCATTTTAAACATATGATATCAATTGAAATTATAATTTTCTATCATAAAGTAAGGGAACAAAATACCAATTGAAAACTAAAATATGAGTTTTCTCCCCTTTATGAAAAACCAACTAAAAACATGCATAAGCTTGTTTAAGGATACCAATTGAAAACTAATCAATTGAAACATGATATTCATTTAAACATACAAGCTAAAGCATAAACAAAATATATATGTATGAAAAATTTAATACCAATCGAAATTGATACTATTGGAATTGAAAGCACACATACATACAAACATATATGAGTATACAAGAAAGGTCAAAATTGATACCAATTTGAAAGAATCCAATGATACCATTGAAACAACAATAATATCAAAGTATAACTCATATAACCTATCCTCCCAATCATGTTCAAGTTTAAAATGATTTTCACTATAAAGCATACATGAGCATGATCGCCCATCCATCCGCCCGTGGAAGGTAAGGGTTTTCAAAAACAGGTTTTGAAAAATAGAATATGTTTGAAAACTCTACCATAACGAAGAATCCGAACTAGTTAAATGAAAAACTTGTTAACTAGTACGAAATCCTTCAAGCAAGGAATAAAACAAAAATATTTTTCATGAAAAATGAAACTCACAAGATAGCCAACACTCAAAGTCAATGAAGCACAAATATGACTCATGAAAACAAAACATGAGTAAACATGAAGGTGAGTGTACGAATAAGGTGTGAATATCATAATTTTTGATTGTGCTTGTTTTATAATGTCTTACATTTTTTTTTAAGCACAAAATTATTTCTTGCCAAGCTTGATCTAGCCCATAATGTAAATTATTTTTCAAATGGTATCTTATACAGGTTTATGCATTATTTTTATTAGTATTTCATAAAGGTGGAGAAAATTCTTGTTTTATCTTTAAATCTGTTTTATTTTCAATTGGTATCTTGCTTCCATTTTTATGATAAAAAATACTTTGCTTTGGTATATGTTAACATTATCAATATTGGTACAATAATCTTAAATTAGTATTATTCTCAATTTGGTATCTTTATTGTAAAATAATTTTAGTGTTTACCCAAAAATTTAGTTTTTACTTTCAATTGTTATCAAAATTTACTATATGTATAAAAAAAACTTGCAATGTTTCATTTTCAATTGGTATCTCAAAATGTTGTTTATCTGCAAGTGGTACCAACTTTTATTTTGTCAATTACAATTTGATTTCATTGATATCAAAATTTATTTTCTTGACTTAAAGAAATTTCAAAATTTATTTTAAAGTGGTTTCAAAATATTTAGATATATATTGCTTATATACAAGGGGGCTTAACATCTCCTCTATATATAAATTCATATTGAGTGTACTTTTCATATTGAAGTGATTGACCTCTCTTTGTTATGTAGTACACGTGGGTACGAGGAGCTTAACATCTCCGCTTGTACATTGTATATTATGCTTTATATGAGGTAGGGTATAGTCATCTCTTCTTCATGTAATGCATGTATGCAGGGGAGTTAACTTAACGTCTCTCCTCTTCATGAGTGTATATCATATATATATATCTTTATTGCTTGTTTTTCCTTCACCCCTTTGTTGATGAATTGACAAAAAGGGGAGGAAGAATTTAGAGTGTTTATATATGCATGTTTATATCCTTGTTTATGCATATATCTTTGTTTTATTGATTCATAAGTTTTCTTTTGATATAAACTACATATATATTATTCTTGATTGTTTACACTTACCCTTTTTGATGCATGACAAAAAGAGGGAGAAGTTTTGTAATTGATATGATGATATGATGTTTATGTTTATTGTTCATTTTTATTTGGTATTGGTATCATACATCTTGTACTTGATAGAGCATAACTTGAGCGGGAGGTTTTACAAAACTCTTTCCTAGATTGTTTTTTATATATAGCTCATATATTTTGTCATCATAAAAAAGGGGGAGATTGTTGGCCCAAAGGTTACAATCCCCGGGTTTTGTGTTTTAATGATAACAAAGCATGTAAAGCTATTTGGTACTAATCAAGTTTAAGAGTGTATTTCAGGGTTCGATAAGATGAAACAGGTTCTTCCTATAAAGGAAGATGTTGATGGCTCAAGGGTACTCAAGTTCGGGTTCATAGCTTAAGCTCCAAACGTTGCTCAACGTCACTACTACAGAAGCCTACTTGAAGAGTCAAGTAGCAAATCAGAACCTTGTAAGAAATTAGTTTGTTAAAGGATATAATATATTTTTGAAGCTTAAAAATACACACACACAAGTTCAATATGTTTGATTTTTAGTTTAATCGGTTTTAGATTTCAAGTACACATATATCAGGTTTTGGATTTTAACCAGTTTTAGTTCTGCTGATCTGCTCAACACCCTTTTAGATTTCTAATCATAACGTTTTATTCTTATACTCAAATAACATGATTTAAATTGCATTTCAAAGATAAGGTTCATAGCTACATTTTATATTCAATAATCATTTTCTTATTCAAATGTTAATGATATCAAATATTCGGTTGAAGTCTATTATTATTCGGAAAACAATTTACAGTTTCTGATTTAACATTTTTCTGTATTCTATTGATAACTTTCTACTCCGACGTGATATTAAGTTGATTCAAGTTGCATTAAATAGAAGACTTAAAGTTTTACAAATTATTCCTATACATTTGTTTTTGAATTCTGAAGTTTTAGGCCTGAACACTATGCTCAAAATTGACTAACAGTCTGCCAAATTGGCAGAATGGCTAATTTTCTGGAGGCTAATTTTTAACATGTTTTTAAAGCGTGTTTTGTTGAATTTAAGAGTCAATTTATTCCTTTTAAACCTGGTAAAACTATTCTAAATTTATTTTTCTAAACATACGTAAAGGGTCATTAGGATGGATTAAAATTACAAAAACAATTCTATTGAAAATCAAAGTTTTGGGTTTCAAGAGAAAAAGTTTTCCAGTTTCAGTTTTGTGCTTTTATTTTCAAAAGTCTACTTTAAATTTTTGGTTCTCTAAATCTTTCTTCTGATTTTACTCTCACTTATAAATTCTTGAGCTTCAAATTTATATTTTAGTCCATAAGGTTTTGTAAGAGAGGTTTTTTTCAAGAGAGAGTTTGTGGTCTTTTGATCACCCAGAGATTGTTCCATTATCGTTACGCTATCTCTGGACTAGAGGAGTATTTTGGAGAGTTGTGTACTCCTTGTGGATGTAATCCCTTAGTGAAAGGTTCTATAGTAGATTGGGAAATCCTTTGCGGTAGTGAAGGCGGGGATGTAGAGCAGTGGCTCGAACCTCGAAACAAATCTTCTTGTTTACGATTGCTTTCTTGTATCTACTTATTTTCTTTCATTCATTCATTATTGCCGTTCAATACTCATCTCAACAAGATCACAATTATGCACCTTAAACTCTTATCTAGAGGAATCACGAGGAGAAGTTCAGAGCCCTTCACGAGGAATTCGGATTCAAGTCTTGTTTTGAGTGATCGATTGCATCATCTCATTTTTATATTGTATTGAATGTCTAGTTGTAATTTCAATAGGAAGGGGACGTGGACCGCTCAAGAGAAGACGACGGCGACGTGATGCTAATTCCTCTTCGTTCTGTTCTCAGACCCAAACTATAGCTCTGGCTTGGGCCAGGTCTTAGTAGGTCAGGAAGGTGTATTCCGAGGCACGAGATCCAGGGTAGCTGTACGCTATAATTATGAGCAGCCATCCTCTTCAATTGGGGTAATGTCACCGAACCATTGAAAAGTTTATTCCACTGGTCTCACGATGAAGGGGAAGCTAGTGGATATGCCTCTTCAGCAACGGTCAGCTCGGTACAAACGGGCAGAGTATTGGTGCGTATAGACGATAACGGCCATGATGACTCCACCGACAGATGGAAGCCCAAGAGCAAGCCTCCAAGGCCCAGGGAGAAGCCTTGGACAACATCCAACAAATGCTCACTCAACTCCTCACCAACCGGAATGATAATGGTACCAGAAGCAATCATAATGAGGAGGAGCATAACGATGATGAGCAACCTAAGACTGAGAGTCAAAGGAAAGCTCTTCCATCGATACTGAAGTTCTTAAAGGCATCCAAGCTCAGGTCGCATCCTTAGCTCAGAGATAT
Organism: Agave tequilana; assembly: GCA_038442645.1. Taxonomy (NCBI): domain Eukaryota; kingdom Viridiplantae; phylum Streptophyta; class Magnoliopsida; order Asparagales; family Asparagaceae; genus Agave; species Agave tequilana. Next base: position 242,854 of record JAVJIF010000612.1, read on the forward strand.
GAATTGAAGAAGGCAGGCATGACTCATCCTTACCCACTTGAATGGGACTCAGTGCCATATCCTCTAAAGTTTAAACCACCTACGTTACATACGTATGATTGTAAAAGCTCGCTAAATCAGCATATCTATTACTTTCAGTCTCAGACTGGTAATTTTATAGATAATGATGCTATTATGGCCAGATTGTTTATTGATACTCTCAAAGGAGTAGCCTTCGACTGGTTCAGAAGCCTTCCACCAGGCTCTATCAATTCATGGATCAATTTAGAGACTCGGTTCCTCTCTCATTTTTATGAGGATGACACAAGGTGACAATAGATAAACTCCTCTCCACTGTGCAGAAAAAAGGAGAATCCATCCGTAATTACATTGAACGGTTCAGAAACTTATCTCTGATGTACCCGGCAAGGATGCCATTGCCTATGTTGTTGCAGATATGTAGCATAACTTTCTGGACCAAGTGGAGATTCATGTGGGAGCTGTCAAGACTCATACCTGGAAAGAACTAGTCGAGCAAGCTGAAATAGCCGAAAAGTCAGCTAAAAAGTTTGAACCATCTACTCCCAAAGGCAAATGGGGTATGAATATTAAAGGGCATGGCGAGATGGCACAATCTTCCCAAGCCAAAGGGAAGGAGACTATGTCCGTTGAGTTATCAGGGGATACTCCTCCGAAGACTAAGAAGAGCGGCGTCAATAATCAGGAGTTTAAGTTTCCTCCAAAGCAATACTCCTTCAAAGATGAGCAAGTGGTTACAATATTCCATTTGCTCAAAAAAGGAATAAGTTGAAGCTGTTAGAGGCTCGACGCCCAGACAAAGTGGGACGCATAAACGATCCCAGTTATTATCTTTTCCATAGGATGGTTCATCATCCTACCAACAAATGCTTTGACCTTAATGAAAAAATTCAGGCTTTAGTCGATGTCGGGGTTCTAACTTAAAGTCAGAACAGCAGAAAGTCACTCCAAACATGGTGACTCTCGAATTTGGCACTATGCCAAAGGTCACAGTCCCTGATGGATTTTTTCCAATCGCTAAGACACGGCTAGAGATAAATAATCCTTCAGCTAAACAGCAAGAGGCTAAAGGTCTTGTTCCCTTGACATTGAAAATAGGAAAAATCATGAGGGTGCACCCAGACCTCGCCTAAGACAAACAATGGGATTCAAAGAAATCCAAGTCAAAAGGGAAATCCTGCAACGTTGTCTCTATTTTGCCAGATGATGACATCATAACAACAGCTTCTCGTAGCGATTCTGAAAACGAGAGGCACATTTTCATGGCACAGGTTGATGTACCCAACCAATGGGTACTCGGTCTGGGAAATCATACTTGAAACAGTAAGAGAAAGCTACTGACGAGACACAATAGCAAATGATGTCAGTAGAAATAACTATTCCAGCTTCAGTCCTGACTTCAGGAAAGGAAAAGCAGAGAGACGTCCGGTTTGATCGCATCTTGAAGAAACCTTTAGGCCTGGGACTTGACGTTCCTTTCCGCTTTGACATAATGGCACAACTAGCTGATTGAGGTAAAACCTGCACACAAAATACGGAATTATAGAACTAAAGAAAGGAGATGTGCAAGTGCTCAATTCTTCCGCTATAGCAAGTGGCTATGCGGGTCATGATCCACAAAGAGGGTTTGCGATGGAAAGCTTTATGGTTCTTTATTGAAATCGTTATGAAAATAAGCGAAAGTTCTTCTCTGTTTTAAAGTTATAAAAATGAAAAAGAAAGTTATAGTTAAAGTTAGAAGAATATGAAAGACGAAGAAGGTGGAAAAATCAGAAAACAATAAAAGCGACTATGTACAATGAAGTGGAGAGAAGAATGAAAACGATTTGGAAGAAGTGGTTGGTGATCTAAACTAAGAAAGAAAAGAAAAGAAGTAAAGAAAAGTGAAGAGATACTTACCTAGGTTGATTGATGACTTACTTGGAAACCTTTTTGCAAGTTCTACCTTTTTGCTTCGGAGGCGTTCAACGCATAGATCATAAACTCGAGCTCGGTCCCCGTGCACATTATATCGTCAAGCATAAGAAGAACGAAGTGATGCGGATCTTGGAAGAGGAGAACGTCTTCATGAACTATCTCTGGCTCTCACGTAGCTTAGTTATACTTGCTTTGAAATTCACTTGTACCCTCAACAAATACAACCAAGGTAAAGTAGAAGAGGAAGAGGAAAGCAAAACAAATGTAAAGTAAAGCAGAATAGAAAACAAACAAAACATTTACCTTTATTACTTGCTGAGACAATGAAAGAAAGGAGTAGGGTACATCGTCGGTGTCTGATTGGTAGTCAAAAGTGCATTTTTATCATCATATTTACCATCACATTTTCATATTTATTCATTTAATTCTGCACATTTATTAATAATTTGTAATTTATTGTGTGCAGGCCTCGAATTATTATTTTAACAATAAATAAAGCTTAAAGAGCCCAAAAGCCCAGATCCAAGCCCATATTTGAAGCCCAAGAGTCAAAGTGCAAATATCAATTGTCAAAGTGCAAATATACAAGGGCTAAAGTTGCAAATATCAAAGATGAGGGAAGGATAGAATTCTACCCAACCCTAAACTCTTGCAGGATGAGCATAAAAGCCAAAGATGAGAAGGAAATTCGTTTAAAAGAGATTGGGAGAATACAAAATCTAGGTAACTTGATTATCAAGTTATCTCGAAATCCCAATATGGAGAGCCAGGATCATACTTCCAGAAGCAAGCGCCTAGATGGACGGACCAGGTGAGGCCACACGCCAAAGCGCGTGGCCAGATTCCACAAAAGTGCCGCAAATCCGCGGCAAAATCCAAGATTCCGCGGCACTTTGAGCTTATCCAGAAACTAATTTTCGTGGGCAACTTCATCCGGGACTCCTCTACCTTCTGCACCTATAAATACCCCCTGCAGTGCAACGTACAGAGTCGTCCAGAGGCGAGCAAAGGGCCAAAAGCTAGGATTTAGTTTTTAGGTTAGATTTTATTTTCGTTTTTATTTTGTAAACTTTGTAACTGAGAGTGGAGGAAGCTTTCATGGAGGATGGAGTCTTCGCTTGTACTGAGGTGACAGCGGTATAAGCCCGCTTATCTTCCATTGTTAATGAAATCCATTTAAGGTTCGTTTTTGTTATTATTTTATGTTTTTCATCTCTTGTTTATTCTTGTGTTTCTATGTTCCTATTTTCTTTCTTCTATGTGTTCTCTAATGCCTTGTGAACAATGAGACCCAACTGCTTCAAGACTGCCTAGCCAACGAAGATCCCTTGATGGCTTATGGCGATGAACATCCTATACGCCATACTTGCAAGTCTTCCGAGAAAAGGTAAATCATCGCACGGATCAAAGGTAAGCAGGCTGAAGAGGTTCGTACGTGTTTTCTTTCTTTTCTTCCTTTAGTTTAGATCCACATCTTCCACAATTCTTTTCTTCACTTCATTGTAAATACCATTCATTGTAAATACCACTTCCTTTCTAACATAACTAATAAAAATAAAAACTTTAGAGAAACTTGCTTAACGCTTCCATCGCAGTCCCTCCCTGAGGATCACGACCCGCATAGCCCTGCTACCGCGGATTAGAATTGAGAACTTGCACATCCTATTCTTAAAACTAAAATACTATCTTTTGTGTGCAGGAAATCTCAGTCAACAAATTGGCACCGTTGCCGGGGAGGGACGGTAAGTTTATCTCTAAAACAAAAATTTAATTTTTAACTAATTCTTTATTCTTTTCTGTTTGCAGGTTTGGAGAACAGGAAACAGAAACATAGCAGCAGCAGTGGACATATAGCTCCTCTGTGCCTCTGCCCTCGAAGGCAGAGCATCAGAGACTACTGTATTGTCGCGGATCCGCGGCCATAGCCGCGGAAACGCGGCAACAGTAGAGGATTACTCACTGAAATTTTTGCAGGATTCTGCAAATTGCAAATACTGTTTTCTGCTCTGTTGGGTTTGTTCTGTGATAAACCTGTATACTGCTAATTAATTCAACAGTAAATTATTTGTTGTTAAAGATAAAATTGATTAGACGTTTGCATATTAGGCACGTGTCTTTTCAATTCCTTTATTTTTACTGTTGAAGAGTGCTGGAGAAGCAAGGTACGTACGCATTGCATGTAGAATAGGACTCATCTCTTGGTTGATTTTCTGCTGTGAGTGAATTCTATCTATTTATCTTGTACACTTGCACTAATTCATCTTAAGGGCATAACCCATTAACAAGATAAGGTGGGGATTTCATCACCCTTCCTTAGCCCAAAAATCATATCCCAAGCACTCACTAACCCAAGCCTAACATAAAAATTAGTAGACGTTGGCCCTAGGGACATCTCGGACTCAATAGGAGATTATCCTAAGGGGGAACAGTGCTGGAAGTTGACTCTTGTCAAATCAGTGTCTAGGAAAGGGATTGAGGGCCGAAAGCCCGAAGATTGGTGGTTATTTAATTAAGGAACGTCTTTGACGGAAAACCTCCCACCACTCTTGCCCTGACCTGGCTGATTAACTTGTGGTCAAAGTCTGCACCCAACCTCCTATGGACGGTCTAACCAGTTAGGAGTCGTCTAGGTCATAGGTCTACCCTAACTTAGGTTAGAATTTTTCTTTTTTTGTTTGTTGTGTTTGTGTTGGTGTGATATGGCATATAAGAATAATTCCAATTTTAATCCATATTACACCCCTAACTATTATTCGGATATTACCAACCCGGCATACCCTAACTTTGACCAATCTAGTGTGCCGGAATGGTCTTATCCGAATGAATATAACCCACACCCCCATCTTATGACTATAATTTCCATAATAATTTCAACTCGTCACAGAGTTCATGGGGTTTCGAGTCCCCCGAGTCTAATTCTCAACCAAATTGTCCTCCATATCCATCTAGTCCACATTCTTCCCAAGATTCATACTCAGATCCACCCATTCAGAATAGAAAACCATCTATCGGGGAAATGATGAGTATGCACGAGTCCAAGCAACAACCACCATCAATCTTAGACATGATGATGCGTGAGTCCACCGATTCACAACTTCATCACGATCTCACTTCCTCTTTCCAAATCCAATTCCAAAAGAGGCTTGAAGCCATGACTCAGGCTAGATTAGCTCGCGAGCATGATTTAGATATGATGGTTCAATCTTTGCGTTCTTACAGTTCGGCAAATTCTGATATCGCTGACCACTCTCTTAGAGCCGACAAACCAAGTTGCTTTGGACAACAAGATTCTATTTCAGTGCCATCATCTGAACTTGCCGAAACTCTAATTCTTGATAATTTGGCAAGTTTTTCCTTTCCTGAAATAGAACTTGAGCATGAATATGATCATGATCTCCCACTTGATGATTCAATTTTATTTCCTGATCCAATAATGACTCCAGTGTCTCCACCTGATTTCACTTCTCCCGAGTCAACATTGGATCCTATTCCAATTCATTATGAAATTGAATCACCCATTTTAGATGATCATATTGAACTTGACCTAGATTCTCACAATCTCTTTACTTCTGAAACTGATTGTACAATTCTGACGGAAGATGTTGAACTTAGTTTTGAAGAATTGTATGGCGATGAGCTAGAATTCCTTAATATTGGAAGTAAAGAGATATCACCCATATTAGGTCACATTCCATTGTGGGAAGAAGATTGTGGACTTGAGTTTCAATTTCTTGACTTGGACCCAATTCTTGAACCTAGCCCGACTCCTGAGCCCTTACTTGATTTGAGCATCTTCCTTGAGTCGGTATTCGTTCCCGTACCTATAATGTCCAAGTCAATAATTCCATCTTTTCATACTCCATTTTGGGACAAGGAGGTTGAGACAATTAACTCTGAAATTTATTATGAAAATTGGAAATTTGATGGGGTGGAAATACTAAAAACTGATTATACATATATTTTAGTGGGTTATGTAAGAAAAGTTTCTGGTGGGTTCTACCAAATTATCTGTTATCTTGATTGGGCCGCATTTCGTGGACCAATTAGACCACCTCCGGAACCACCACCCTAAGGTAACTTCCGCCTTCCCTTGTTCTGTTTCATGCATATATGCATTCATTCATACATTGAGGACAATGCATGAGATAAGTGTGGGGGTGGGCTTTACTAACATACTAACATAGGTAAAAACTAACAAAAAAAAAATTGCTAATAAAAAAAATTTTTTAAAAAAAAATTGTTATAAAAAGGAAATATTTTGACTTATTTTTTTGAAAGAAATCTAAGTTAGTTTTAAGGATTAGGAAAATCACGATTAGGATTTCTAAAAACTTGGTCAAAATAAATAAATTGTTTAAATTTTTAGGTATAGGAGGAGAAATTGAATAAATAATTAGTCTTGATTTTTACCTTAATGAAATGTGCATACCAAATGCATATTTAGGATTCTAAGACAAAGACCTTGTGCCTCATAAAAAAAAAAAAAAAAAATCACCAATTAAGCTGATACATGTGCCTCAAGAAGCATAAGTATTCATGCCTAAAGGTGAGTAAATAAAATAAAGTCCTTAGTTTTGGGGCCTAGTTCACTCGAATTTGAGTCCGCGGGGTGTTTTCTCACCTGGTGCCCTAAAGCCAACCGGTTTGGGAGTCATCGACTTTAAGTTCGTTACATGGGTGGATTAGAAAGCCTAAGAAGACTAAGAAATATAATATATGTATTAACACATCTAATAATCAATTAGTTAGGTATGAGGGCCTCAAGAAGCCTTGATGCTTACACGAAAGAAAATTAGATGCGTTATACATATTTAAAAAAAATAATAAATAAAAAAAAGAAAAAGAAAAAAAAATAAAGAGGCATGAGAGTCCAAGTTAAGGAATTCCTAGTAAAAACATAAGGATGCATATGATTTTTGGTAACGAAAAAGACTATATTAGAAATTCAATTTTAATTCTTACCTAAAATGGAAAACAATTAACTTTATTAAGACTAAGTTTAAAGAATGAATAAAAATGAGGATCCTAAAACTTATAGACTACTTAGTCTCTTCAAATAATAATTCAAATATTTTCCTTTTATGGATTTTGTGGGTGCAATCCGCTGAAAACCCTCACGAGACAACACTCGTCCTCTAGGGTAACCTAGAGGTTTAACGGCTTGTTGCACGTGCTAAGTGCAATCGTGATTCCTACGAAAGTGAGTTAGGTTAGATTAACTTTTTCTTTTTCTTTGTTTTTACTCGAGGACGAGCAAAAAGATAAGTGTGGGGGTGTGATTGGTAGTCAAAAGTGCATTTTTATCATCATATTTACCATCACATTTTCATATTTATTCATTTAATTCTGCACATTTATTAATAATTTGTAATTTATTGTGTGCAGGCCTCGAATTATTATTTTAACAATAAATAAAGCTTAAAGAGCCCAAAAGCCCAGATCCAAGCCCATATTTGAAGCCCAAGAGTCAAAGTGCAAATATCAATTGTCAAAGTGCAAATATACAAGGGCTAAAGTTGCAAATATCAAAGATGAGGGAAGGATAGAATTCTACCCAACCCTAAACTCTTGCAGGATGAGCATAAAAGCCAAAGATGAGAAGGAAATTCGTTTAAAAGAGATTGGGAGAATACAAAATCTAGGTAACTTGATTATCAAGTTATCTCGAAATACCAATATGGAGAGCCAGGATCATACTTCCAGAAGCAAGCGCCCAGATGGACGGACCAGGTGAGGCCACACGCCAAAGCGCGTGGCCAGATTCCACAAAAATGCCGCAAATCCGCGGCAAAATCCAAGATTCCGCGGCACTTTGAGCTTATCCAGAAACTAATTTTCGTGGGCAACTTCATCCGGGACTCCTCTACCTTCTGCACCTATAAATACCCCCTGCAGTGCAACGTACAGAGTCGTCCAGAGGCGAGCAAAGGGCCAAAAGCTAGGGTTTAGTTTTTAGGTTAGATTTTATTTTCGTTTTTATTTTGTAAACTTTGTAACTGAGAGTGGAGGAAACTTTCATGGAGGATGGAGTCTTCGCTTGTACTGAGGTGACAGCGGTATAAGCCCGCTTATCTTCCATTGTTAATGAAATCCATTTAAGGTTCGTTTTTGTTATTATTTTATGTTTTTCATCTCTTGTTTATTCTTGTGTTTCTATGTTCCTATTTTCTTTCTTCTATGTGTTCTCTAATGCCTTGTGAACAATGAGACCCAACTGCTTCGAGACTGCCTAGCCAACGAAGATCCCTTGATGGCTTATGGCGATGAACATCCTATACGCCATACTTGCAAGTCTTCCGAGAAAAGGTAAATCATCGCACGGATCAAAGGTAAGCAGGCTGAAGAGGTTCGTACGTGTTTTCTTTCTTTTCTTCCTTTAGTTTAGATCCACATCTTCCACAATTCTTTTCTTCACTTCATTGTAAATACCATTCATTGTAAATACCACTTCCTTTCTAACTTAACTAATAAAAATAAAAACTTTAGAGAAACTTGCTTAACGCTTCCATCGCAGTCCCTCCCTGAGGATCACGACCCGCATAGCCCTGTTACCGCGGATTAGAATTGAGAACTTGCACATCCTATTCTTAAAACTAAAATACTATCTTTTGTATGCAGGAAATCTCAGTCAACAGTGTTACTCTCAACATCAGCCCCTCTCTCTTACTTACATGAATCTTCTTCTACCCTAAGTTACATACAAATTACATAATAAGAAAAGAAAAACCTAAATTATAAAGAATTAAAACTAGGCTAAATCCTAATCTGCATTGGCGTCCAATTTTCAGCGTAAGTACAGGCCTTTTATAGGCATAAACCCAACAACCAGGATCCCGGGGAGGTCGGGGGAGCAAACGCTCCCCCTAACTCCCCAACAAAGCCGCGGAAACGCGGCCCAAGCCGCGTTTCCACGGCCAGGGTGTGGCCAGATGGCCACACCCTGTTGGTGGGTCTCTCCGGGGGTTTCTTCGGGCTTTATCCTTTGTTTGTTTTGTCGTTTGAGCCCCAGATTCTGACGAAATGACCTTGGATTCTTGGCTTTAACCGATCGATTCTTAGAGGATTCTTCTCAACCGGTTTCAACCTCATGATTTTGCCCTGATTTTGTGAGTGCGAATTAATTCTGATTTAATTCAGAATTCTGGTGGGCTTTTGGGCTCATTTCTCTTCATCTCCTTAAGGATTGGGCCTGCAAATAAATTAGACAAATAATTAGGACAATGCAGGCTTTTATTCTAAAATAAGTATAGAAATGTAACATTAAATATGCAACATTAGCAACCAATCACGCCCCCATACCTATCTTTTGCTCGTCCTTGAGCAAAACAACTAAATTATACTAAGGATTATTAGACCACTTTTGCAGGTCGCGCGATTGCACTGAGCATGTGCAACAAGCCGTTAAACCTCTAGGTTCCCCTTAGAGGACGAGTTTTGTCTCGTGAGGGTTTTCAGCAGATTACACCCACAAAATCCATAAAGAAAGAGAAATAAAGAGTTAGTATTTTCGAAAAGCATTTTGAAAGAGAAAAATATTTGAAATATGATTGTAAGATCTAAGCAATCTATAAGTTATAGGAAAGCCAAATTTTTCATTCCTAAACTTAGTCTTTATTCAAAAATTTGTTATCAGTCAAACTAAGGAGTCAAATTGTGCTTCTCATCTAGTCTATTACTTTACCCTAAGTCATATGCACCTTGTGAATGTGAAAATTTTGACTAAGAGTTCATTAACTCTAACTCTTATGCCTTATTTATTTATATATACTCTTTTTTTTTTGTGGTATTATTCCTTAGTTCTATTAGGCTTTCTAATCTGCTCATGTAACGAGCCTCTGATCGATGACTCCCAAACCAAACGGTCTTAGGGCACCAGGTGAGAAAACACCCCCAAGGACTTAAGGACTAGAGCAAATAAGGCCACAAAACTAAGGATTTTATTATATAAACCTCTTTTAGGCGTGAATACTTATGCTTTATTAGGCACAAATACCCAGCTTAATCAGAAGATTTTTCTTTTCAAACTTATCTAATCATCTTTCGCATAAATACTAAGGCTTGCTTAGGCCAAAGCACCTAGCTAGTCAATAATTAGATTTGTTTGTATGTATATATATATATATATATATATATATATATATATATAACTTATCTAATCATCTTTCGCATAAATACTAAGGCTTGCTTAGGCCAAAGCACCTAGCTAATCAATAATTAGACTTTTTTTTTTATAAGGCATAAGAATCTTTATTTTTGAACCCTAAGTGTGTAAGTGTATGAAGTGTGCATATTTCATCAAGGTAAAGATCAAGACCAAATTACTTTGACAAATTATCTTCCTAACTCTAAAAATCAAACAAATAATCTTATGTTGACCAAGTATAAGAAATCCTAATTTGGATTTTCCTATTCCTTAAAATTAACTTAATTTCTTACAAAAATAAGTCAAAATATTGTTTTTATTTTTCAAAAAGTTTTTAAAAGTAAAGAAAATTGTTTTTTTTTAAAGAAAAAGAAAAGTTATGTTAGACCCTCCCCCACACCTATCTCATGCATTGTCCTCAATGTATGAATTAATGCATAGATGCATGAAAAAGAAGAAAGGAAAGGAAAGTGTTACCTTATGGTGGTGGTTCTGGTGGTGGTCTGATTGGTCCACGAAACATGACCCAATCAACTTTTCTTGGGTCTCGGAGGAACCCACCAGAAATATCTTTAATATAACCCATTAAAAAGATAAATCCATGAAGGATCTTTATGAAATATTTAACCCCATCTAATTTCCATATTCCATAATTGATTTCGGAGTCAAATTTGTCAACCACCTCGTCCCAGAATTAGTATGAAATGATAGAATGGTTGACTTGGGCTCAGGAAGGACAGGAACTAATACCGACTCAGGAAGGTGACTTAAGTCAAGTAAAGGTTCAGGAGTCGAAATTGGATCAAGAAGCAGGTCCAAGTCAAGAAGTTGAAACTCAAGTCTACATGTATTTTCTAACAATGGGATGTGACCTAATTTGGGTGATTCCAGTTCAGGAATGATAGGTGGAGGAATCAAAACTGACTCTAAAATATTACTCAAGTTTGGTAACACAACAGGAGTCAATATTGATTCAAAAAGTTGAACTGGATCACAGATTTGGGAATCTAGGTCACATATCTCATTGAGTTCAATATCAAAAAATTGAGAACTTGCCAATTTGTCAATAGGATCTTCAAAAGTGTATAGTTGGTCAAGTTCAACATGATCCTCAAAGATAGGTGATTCAATTTCTTTATGAATTGGTACAGGATCCAATGATGACTCCGGGAAAAGATTGAAGTCAGGTGAAGATACCGGAGTCATAATCGAATCAGGAAAATAGAATTGAATCACTAAGTTGGGGTTCAGGATCATAATCATTTTCAAGTTATATTTCAGGAAAAGGAAAATTAGCCAAACTATCAATATCATTTGGAGTTTGGGTAAGTTCACATGGTTGTTTTGAAATGGAATCTTGATTTCCAAAACAACCTGACTCTTCGGCTCCAACAGAATTGGTAGTGACATCAGAACTGGTCCAACGGTACGTAGAGATTCGACCATCATATCTATGTCACTATTACGAGCGTTTTGAGCCTGAGTCATGGCTTCAAGCATCTTTCATAGTTGATAGGTTCATTGTTTTGATGAAAAGATGAAGAACTGTCTTGGAAGTGTTAGTAAAATTGTGAGTCCATCAGATTTTGGGATTTGTGTTTGGACTCACGCATACTCATTTCCATAATTGATGGTTTCCTATTTTGGACGGGTGGAACTGAGTATGAATCTTGAACATAATGTGGACTGGGTGGAGAAGGAGAGCAAGGAGGTGAATCCTCACTGACTCGGTGAAGAGTTAAAATCATTATGGAAATTATAGTTATTAGATGGGGGGTATGGGTCATATTGATTTGGATAAGACCAATCCGGCACACTAGGTTGGTCAAAGTTATGATATGCCGGGTTGGTAATATCCGAAAATGAAGTCAGTGTGTAATATGGATTATTATTGAAGTTGAAAAAATTATTATTATAGTCCATATCACACAATAGAATACAAACAAAGAAAAACAAACAAATAAACTAACAAAAAAGAAAAAATTCTAGCCTAAGTTAGGGTAGACTTAGGACCTAGACGACTCCTAACTGGTTAGACTGTCCACGGGAGGTCTAATGTAGACTTTAACCACAAGCTAATCAGCCAGGTCAGGGCAAGGTTGGTGGGAGGTTTTCCATCAAAGACGTTCCTTAATTAAATAACCACCAACCTTCGGGCTTTCGGCCCTCAATCCCTTTTCTAGACACTGATTTTGCAGGAGTTAGATTCCAACATTTTTCCCCCTTAGGATAATCTCCTAATTGAGTCCGAGATGTCCCTAGGGCCAACGTCTACTCAATTTTAGTTAGGCTTGGGTTAGTGAGTGCTTGAAATGTGATTTTTGGCTAAGGAAGGGTGATTAAATCCCCACCTTATCTTGTTAATGGGTTAGTGCCCTTAAGATCAATTTGTGCAAGTGTACAAGATATGTAAGATTTACTCAAAGCGATATAAATCAACCAAGAAGTGAGTCCTATGTTATATGCAATGCAGACGTACCTTGCTCCAGCACTCTTCAACAGTAAATATAAATGAATTGAAAAGACGCGTGCCTAAAATGCAAACGTCTAATCAATTTTTAACTTTTGCAGCAAATGTTTTACTGTTGATTATTAGCAGGTTTTTGTGATGGCATATAAGAAATAAATAATTGCAGCAAACTAGAATTTGTAAACTAAGCAGCCCTGCAAAAAGCTGTTAGTAGTCAACTCTTCATTGCCGCGGTTTCGCGGCTTTTGCCGTGGAAATGCGGCAATTCAGAGGGCCCTTGGTCGCTGCTTTCTAGAGCAGAGGCCCAAGGCCACTTGTATGTCACTGCAATATTAATTTCCTGCTTTGATTGCCCTATAACCTGCAACAGAGAAGAAACTTCGTTTAGTTCTAAAAAATTTTCAAAAAAATTCAGATTTCAATAAAAAACATGTTACCCTCCCCGGCAATGGCGCCAAAATTTGATTGAGGTAAAACCTGCACACAAAATACGGAATTATAGAACTAAAGAAAGGAGATGTGCAAGTGCTCAATTCTTCCGCTATAGCAAGTGACTATGCGGGTCGTGATCCACGAGGAGGGTTTGCGATGGAAGCTTTACGGTTCTTTATTGAAATCGTTATGAAAATAAGCGAAAGTTCTTCTCTGTTTTAAAGTTATAAAAATGAAAAAGAAAGTTATAGTTAAAGTTAGAAGAATATGAAAGACGAAGAAGGTGAAAAAATCAGAAAACAATAAAAGCGACTATGTACAATGAAGTGGAGAGAAGAATGAAAACGATTTGGAAGAAGTGGTTGGTGATCTAAACTAAGAGAGAAAAGAAAAGAAGTAAAGAAAAGTGAAGAGATACTTACCTACGTTGATTGATGACTTACTTGGAAACCTTTTTGCAAGTTCTACCTTTTTGCTTCGGAGGCGTTCAACGCATAGATCATAAACTCGAGCTCGGTCCCCGTGCACATTATATCGTCAAGCATAAGAAGAACGAAGTGATGCGGATCTTGGAAGAGGAGAACGTCTTCATGAACTATCGCTGGCTCTCACGTAGCTTAGTTATACTTGCTTTGGAATTCACTTGTACACTCAACAAATACAACCAAGGTAAAGTAGAAGAGGAAGAGGAAAGCAAAACAAATGTAAAGTAAAGCAGAATAGAAAACAAACAAACATTTACCTTTATTACTTGCTGAGACAATGAAAGAAAGGAGTAGGGTACATCGTCGGTGTCACTCTCAACATCAGCCCCTCTCTCTTACTTACATGAATCTTCTTCTACCCTAAGTTACATACAAATTACATAATAAGAAAAGAAAAACCTAAACTATAAAGAATTAAAACTAGGCTAAATCCTAATCTGCATTGGCGTCCAATTTTCAGCGTAAGTACAGGCCTTTTATAGGCATAAACCCAACAACCAGGATCCCGGGGAGGTCGGGGGAGCAAACGCTCCCCCTAACTCCCCAACAAAGCCGCGGAAACGCGGCCCAAGCCGCGTTTCCGCGGCCAGGGTGTGGCCAGATGGCCACACCCTGTTGGTGGGTCTCTCCGGGGGTTTCTTCTGGCTTTATCCTTTGTTGGTTTTGTCGTTTGAGCTCCGGATTCTGACGAAATGACCTTGGATTCTTGGCTTTAACCGATCGATTCTGAGAGGATTCTTCTCAACCGGTTTCAACCTCATGATTTTGCCCTGATTTTGTGAGTGCGAATTAATTCTGATTTAATTCAGAATTCTGGTGAGCTTTTGGGCTCATTTCTCTTCATCTCCTTAAGGATTGGGCCTGCAAATAAATTAGACAAATAATTAGGACAATGCAGGCTTTTATTCTAAAATAAGTATGGAAATGTAACATTAAATATGCAACATTAGCAACCAATCACTAGCCAATATTCCAACTCATATCACCATACACGAGCTGCTTCGTCTCTCGAAAGAGACAAGAGAGGCACTCATGGACGAACTGGCTAATTCAGAATCATTTCTGACACATATGCCAGAAACTCCTGGAGATGACAGTCAACTCTTGAGTTCTGAATGCCATCATTTTCAATCAAAAGTACCTGCTATTACTTTCATAGTCGAGGACATGTCCTCAAGGACAATAAACACGATCGACCTTCCTACTATACTGGATATATCGGCTCGACGTGCATTGAAAGAATACAGGTTGATTCAGGGTCCGCACTCAGCATTATTCCCAAAAGGCTCCTCTACTTCCTTGGGATACCGCTTTATCGACTGTCTACAACGACTACTGTGATATACGGTTTTAATGCAGGAAGTAGTCACCCACTGGGAAAGATTCGACTCCGTTGTCGAATAGGAGACCTGAAATCAGAAGAGACGTGCTACGTCATTGACGCTGGCACGTCATACAACTTGTTGCTAGGACGACCTTAGATCCATGCTAACTGAATCGTTCCTTCTACTCTGCACCAATGCTTCAAGTATGTAGAAGACAATGCAACGGTACAGCTGTTCAAAGGAGTGAAAAATTACTTCACTGATGCTCTTCTATATCAGGAGGCTAATAAAGTGTCAGAAGAACCGTTGCCTGATGACGATGACAGTGGCAATGAAGCACATTCGGAGTCTGAAGAAGACACCCCAGCTACTTCGGCTTATGAACCAATTGTAGCATATATTAATAATAATGTAATAATCCCATTAGGGATGATGATGAATGGGTAATTAATGAGTGTATTACTTTTGATTATCCTGACAGTGTCGAATTATTCGAATATGTTGACAATAGCTCTCTACACATGCCTTTACCTATACTAAGCATGACAAGCACATCTGTAGAGTGTGCAGAAGCGTTTGTCTTCGTGGTTCCTCTATCCAAAAGGAATCAAGCACCGATAGTATTCGGTAGGGCCCAACTACGAAGGTTTGCAAACACAGATTCGAGTCATACTCAGAGCCCCCATAATTTTTCCATTATGCACGATCAGCACAGCATATGATGAGAAAATGGGATACAACCTATAGCATGGAAAGGGTTTGAACTTTGGGAAAGGACGACACAGTTTTCTACAAAATTTCGTGCCAAAGGGGAAACCAGCGAATTACTATGACAAAACACATATGGGGTTGGGATACGTTACACCTCCTACTCCTACTCCGTTTCAATCCAAAGGCAACGAATCAATCCTGTCACATTCTGCCTCGTTATCTGAATGGGTGTCAGATGTTAGTACAAGGATGCTTTTCAAGATTCTTTCTATTAATATGACTTTGATCAACCGATTGGAGCACGAGGAGGCCATTGAAACTCTTGACGTTGAATCTGGGGCTCAACAACTTGATTTCCAGTAGGAAAAGCGATTAGAATAACACAAACCGCCTGCTAAACACAGGGTGATTCAGGTCAATTTGGGTAGTCAAGATCACCCTAAACCCATCTCTATAAGTGAGGGTTTATCACTTACAGAGAGAAGAATTGATAGTACTCATACGAGAGTATATCGATGTCTTTGCATGGAATTACAAAGATATGCCCGGTCGTGATCCACAAATAGCAATGCATCATCTGAATATTAAGTCTGACGTCAAGCCAGTGAAACAACAACAACGACGGTTTCACCCTGATATTATGGAAGCTATTGAAGCTGAAGTTCATAAACTCATCGCATGTGGTTTCATATAGGAGGAGCAACATCCAAACTGGGTTGCTAAAATTATTCCCGTTCTTAAAAAGAATGAAAAAGTCTAGATCTGTATTGACTACCGCATCTCAATGCAGCCTGCCCTAAAGATGAGTTCCCATTGCCCATCACTAACATCATGACAGACAATACCTGTGACTTTGAGAGAATATCTTTTATGGATGGCTTTTTAGGCTATAATCAAATCAAGATATACCCAGAAGATGAGAAGCATACTTCATTCAGGACGTCATTGGGGGTATGCTGTTATATTGTGATGCCCTTCGGATTAAAGAACGCAGGAGCAACTTATCAACGTGCAATGAGTATAATTTTTCGTAGCCACCTCTTAAAAATGGTGGAATGCTATGTCGATGACATTGCTGTCAAGAGTTGCGATAAGAATGATCATCTTCGTGACCTAAAGACAACGTTTGATATAATGCGATCCTATCAGCTGAAAATGAACCCAACAAAGTCCTTCTTGGGTGTTTCAAGTGGCAAGTTCCAAGAATCCTAAGAATCTCAAAGAACTCAGGGGTCTGCAAGTCAGGTTGGCCTATATCAGAAGATTCACTCGCAAATCTCTCGGGCCGTTGTCAACCATTCACCCAGCTTATGAAAAAGGGCATTTTTTATATGGGATAAAGCCTGTCAAGAAGCTTTCGATGATATCAAAAGATACCTCACTAAACCCCCAGTCTTAGTGGCTCCCACATCAGGAAAACCTGATCAGTCACATATATTGCATATACAATGTCACATTATCACACTTTTTATCTAATAAATCCTATTAATATGTCTTATTCTTCTTTGTTAAATGTAGGCCCATTGTTAAAAGAAAGGAAAGAGAAACAGGCCCAAAAGCCCATCAAATTCTGATTTAATTCAGAATAAATTCGAAATTAAGGAATCAGGGCAAATCTTGGCATATCAGAGAGGTTGAAAACCGGTTGAAATGAATGTTCCCAAATTAAGCAGTTGAAGCCAACAATCAAAGGCTGTTTCGTTAAATCTTGGAGCTGAAATGAGAAAATCAGCAGAAGATATGGGCGAATTAACAAACCGGGGAGTCCCACCATTTGGGTGTGGCCACCTGGCCACACCAGGGCAGTGGAAACGCAGCCCAAGCTGCATTTTCGCGGCTTGGTTAGGGTTGTTGGGGGAGCGTTTGCTCCCCCAATCTTCCTACGACCTCTCCCTTCTGGTTTTTCCTTATAAATATCATTTTCAACAGAGAAGAAGGGAGCGAATACTAGGATTAGAATTTTTATTTAATCTTTAAGGTTTAGGCTCTTTGTTAGATAGTTCAAAAGTTGTATCTTTATTTTATAATTTGTAGTTCAGTGCAAATACCAGTGAGAGAGGAATTGAGTGATTATATTCTGAAGATTGAAGTGACATCAATACAAGGATCAAGCTACATTTTCTTCCACTCATTTTACGGTATGTCGTGCTTTAGTTACTTGCATTGTTCTTTGTCTTTCATGAGTAGCTAAATCGGTTTTCTGGGCTCACTATTACTCCTCTCTCTGACCCCTCTTCTTTTCGAATGGTTTTGATGAAAAAACCCAATGAATCATTTGAATGCCTAACTTAAGCCTTTCTTCTTGAAAGTGTTCTTGAAGGCACATGAGGATGGGTTTGGATTTTTAAATTTTTACTTCTTTTAAAAAAAATGTCTCTTGAACTTGTTTTTATTTCATACTTGAACTTCTTGATGATTTAACATTCAATTCGAGATGATTTCTTAATTAACTTTTCCAACTATCTTATGTGCTTTACTTAAAACTTTCTAAAATCAATTAAGTGTTTGCCTATGATCAAGTTGAGATACTAAGAATTTCAATAGAAGAACATATCATTGAGTAGTGAGATAGTGAGCCCAGATTTTCTTCCTTATTAAAAAAATAACAAATCACTTTTTAAACTTTATACAAAATTCACCTTTTCCAAAGCCTTCTCTAAATTTGCAACTTTTCTTTTAATCATCTCCCTTCTCTCTACTTTCTTTTTCAACTTAAAAGAAAGACACCAACTTCACTCTTTGTTATCTAACAAAAACACTAGAAAGCTTCTATCGCATTCTTCCTCGTGGACACAAACCGTTAGCCCAAAGCTACACGGTAATTCTCTTATCTCTTTGATTTTACAATCAATTTTTGGCGCCGTTGCCGTGGAGGGAACGATGTATTTATTTTTTAACAAGTTTGGTGTCTTATTTTAGGGACGTCAAGATTCAGATTTAGCATTCAAACTTTACAGGAGAAGACTTGCTATTCTGTGCCCTACTCTCGAAAGTAGGAAACAGAATTTCAAGAAATTGCGTTGCAAAAGTTGAAAATTTTGTTGGACTACTAAAACTCTTTTTTGCAGGACATATTGCTTGCAAAAAATTAAGTTTTTGTGCGTTATATTCTTACTATATCTGCTTTCCACCATCCCTGTTTTAATCTAACAATAATTTGAGTGGTTGTTAATTGCTTAAAAAACGTTTAGACTTGCATTCTAGGCATTTGTTTAATTACGTTTATTTTACAATTACTGTTGAAGAGAGCTGGAGACAAGGTACGTATGTATAGCATATAGTTTAGGAAACATTCTTGGGTGATATTTGGTTTTTGAATGCTACTTTTCTATATCTTACACACTTTGCACAATTAATTCTACGGGCAAAACCCAATTCAAGATAAGGTGGGGAAGTCATTACCCTTCCTTAGCCCACAAACCATCTCCAAGCACACACAAACTAAGCCTAAGTAAAATCTAATAGACGTTGGCCTTAGGGACATCTCGAACTCACTAGGAGATTATCCTAAGGGGAAGGTGTTAGAATTTGACTCCTGCCAAATCAGTGTCTAGGAAAGGGATTGAGGGGCGAAACCCCGAAGGCTTGTGGTTTGGCTTAATTAGGCCCGTCGCTTTTGCGCGGATACCTCCCACTAATCTTGCCCTGACCTGGTTGATTAGCTTGTGGTCAAAGTCTACATTATACCTCCTGTGGACAATCAACCAGTTAGGAGTTGTCTAGGTCAAGGTTACCTTAGTTGATTACTCTTATTGACTATTGTTAAACTTGTTGTGATTGTGATTGTGTTTGTGTATGCTGTTGGCCCAAAGGCCTTTCACTCTAGTTTTGATGATGATTAACTCATGTAGTTATGTGTACTAATTATCTTGTGATTTCAGTTTCAGTTTATTAATCAAGATATTAGTTGGTGTTTAGCTTCAACAAGATAAATTGGAAGCTTGCACATGTTGATTCAAGAGCCCGCGCATCAAAGATCATACATTGCACTTGCTCGGTGAATCAAGAGTTTTGGATCGAGCCGACTTGGAGATTGCGCTCTAGCTTGGAGATTGCACTCTAAAGAAGACTTAGGTATCCATAGTTTTAGTTTGGGTTTAGATCCTAATTGTAAAGATTAGAATAGTATGATAAGCTCAAGTTCACAACACACACACCTTTCATGTTTTGATTTTCGGTTTTAGGTTTAACCGATCTTGGTTTTCATGAATAGATTTTTTATCAAAACAAGTTTACATGGTTTATGTATATTAGATTTGTTCTATATACATGCATGCTTCAATTGTTTAGACAAACTTTGTTTGATAATCTATTCCATGTGTTTTATGTTTTGGTATTTACAACAAAACATATTTTTGGACTTAATGACAAAAATCATGATATATATATATGTTTCTTGTATATTGAATTTCTATTCATATACAATATGCTTCAAAGTGTTTAAATATCATATTTTTGTATCATGGATAAGTTTTAGACAATGTGTATTTTCTATTCAAAATACAAGGTTTTAGAAAATACAAGTTTTGGTTTTTGATAAATATGATAAGATACAAAAATAGTTTTAATTGCTTGATATTTGAGTCAAAACTTTTATCACATGTTTATATATCAATGCAAAATGCTAAAACTATTTTTGGGGATTTTTAGTAATTTATAAGAATTTATTTGACATTAATTTTTCTCAGATTTCAGACCTGACTTTTGTCTGCCAGGCTTGGCCGGTCGACTGGTACGGTCGACCGCACCAAAGAAGCCAGTCGACCGTTCCGGTCGACCGACGTGCACGGATACGTGCACGCTGGCTGACTCTGTATCCGGTCGACCGAAGCGGTCGACCGACAGAGAGCTGTTGGCTCTCAGGAATTCTCGGTCGACCGAGGCGGTCGACCGGTAGCCACAACGGTTCAGAATTTGACCGTTGGGCGGTCGACCGGGCCGGTCGACCGGCAGGGTAAATCTGGCAAATATTCTGTAAACGGCTAGTTTTCTAAATTGCCTATAAATACCCCATTTGAGAGAGTTTTTCTCTAAGAATTTTTGGGCTAAAATTTTCTATCTCTCTGGTGTTTTTGCTGCAAAAAAAAATAGGTTTTTGGATTCAAAGTGAACAATCTTTTGTGTTTTTGATTAGGGTTTGAAAAACCAAAGAAAAGGGATTTTGGTAAAAGCTTTTGTTTGAACTTCTATATCTTGATTTCATTTGTTTCCCAAAGGTTTTTTTTTGAGTTGCTGGTTTCATATCACTTGGTTTTCTCCACACTTGAGCTAAAAATCTACTATCTATATCTATAGGTTATTTGTGTGGAAGAAGAAGTTGTTTGTGGTTGTTGTTGTGACCACCAAGTTGTAACCCAATCTTTTCTTAGCTTTATGCTTTGGGTTGTATCCCTCTAGTTGAGAGGTGATCCTTGTATTGGTTGGTGATTGGGAGTTTGTTGTATTGGTTTGTATATTTGCCTCAAGGAGGAGGTTGTGATTGTTGGAGTTTGCCTCAGGGAGGAGGTTGTAAAGAGAGGAGTGTTGGGTACTCCTTGTAAAGGGTCCTAGGTGGACGAGCTAGTGGAAATCCTTCGTGTGTCGAAGGCGGGGATGTAGAGCTGGGTGCTCGAACCTCGATAACATATCTTTGTGTTTGCGCTTAACTCATTGGCTCTCTCTACTCTCTCTTTACTTTGTGCCTTGCATTTATTTACATTGCTCATTCTTATTTGCTTGGCTTGGTTGTGTACATCACTTGTTGATAGCACTTGAGTGTAATTTACAATTAATTTTTAAATTCCGCATTTAGTTCATAGATTAGCATTGTCACCTATTCACCCCCCTCTAGGTGACTTTTCAATTGGTATCAGAGCTAGTGCTCCTGATATTTAGGTTTAACCACCTAGGAGTGATCTTGGTTTGCTAATCTTCACTTGCATTTTCATTTGCACTCATACTAGTTTGCGCTCATGGCTAGCCCTCCTATGTTTGACCATTTTAGACTTGATGCTTGGAAGGTGGACATGACTAGGCATTTAAAAACACTAGGTCATCTAGTTTATCAAGCCATTACCATAGAATCCCTCCCAAATAGTAGCAAGCATAAGAAGGCCAATGCATTAGCACTTAGAGCACTTAGAGCATCTCTAAATGAATTTCTTTTACCCGTTTTTGATCACTATGATTCGGCTTTTGCAGTTTGGAGCATCTTGACGTCTCCCGAGCTTCCAAGGATAATTAACAAGATGAGGAGATCTAAAAGAGAAAAGTCCGAAGAGTAATGCCTCATGGTCCAAGGGAAGAACTCCCTTGAGGTACAATCGGATTCTCATATTGATGATAGCTCTAGTTCCTATTGCCATGGTTGTTTTGAAGTTCAAACCTTAAATATGGAACTTGCTCAAAAGCTTGAAAATTTGTTGGAAAAACATGATTTGTTAAAAGAGGATAATCTTGTTTTGAAAAATGAATTAAAGGATTTATGCTCTAATTTTGAATTGGTTTTGCAAGAGAAGGAAGAGATTGCAAGTGAATGTGACTCACTTAAATCTCAACTTGAACTTGCTTTAAAAGAAAATGAATTTTTGAAAAACAAAAATGATTGTGATGATGTTGTAAAGCACAATGAGATTTTATCTTCAAAATTGGATTTTACTTTTAAAGAAAATCTTACTTTGAAAAATGATATTGATTCAATTACTAGAGAATTGGATTTGGTTTTGATTAAAAATAAATCTTTGCAAAAAGAGATTGATGTTTGCCATGCTAATGTTGCTTCATGTTCTAGCACACCTATTGCATGCTCCACTTTATCTTCGAACATTGAAAATGATATACTTGTCTTGAAGAAAAGTGTTGATAGTTTGGGCTCCACTTTGAGCCATTGTGCCATGAATCACACACGATTGGAAACCTTGGTTCGCAAGAAACAAGTTCCAACCTTGCATGCACACCCATCTAGGCATACACATGCTTTTCATGATCACCATCATCATATGTATGCTCACGTGTACACATGTACACATTGTGGTCGAAAAGGCCACCTTGCTAGATTTTGTTATGATCGCATTTATCATGAAAATTTAGCAACTAATTGTGTTTGGGTTAGAAAAGATACTAACCCCCGTGGACCCACAAAGAAATGGGTACCAAGATCCACCTCTTTGACTTTTGATGTAGGTGGGAGCTCTCGCGTCACGTGAGGGTATTGGTGCCTTGAGGTGGATGCATTCTAAGCTAAAAGGAGAACCATTTGGATGCTTCACTCTCAAGGAGATTTGGTGGGAGGACCATCGTGTTTTAGAGACATGGAGAGTTGCCCCTTTGGTTTTGGTAACAATCCCTTACTCCATTTAGTGTTTACATGCTTTTCATTTTTTTATTATAGCATGTTGTATTTTATTGTCCATTATGCTTGTGCCATTATATTAAAGTTGTACATGTTTAGCTACTTGAGCACCCATGCTTCATTTGGAATCTACATTTAGTGTCTCACCTTGTTTAAACTAACATGTATGCTTTAGATCTAATGTACATGCATATGCACAATGATCATATGATATTCATGATTCTATGATTTCGTGTTTTAATGATTCATGTGTTGATTAGTATGTTCATTGCTATACATGTATTGCAATTTGTGATCACCATTGTTTATATGATTCCATATTTTGTGTTTTCACAATTGTTTTGATATATTGTATATCTTGATTCTTATAACATATGAATTTACATAAGGATCATTTTTAGAATAATTGTTGATTTATGACTTGTTTTATGCTTTATGATTTGAATATATGCTTAGATGTTTGTTTTCATGAAAACTAGGAGTTATACTTGTACATAGAATGGGCCACAAATAAACCTTTATATATGTTTGTACTTGGATGCCTATTTGTACTCATTAGATGTGCTAGTATAGTCTAGTTTTGATGATTCATGCAGTCAAACATGTATTCCTCATTTTTGATATGATTTATGATCATGTGTTTTCTATGATAAAGTGTTTTCACTTCATGTATATATCTATTTTGCCAAACCTAAAGATATACATGTATGCCCCTTGAGTCATTTGCTTTTCATGCAAATCTATATTTTGGACTCAATTGTGTTTAGGGATATGTATGTATACTTTTGCTTTGTCTAAACATACATATACCTTGAAGTATAAATTAACTTTTAATGAAGAGTTTAGATTTTCATGTTTTTAGGAGATTTCCTTTAGTAATGAAAATTTAGTTTTCATATGTTTATATTTTAAAGGAATTTCAATTGAGCTTAAATGCCTATTTTCATGTTGATATGTGTCACACAACACTTGTACACTCACCTTATTTAATGTTTTCTCATGACTTAGTTTTCATGAGTACAAATTGTGCTATATGGATTTTGAGTGTTTTAGTGCCATGTGGTTTACATGCGTCTTCATGAAAAATATTTTTATTATTCCTTACTTGAAGGATATCGTACTAGTTTACCCTCCATTTAACTAGTTGCGATATTCTTCATTTGGTAGAGATTTTCAAACATACTATAATTTCAAATCTATTTTTGAAAACTCCTACCATCTAAGGGTGGTTGGATGGGAGATCATGTTCATGTATGCTTTATAATGAAAATTATTTTTAACTTGCACATGATTGGGTGGTAGTGAATATGAGATATACACTTGATCTTATTGTTGTTTCAATTGGTATCATTGAATTCTTTCAATTGGTATCTAATCTTGACATCCTTTTGTATACTCATATATGTTTTGTTTTATATATATGTATGCATACACTTCATATAGTATCAATTTACAATTGGTATCTATTTCTTACATACATATATAGATGATTTATTTGTGCTTCAAAATATATACACAAATTTTGTTTATGATAAGCTTGATTTTTTAATGACCATCATTTTCAATTGATTTAATTTTCAATTGGTTTCTTTATACAAGCATTATCATTATCTTGCTTATGCTAAGCTTGAGCTTTAACATTATTTCAATTGACTTAGTCTTCAATTGGTATATTATTTCTAGCTTAAGCATATGTTTAGTTGGTATTTCATAAAGGGGGAGAAAACTCACATTTCAATTTTTCAATTGGTATTTAGTTTACCTTTGGTTTTATTTCCCACTCCCTAACTTTATGAATGAAAAAAAAAAATTGATTTAAGAATGATTATTGATTTTTAATTGGTATCATATGCTTATAAAGATATATATCTTCAATTGGTATCAATGTGTTTTTCAATTGGTATCATGTGTTTTATTTTCAACATGTTTTAATTTCAATTGGGATCATATTTGTTTTCAATGCCCCTCTTACTTTCAATTGGTAATTGGTAGGCATTTCTTAAATGTCTTTATGATTACTTTCTATTGATATCATAATGCACTTCTTTGACATTTTTTTAATTGGTATCATTTTTGGTTTCACCCCTTGAAGTAGTTTGTTTATTCTTTGTTTCATATATTTAGGGGGAAGAATTCATATCTTTTTGTTTTTACCCCTTTGTTGATGATTGACAAAAAGGGGGAGAAGAATTTGGAGTTGATATGCATGAGTTTTCAGTTTTATGTTCATTTCATCTCCATTGGTATTGGTATCAAGAGCATTATGAGTTTTGTTTTTATTAGTATCCATTGGTATCAAGAGCATGGTTTGGTAAGTTATTTGTTTTGTTTTAATTGGAATCAATAGCATGTTTCATATGCATATTCATTTTGTTTCAAGAACCCTGTTTATATGCATCTTATTGTTTGTTTATTCCTATGCATGAGTTAAGGGGGAGATTCTTTGAAGCTTTACTTTAATCCATGCATATATAACTCCATGAGTTTTGTCATCATCAAAAAGGGGGAGATTATTGGCCCAAAGGCCTTTCACTCTAGTTTTGATGATGATTAACTCATGTAGTTATGTGTACTAATTATCTTGTGATTTTAGTTTCAGTTTATTAATCAAGATATTAGTTGGTGTTTAGCTTCAACAAGATAAATTGGAAGCTTGCACATGTTGATTCAAGAGCCCGCGCATCAAAGATCATACATTGCACTTGCTCGGTGAATCAAGAGTTTTTGGATCGAGCCGACTTGGAGATTGCGCTCTAGCTTGGAGATTGCACTCTAAAAGAAGACTTAGGTATCCATAGTTTTAGTTTGGGTTTAGATCCTAATTGTAAAGATTAGAATAGTATGATAAGCTCAAGTTCACAACACACACACCTTTCATGTTTTGATTTTCGGTTTTAGGTTTAACCGATCTTGGTTTTCATGAATAGATTTTTTATCAAAACAAGTTTACATGGTTTATATATATTAGATTTGTTCTATATACATGCATGCTTCAATTGTTTAGACAAACTTTGTTTGATAATCTATTCCATGTGTTTTATGTTTTGGTATTTACAACAAAACATATTTTTGGATTTAATGACAAAAATCATGATATATATATATTTCTTGTATATTGAATTTCTATTCATATACAATATGCTTCAAAGTGCTTAAATATCATATTTTTGTATCATGGATAAGTTTTAGACAATGTGTATTTTCTATTCAAAATACAAGGTTTTAGAAAATACAAGTTTTGGTTTTTGATAAATATGATAAGATACAAAAATAGTTTTAATTGCTTGATATTTGAGTCAAAACTTTTATCACATGTTTATATATCAATGCAAAATGCTAAAACTATTTTTGGGGATTTTTAGTAATTTATAAGAATTTATTTGACATTAATTTTCCTCAGATTTCAGACCTGACTTTTGTCTGCCAGGCTTGGCCGGTCGACTGGTACGGTCGACCGCACCAAAGAAGCCAGTCGACCGTTCCGGTCGACCGACGTGCACGGATACGTGCACGCTGGCTGACTCTGTATCCGGTCGACCGAAGCGGTCGACCGACAGAGAGCTGTTGGCTCTCAGGAATTCTCGGTCGACCGAGGCGGTCGACCGGTAGCCACAACGGTTCAGAATTTGACCGTTGGGCGGTCGACCGGGCCGGTCGACCGGCAGGGTAAATCTGGCAAATATTCTGTAAATGGCTAGTTTTCTAAA
The DNA here is from genome assembly GCA_038442645.1 of Agave tequilana. NCBI lineage: Eukaryota > Viridiplantae > Streptophyta > Magnoliopsida > Asparagales > Asparagaceae > Agave > Agave tequilana. Next base: position 269,392 of record JAVJIF010000612.1, read on the forward strand.
TTGCCTATAAATACCCCATTTGAGAGAGTTTTTCTCTAAGAATTTTTGGGCTAAAATTTTCTATCTCTCTGGTGTTTTTGCTGCAAAAAAAAATAGGTTTTTGGATTCAAAGTGAACAATCTTTTGTGTTTTTGATTAGGGTTTGAAAAACCAAAGAAAAGGGATTTTGGGAAAAGCTTTTGTTTGAACTTCTATATCTTGATTTCATTTGTTTCCCAAAGGTTTTTCTTTGAGTTGCTGGTTTCATATCACTTGGTTTTCTCCACACTTGAGCTAAAAATCTACTATCTATATCTATAGGTTATTTGTGTGGAAGAAGAATTTGTTTGTGGTTGTTGTTGTGACCACCAAGTTGTAACCCAATCTTTTCTTAGCTTTATGCTTTGGGTTGTATCCCTCTAGTTGAGAGGTGATCCTTGTATTGGTTGGTGATTGGGAGTTTGTTGTATTGGTTTGTATATTTGCCTCAAGGAGGAGGTTGTGATTGTTGGAGTTTGCCTCAGGGAGGAGGTTGTAAAGAGAGGAGTGTTGGGTACTCCTTGTAAAGGGTCCTAGGTGGACGAGCTAGTGGAAATCCTTCGTGTGTCGAAGGCGGGGATGTAGAGCTGGGTGCTCGAACCTCGATAACATATCTTTGTGTTTGCGCTTGACTCATTGGCTCTCTCTACTCTCTCTTTACTTTGTGCCTTGCATTTATTTACATTGCTCATTCATATTTGCTTGGCTTGGTTGTGTGCATCACTTGTTGATAGCACTTGAGTGTAATTTGCAATTAATTTTTAAATTCCGCATTTAGTTCATAGATTAGCATTGTCACCTATTCACCCCCCCTCTAGGTGACTTTTCATATGCAAGTGTGGTCAAGAGACCCTAATTCATTTTAGTTGACTAGAAACACATCATCACCCAAGTTTGAACCAAGGCGAGATCCGGTTATGGCTTAACCAACATCATTGCAGCATAGGTTCTATCCCATTAGAACATCACTTCCATCTTGCACCCAACTTTCATCGGTTGGTGAATACAATTTTGAGCTCAAGCCTCAATTCATCAACACACTCCCCAAGTTTCATGGCTTAGAGTCCGAAGATGCCTACTTCTTCATAAGAGAATTTGAGGAAGTACGCCTAATGATGAAAATCCCACACCTTGTAGATGATGCTATTAGGTTGAGATTTGTCCCTATCGCTCTTAAGAACTTAGCCAAGAAATAGCTTTACAGCTTATCACATCTTGGGATGGTTTCATCAAGATCTTCTTGAAGAAATTCTATCCAATTCATAAGACCGCTCTCATTAGGAAGAACATCATGCAATTCAAACAAGAACCTAGTGAACCGTTTTGGAGGTACTTTGAACGTTTTAAAGACCTCCTTGTCCAATGTCCTCATCATGGAATAGAGAAATGGCGACAATGTCAAATTTTTTATGACGGTTTAGACTATTCTACCAAAACCCTCTTAGAAAGTATGTGCCAAGGGGGATTCTTGCAGAAGGATGAAAATGAAGGATGGGATCTATATGAAAACCTAGCTAAAAAGACCATTCAATGGGAACCCACTAGTGAAACCTCTAGGAATCCAAACTCCATCTCTTCAAAAGGAGGTCTCCATTCTATTGAATCATCCATAGCTAATGAGGCTAAGTTAGCTAACCTAGTAAGAAGACTGGAAGCTTTAAAAACTAAGGAACCAAGTCCAGTCAATCAAGTCAGTCCAAACCAATTTCCAACTCCGGGTTGTACTTACTGTCAAGCCATGGATCTTGTGTTTGAGGAGTGCCCTGTGTTTCAGGCTCAGCAACAATACCCTGAACTGATGAATACGGCCTTTTCAAGGCCGAACAATAACCCTTACGCACCAACGTACAATCCTGGCTGGAGAAATCACCCTAATTTCTCATGGAGCCAAAATAACAATGACCACTCACGGTCAAATCATGCAAGCCACTTCCATTATGCTAATAATTCTTCCAATCATCAACCCAACTTTTCCAATTTTCACAATAATTCTCCGAACAATCCACCTAACTTTTCAAACTATCAACAAAACTTTTCTCACCAAGCTCCACAATCTTCCTTCCAGAATCCTCAACTAGAAAGGAGAATGACTGACTTTGAAAGAAACATGGAAAGATACATGAAAAACCAAGATTCTCTCATGCAAACTATACAGAGGTTGGAGGTTCAAATGAGTTAACTAGCCACTCCACAGAATGAGAAACAGAAGGGTACCCTGCCTAGTCAGCCAATAACGAATCCTAGGAATTCTCAACAAGCTCATTTGGCTGAGGATCAATCAATGAATCAATGTAATGCTGTTCATACATTGAGATCGGGAAAGAAAGTTGATAACCAAGTGTCAATACCATCTAATCCCATTCAGCGCAACCACAATCAAGCATCCACTCATCTAATCTAAATCCTTCTAAGTCTGACGAATCTGAAAAAGATAAGTTAACCAGTCAGGTGCACCAGCCTATAGTACCATTTCCTAATAGGCTAAAAAACAACAAGCAAAATCCATACATGGATAAGATAATTGAAATATTTAATCAAGTGAAGATAAATGTGCCACTTCTTGATGCCATCCAACAAGTTCCATCCTATGCTAAGTTTCTTAAGGACATGTGCACCAAGAAGAGAAAGACTAATGTACCTAAAAAGGTCTTCTTAGCCACTAACATTAGTGAGCTACTATCGGGTCCGATCCTTGTTAAGTACAAGGATCCAGGTAGTCCCACCATTGCCTGCACAATAGGACAAGCCGAGATTAGTCGTGCACTTCTTGACTTGGGGGCAAGTATCAACTTGCTTTCATTCTCAGTTTATCAACAACTTGGGTTGGGCGATCTTAATCCAACTCGAGTCACGATCCAACTGGCTGACCGTTCAGTGAAAGTTCCAAAAGGGGAGATTAATGATGTCCTTATCCGGGTCGGAGAGTTTATTTACCCTGTTGATTTCATGTTCTAGAGACACAACCTGTGTCCAATCATAGGGTTCAAACTCCGGTTATCCTAGGGCGACAATTCCTTGCTACTGCCAATGCCATCATCAATTGTAGGAACGGGTCCATGAGGTTAACCTTTGGGGACATGACTAGAGATGTCAATGTCTTCAACCTTGGAAAATAACCCCGTGATGTTGAGGACCAAACATTTGAAGTCAACCTCATTGAGAACTTGACAAGTGAACATAGGGAAGAATTGGAACTAGAATCTGAGTGTGACTTCGGGCTAGAGTCTGACGACTTTAATCTTGATCAGGATGTTGAGTCAACTGTAAATTGGGCCTCGAACCCTATTTCACCAAACATGGAGCCAACAAATTTGACTAATCCTTCCAGTGAGGCTTCCTCTTCCTTAGAATTGAAAGCCTTACATGAGCATCTCAAGTACGTCTATCTCGGCGAACAAGAGACCTTTTCTGTCATCATTGCCTCTCATTTAAATGACGGGGAAGAAGAAGATCTTAAAGCAATTCTAAGAAAACATAGGGAAGCCATTGGTTGGACTATGACTGATATAAAGGGATTAAGTCCAACCATCGTTCAATATCGCATTCATCTCAATGAAGATGCCACACCTAAAAGGGACCCGCAGCGTAGGTTAAACCCTATAATGCAAGAGGCTGTTCATGCTGAAATTGTAAAACTCTTAGACAATGGGATAATTTATCCCATTTTTGATAGCCAATCGGTCAGTCCTGTCCACGCGATTCCGAAGAAATCTGGTTTCACCGTAGTGGAAAAAGAGAACAAGAAGTTGGTCCAAACTCGACTTCCCACAAAGATCCGAGTTTGCATTGACTATAGGAAGCTTAATGCTAAACTCGTAAGGACCATTTTTCGCTTCCCTTCATTGATCAAATGCTTGAACGATTGGCGGGCCACGAGTATTACTGTTTCTTGGACGGTTACTCGGGGTATAATCAGATTCCTATTGCTCCTGAGGACCAAGAAAAGACTACGTTCACATGTCCATTTGGGACATTTGCTTATAGTCGAATGCCTTTCGGCTTGTGCAATGTGAAAAATCACCTAGAGGGGGGGTGAATAGGTGACAATGCTAATCTAGTGAACTAAATGCGGAATTTAAAAACTAATTGCAATTACTATAATGATGCACACACAAGCAAGTACAAGATATAACAATTTGCACAAAGTAAAGAGAGAGAGCAAGAGTCAATGGATCAAGCGCAAACAAAGAGATATGTTTCGAGGTTCGAGCACCCAGCTCTACATCCCCGCCTTCGACACACGAAGGATTTCCAATCCACTAGCTTGTCCACTAAGGACTCCCACTAAGGGAACCTCCACCGAGGATTTGGGGCAATCACAATTACAAGGAGTTCCCAACTCCCCTCCTTACAAATACAACCTCTTCCTTGAGGCAAATTCCAAACCAATACAACAAACTCCCAATCACTAACCAATACAAGGATCACCTCTCAACAAGAGGGATACAACCCAAAGCACAAAGCTAAGAAAAGATTGGGTTACAACTTGGTGGTCACAACAACAACCACAAACAACTTCTTCTTCCCACACAAATATCCTATAGATATAGATAGAAGATTTTTGCTCAAGTGTGGAGAAAACCAAAGGAATGGAAATCAGAAATCACAAAGAAAAATCCTTGGGAAAAACTGAAACAAAGATAGAGAAGTTCAATCAAAATCCTTTCCCAAAAACCTTTCTTTGATTTTCCAAACCCTAACAAAAACACCAAATGTATTGTTCAATTTGAATCCAAAAACCTATTTTGATTGCAGCAAAAACACCTGAGAGAGTGGAAAAATTCGCACAAAAATTCTTGGAGAAAAACTCTTGCAAATGGGGTATTTATAGGCAATTATCAGAAAATAGCCGTTGACAGAAATTTGCCAGAAATAGCCTTCCGGTCGACCGGCCCGGTCGACCGTCCAACGGTCAATTTTTGACCGTTGGCAACTAGCGGTCGACCGGCCCGTCGACCGAATAATCCTGAGAGCAGACTATTCTGCTCCGGTCGACCGTTCCGGTCGACCGCTGACTGTGCCAGAAACGTGCACAGGTTTGTGCACGTCGTCGGTCGACCGTGACGGTCGACCGGCTACATGCGGTCGACCGATACGGTCGACCGAACTAGCCTGGCAGGCAGCAAATGGGTCAGAAATCTGAGGTAAAAAATATTCCAATAAATCCCACAAAATCTCTAAATTTCACAAAAATAGTTTTATCATTTTATATTGAAATACAAACTTGTGTTAAAAATCCTAACACAAATTTCAAACATATTAGACTATTTTTGTGTCATAGAAATTTTGCCAAAAACCAAAAACCGTATTTTCTAAAACCTTGTATTTTGAATAGAAAATACACATTGTCTAAACTTATCTGAAATACAAAAATATGATATTTAAACATTTTGAAGCATGTTGTATATGAATAGAAATTCAATATACAAGAAACATATATATATCATGATTTTTGTCATATAAAACACATGGAATAGATTATCAAACAAAGTTTGTCTAAACAATTGAAGCATGCATGTATATAGAACAAATCTAATATACATAAACCATGTAAACTTGTTTTGATAAAAAATCTATTCATGAAAACCAAGATCGGTTAAACCTAAAACCGAAAATCAAACATGAAAGGTGTGTGTTGTGAACTTGAGCTTATCATACTATTCTAATCTTTACAATTAGGATCTAAACCCAAACTAAAACTATGGATATCTAAGTCTTCTTGTAGAGCGCAATCTCCAAGCTAGAGCGCAATCTCCAAGTCGACTCGATCCAAAACTCCTTGATTCACCGAGCAAGTGCTATATATGATCTTTGACGCTCGGGCTCTTGAATCAACATGTGAAAGATGTGTGGAAGCTTTCACCAACTAATATCTTGTCAAATATCTGAAACTTAAACATTGCAAGATTATTAGTACACATAACTACATGAGTTAATCATCATCAAAACTAGAGTGAAAGCCCTTTGGGCCAACAATCTCCCCTTTTTGATGATGACAAAACTCATGGAGTTATATATGCATGGATTAAAGTAAAGCTTCAAAGAAGCTCCCCCTTAACTCATGCATAGGAATAAACAAACAATAAGATGCATATAAACAGGGTTCTTGACATAAAATGAATATGCATATGAAACATGCTATTGATTCCAATTAAAACAACTAAATTACCAAAACATACTCTTGATATCAATAAAAATGAAACATGCACATAAAACATGCATAGACATCCATATAAACAAGGCTTCTTTTCATCAAATGTAAATTATATGCAAACACAAATATGCATATAAAACTCAAATTCTTCTCCCCCTTTTTGTCAATCATCAAAAAGGGTTAAAAATAAAAGCAAAAACAATAAATTTTTCTCCCCCTTTTTGTTCAAAGCAAAGAACTAATAAAGGGTTAAATCAAATATGATACCAAAAAAATGTGGCAATGAAGTGTATATTGATACCAATTGAAAAACAACAAATCAAAACGAGAACATATACCAATTGAAAAAGTTCAATGACACCAATTGAAACAACAATAAATACAAGTGTATATCTCATATTCACTACCACCCAATCATGTGCAAGTTTAAAATGATTTTCATTATAAAGCATACATGAACATGATCTCCCATCCAACCGCCCATATGATGGTAGGGGTTTTCAAAAATTGATTTGAACAATATAGTATGTTTGAAAAACTCTACCAATTTGAAGAATACCAACTAGTTTATGAAAATTTGAGAACTAGTAGAAATTCTTCAAGATAAAACAAAAAAGATTTTTCATGAAACATGAAAATCACAAGATCACTAAACACTCAAAATCTATATGGCACCAATAGTACTCATGAAAATGAAATCATGAGAAAACATCAAAATAAGGTGAGTGTACAAGTGTTGTGAGAAACATATCATCATGAAAATGGACAATCAAGCTCAATTGAAATTCCTTTAAAATATAAACATATGAGAACTAAATTTTCATTACTAAAGGAAATCTCCTAAAAACATGAAAATCTAAAACTCTTCATTAAAAGTCAATTTATACTTCAAGGTATATGTATGTTTAGACAAAGCAAAAGTATACATACATATCCCTAAACACAATTGAGTCCAAAATATAGATTTGCATGAAAGGCAAATGACTCAAGGCATACATGTATATCTTAAGATTTGGCAAAATAGACATATACATGAAGTGAAAACACTTTATCATAGAAATCACATGATCATAAATCATATCAAAAATGAGGAAAACACTTTATCACCTTGTATGAATGCATGAATCATCAAAACTAGACTATACTAGCACATCTAATGAGTACAAATAGGCATCCAAGCACAAACATATATAAAGGTTTATTTGTGGCCCATTCTATATACAAGTATAACTCCTAGTTTTCATGAAAACTAACATCTAAGCATATATTCAAATTATAAAGCATAAAACAAGTCATAAATCAACAATTATTCTAAAAATGATCCTTATGTAAATTTATATGCTATAAGAATCAAGATATACATAATATCAAAACAATTGTGAAAACACAAAATATGGAATCATGTAAACAATGGTGATTACAAATTCCAATACATGTATAGCAATGAACATACTAATCAACACATGAATCATTAAAACACAAAATCATATGATCATTGTGCATATGCATGTACATTAGATCTAAAGCATACATGTTAGTTTAAACAAGGTGAGACACTAAATATAGATCCATATGAAACATGGGTGCTCAAGGAACTAAACATGTATAACATTAATCTAATAAGCATGGCATAGGCATAATGAATAACAAAACATGACATGCTATAAATAGATGAACATTAAAAGCATGCAAATAAAAATGGGAGTTAGAGAATGATACCAAACCGATGAAGGTGCATCTCTAGTTCTCCAAAACACGGTGGTCCTTCCACAAAATCTCCTTGAGAGTGAAGCATCCAAATGGTTCTCTTTTAAGCTTAGAATGCATCCACCTCAAGGCACCAATGCCCTCAAGTGATGCGAGAGCTCCCACCTACATCAAAAGTCAAAGAGGTGGTTTTTGGTACCCATTTTCTAGTGGGTCCACGGGGGTTAGTATCCTTTCTAACCCAAACAAGATTATTTGCTAAATTTTCAAAATGTAAACGATCATAACAAAATCTAGCAAGGTGGCCTTTTCGACCACAATGTATACATGTGTACACCTGAGCATACATATGATGGTGGTGATCATGAAAAGCATGTATATGCCTAGATGGGTGTGCATGCAAGGTTGGAACTTGTTTCTTGCGAACCAAGGTTTCCAATCGTGTGTGATTCATGGTACAATGGCTCAAAGTGGAGCCCAAATTATCAACACTTTTCTTCAAATTATTTATATCATTTTCTATGCTAGAAGATAAAGTGGAGCGTGCAATAGAAGTGCTAGAGATAGAAGCAATGCTAGCATGGAAAACATGCAAATCAATATCATTTTGCAAAGATTCATTTTTTAGACAAAACCAAATTCAATTCTTTAGTAATAGAATCAATTTTATTTTTCAAAGTAAGGTTTTCTTTGAAAACACAATCCAATCTTGAGGATAAAATCTCATTGTGTTCCATAATATCATCACAATCACTTTTGCCTTTTAAAACTTCAATTTCTTTTAAAGCAATGTCTAGTTGAGATCTTAGTGAGTCACATTCACTAGTAATCTCTTCCTTCTCTTGCAAAACGGTTTCAACAGTAGAGCATAAATCCTTCATTTCTTTTGTAAATCAAAATGTTTTTCTTTCAATGAGTTATGTTTTTCCAAGAATTTTTCAAGCTTAGAAGCAAGTTCAACATTTAAATTTTGAACCTCAAAACATCCATGGCAATAAGAGTTAGAGCTATCATGTATTTGAGAGTCCGATTGTACCTCATGGGAGTCATTCCCATATGCCATGAAACAAGGCTCTTCGGATACATCTCTCCTAGATCTCCTCATATTGTTGATGATCCTTGGAAGCTCCGGAGATGTCAAGACGCTCCAAACTGCAAAAGCCGAGTTAAAACTATCAAAAACAAGTAAGAGATTATTATCAAAAGATGCTCTAAGTGTTTGAAGTGCAAGTGCATTGGCCTTCTTATGCTTACTAGTATTTGGGAGGGCTTCTATGGTGATGGCTTGATAAACTAGATGACCTAGTGTTTTTAAATATCTAGTCATGTTAACTTTCCAAGAGTCAAGTCTAGTATGGTCAAACATAGGAGGGCTAGCCATGAGAGCAAACTAGTATGAGTGCAAATGAGATGCAAATGAAGATTAGCAAACCAAGATCACACTCCTAGGTGGTTAAACCTAAATATCAGGAGCGCTAGCTCTGATACCAATTGAAAAATCACCTAGAGGGGGGGTGAATAGGTGACAATGCTAATCTAGTGAACTAAATGCGGAATTTAAAAACTAATTGCAATTACTATAATGATGCACACACAAGCAAGTACAAGATATAACAATTTGCACAAAGTAAAGAGAGAGAGCAAGAGTCAATGGATCAAGCGCAAACAAAGAGATATGTTCCGAGGTTCGAGCACCCAGCTCTACATCCCCGCCTTCGACACACGAAGGATTTCCAATCCACTAGCTTGTCCACTAAGGACTCCCACTAAGGGAACCTCCACCGAGGATTTGGGGCAATCACAATTACAAGGAGTTCCCAACTCCCCTCCTTACAAATACAACCTCTTCCTTGAGGCAAATTCCAAACCAATACAACAAACTCCCAATCACTAACCAATACAAGGATCACCTCTCAACAAGAGGGATACAACCCAAAGCACAAAGCTAAGAAAAGATTGGGTTACAACTTGGTGGTCACAACAACAACCACAAACAACTTCTTCTTCCCACACAAATATCCTATAGATATAGATAGAAGATTTTTGCTCAAGTGTGGAGAAAACCAAAGGAATGGAAATCAGAAATCACAAAGAAAAATCCTTGGGAAAAACTGAAACAAAGATAGAGAAGTTCAATCAAAATCCTTTCCCAAAAACCTTTCTTTGATTTTCCAAACCCTAACAAAAACACCAAATGTATTGTTCAATTTGAATCCAAAAACCTATTTTGATTGCAGCAAAAACACCTGAGAGAGTGGAAAAATTCGCACAAAAATTCTTGGAGAAAAACTCTTGCAAATGGGGTATTTATAGGCAATTATCAGAAAATAGCCGTTGATAGAAATTTGCCAGAAATAGCCTTCCGGTCGACCGGCCCGGTCGACCGTCCAACGGTCAATTTTTGACCGTTGGCAACTAGCGGTCGACTGGCCCGGTCGACCGAATAATCCTGAGAGCAGACTATTCTGCTCCGGTCGACCGTTCCGGTCGACCGCTGACTGTGCAAGAAACGTGCACAGGTTTGTGCACGTCGTCGGTCGACCGTGACGGTCGACCGGCTACATGCGGTCGACCGATACGGTCGACCGAACTAGCCTGGCAGGCAGCAAATGGGTCAGAAATCTGAGGTAAAAAATATTCCAATAAATCCCACAAAATCTCTAAAATTTCACAAAAATAGTTTTATCATTTTATATTGAAATACAAACTTGTGTTAAAAATCCTAACACAAATTTCAAACATATTAGACTATTTTTGTGTCATAGAAATTTTGCCAAAAACCAAAAACCGTATTTTCTAAAACCTTGTATTTGAATAGAAAATACACATTGTCTAAAACTTATCTGAAATACAAAAATATGATATTTAAACATTTTGAAGCATGTTGTATATGAATAGAATTCAATATACAAGAAACATATATATCATGATTTTTGTCATATAAAACACATGGAATAGATTATCAAACAAAGTTTGTCTAAACAATTGAAGCATGCATGTATATAGAACAAATCTAATATACATAAACCATGTAAACTTGTTTTGATAAAAAATCTATTCATGAAAACCAAGATCGGTTAAACCTAAAACCGAAAATCAAAACATGAAAGGTGTGTGTTGTGAACTTGAGCTTATCATACTATTCTAATCTTTACAATTAGGATCTAAACCCAAACTAAAACTATGGATACCTAAGTCTTCTTGTAGAGCGCAATCTCCAAGGTAGAGCGCAATCTCCAAGTCGACTCGATCCAAAACTCCTTGATTCACCGAGCAAGTGCTATATATGATCTTTGACGCTCGGGCTCTTGAATCAACATGTGAAAGATGTGTGGAAGCTTTCACCAACTAATATCTTGTCAAATATCTGAAACTTAAACATTGCAAGATTATTAGTACACATAACTACATGAGTTAATCATCATCAAAACTAGAGTGGAAGCCCTTGGGCCAACACAATGCTCCTGCAACATTTCAACGTTGCATGTTGAGTCTTTTCTCTGATATGGTAGAACGATTCTTAGAGATCTTTATTGATGATTTCTCCATCTACGGAGATTTATTCACTCAATGTCTCCACCATTTAGAACTTGTCCTCCAACGTTGTGCTGAGAAAAATCTGACACTGAACTGGGAGAAATGTCACTTTATGGTAAAACATGGAATTGTCTTGGGTCATGAAATCTCCAAGAAATGAATTGAAGTGGATAGAGCCAAAATTGAGGTTATTGCAAAGCTTCCCATGCCCAAATGCGTTAAGGATATTAGATCCTTCTTAGGACATGCCGGTTTTTACCAAAGATTTATCAAGAATTTTAGTAAGATTGCTAGGCCCTTGACTAATCTGTTAGCTAAGGACGTATCCTTCACTTTCGATGCTGAATGTATGAATTCTTGGGAGAAGCTTAAGAGAGAGCTTATTTTTGCACCAATCATATCTGCACCGGATTGGTCTAAGCCGTTCGAAATCATGTGCGATGCTTCTGATTTTGCCATAGGCGCTGTCCTAGGACAACGCATTGATAACAAGTAGCACGTGATTTACTACTCTAGTAGGACCCTCAACGATGCTCAATTGAACTACACTACGACTAAGAAGGAATTCTTAGCAGTAGTGTTTGCCTTAGAGAAATTTCGTCCCTACCTACTAGGTCCAAAACCACAATTTTCACCGATCATTCTGCGCTTAGGTACCTCATGATGAAGAAGGATGCCAAGGCCTGACTCATTCGTTGGATCCTCCTTCTTAAAGAATTTGATCTCGAGATTCGAGACAAGAAAGGCGTAGAAAATGTCATGCTGACCATCTCTCACGAATCCCTAATTCTCCATGCAACGAATTACTCATTAATGAGGATTTTCTTGATGAAAATCTCTTAGCTATCTCTAGGGAACCTTGGTTTGCTAATATAGTGAATTACGTAGTCACAAACCAAACTCCGTCTCATTGGTCCAAAAACGATATATACCGGTTCTTATCCCAAGCCCGGTATTTCTTTTGGGAGGAACCGTATCTTTTTAAGTACTGTTCTGACCAAATTATTAGGAGATGCATTCCGATGAGGAGGTTAAGAGTGTTCTATCCTTTTGTCACAAAGTTGCATGCGGTGGACACTTTGGTCCCCGCAAGACTGCTGAAAAAGTGCTACAAAGCGGGTTCTATTGGCCCACTTTGTTAAAAGATGCTTATAAATTTTGCAAGACGTGCCCTAGATGCCAAATGGTAGGAAGGATCTCAAAACGAAATATGATGTCCCTCACCCAATTCTAGAAATAGAACTATTTGATGTTTGGGGCATCGACTTTATGGGTCCATTTCCTAATTCATTTGGAAACCAATACACATTGGTTGCTGTGGATTATATGTCCAAGTGGGTAGAAGCCATTCCTAGTAAAACTAATGATAACAAAGTTGTCATAAAGTTTTTTGAAAGAGAACATTTTTTTCACGCTTCGGAACCCCTCGTGCTATCATCAATGATAATGTCACTCACTTTTGCAATAGATCATTTGAAGCTCTTATGCGAAAGTATGCCACAACTCACAAGTTGTCCACACCTTATCATCCACAAACCAGTGGGCAAGTTGAGGTTTCCAATAGACAAGTCAAGCTTATTTTAGAGAAAACTGTGAACCAAAACCGGAAAGATTGGTCCATAAAACTTGTAGATGCCCTATGGGCCTACAGGACCGCTTTCAAGACGATTCTAGGGATGTCTCCTTATAGGTTAGTCTATGGTAAAGCTTGTCACCTGCCCGTTGAGTTAGAGCACCAGGCCTTATGGGCAATCAAGCAGTTGAATTTCGACTTGACTAAGGCCGGTGACCTTCGGAAATTACAAATTTCCGAATCAGAGGAGTTAAGAAATGAGGCCTATGAAAATGCTAGGATCACTAAAGATAGAGTTAAGATTTTTCATGATAAACACATCATAAGAAAAACCTTTGTCCCTGGACAAAAAGTCTTACTCTATAATTCTAGGCTTCATCTTTTTCCAGAAAAATTAAAGTCAAGATGGACTGGGCCATTCGTTATAAAAATCGTGTTTCCACACAGTGCAGTAGAGATCAGTGACCCCAAGAATGGAAATGACTTTAAGGTAAATGGTCAACGCCTTAAACCTTTCTTGGAATCGGTGCCGGTAAATGAAACGGCTATGGGTTTTTTTGACCCAGTGTATCGGTAACTTTCCTCTTTTTCATTTTATTTCATGCATCTATACATTTCTTTCATACATTGGGGACAATGCATGAGATAAGTGTAGGGGAGGGTTCTAACATGACTAATATAATATATAAAAAGAAGAAGAAAAAAAAGAAATATATATATATATAAAACAAAAAAATGAAAAAAAAACTTTTTGAAAGGTAAGAACAATATTTTGATATATTTTTTGTGAGAAATTAAGTCAATTTTAAGGAATAGAAAAATCATTATTAGGATTTCTTACACTTGGTCAAAATAAAATGACTTGTTTGATTTTTAGGGTTAGGAAGAAAATTTGTGAAAGTAATTTAGTCTTGATCTTTACCTTGATGAAATATGCACTCTTTATACACTTACACACTTAAGGTTCAAAAATAAAGACTCTTATGCCTTATAAAAAAACTATATATGTATAAAAAATAAACAAATCTAATTATTGATTAGTTAGGTGCTTTGGCCTAAGCAAGCCTTGGTATTTATGCAAAAGATAATTAGATAAGTTTGAGAAACGATTATATAAATCCTCTGATTAAGCTGGGTATTTGTGCCTAATGAAGCATAAGCATTCACGCCTAAAAGGGGTACATTTTATAAATAAAAACCCTTAGTTCCGTGGCCTTGTCTGCTCGAGTGTTTAAGTCCTTAGGGGTGTTTTCTCACCTAGTGCCCTAAAACTGTCCAGTTTGGGTGTCACTAACTAAAGGCTCATTATATGGGCATATTAGAAAGCCTAATGGAATTGAGGAATAAATACCATCAAAAAAATAAATATAAGGCATAGGAGTTAATGTTAAAGAACCCTTAGTCAAACTTCACAGTCACGATGATGCATATGACTCAGGATAAAGTAATAGACTAGATGAGAAATACAATTTGACCCCTTATTTTGATTCATGACATGTTTTTGAATAGAGACTAAGTTTAGAAATGAAAATTTTGATATTCCTATAACTTATAAATTACTTAAACTTTTACAAATATACTTCAAATATTTTCTCCTTTCAAAATGCTTTTCGAAAACACTAACAGTTTTTTTCTTTCTTTATGGATTTTGTGGGTGCAATCCACTAAAAACCCTCACGAGACAAAACTCGTTCTCTAGGGGTAACCTAGAGGTTTAACGGCTTGTTGCACATGCTCAGTGCAATCGAGTGACCTGCAAAAGTGGTCTAATAATTGATTAGTATTAGTTTTGATATTTTGCTCGAGGGCGATCAAAAGAAAGTGTGGGGGTGTGATCAGTCACATATATTGCACATGCATTGTCACATTACCACACTTTTTATCTAATAAATTCTATTAATAAGTCTTATTCTTCTTCATTAAATGTAGGCCCATTGCTAAAAGAAAGAAAAGAGAAACAAGCCCAAAAGCCCATCAAATTCTGATTTAATTCAGAATAAATTCGAAATCAAGGAATCAGGGCAAATCTTGTCATATCAGAGAGGTTGAAAACTGGTTGAAATGAATCTTCCCAAATCAAGCGGTTGAAGCCAACAATCAAAGGCTGTTTCGTCAAATCCTGGAGCTGAAATGTGAAAACCAGCAGAAGATATGGGCGAATCAACAAACCGGGGAGTCCCGCCATTTGGGTGTGGCCACCTGGCCACACTAGGGCCGTGAAAACGCGACCCAAGCTGTATTTCTGCGGCTTGATTAGGGTTGTTGGTGAAGCGTTTGCTCCCCCAATATTCCTACGACCTCTCCCCTCTTATTTTTTCTTATAAATACCATTTTCAACAGAGAAGAAGGGAGCGAAGACTAGGATTAGAATTTTTGTTTATTCTTTAAGGTTTAGGCTCTTTGTTAGATAGTTCAAAAGTTGTATCTTTGTTTTATAATTTATAGTTCAGTGCAAATACAAGTGAGAGAGAGGAATTGAGTGATTGTATTCTGAAGATTGAAGTGACATCAATACAAAGATTAAGCTACATTTTCTTCCACTCATTTTACGGTATATCATGCTTTAGTTACTTGCATTGTTCTTTGTCTTCCATGAGTAGCTAAATTAGTTTTCTGGCTCACTATTACTCCTCTCTCTGACCCCTCTTCTTTTCGAATGGTTTTGATGAAAAGACCCAATGAATCATTTGCATGCCTAACTTAAGCCTTTCTTCTTGAAAGCGTTCTTGAAGGCACATGAGGATGGGTTTGGATTTTTAAATTTCTACTTCTTTTAAAAAACATCTCTTGAACTTGTTTTTATTTTATACTTGAACTTCTTGATGATTTAACATTCAATTCGAGATGATTTCTTAAAGAAAAGAATTAACTTTTCTAACCATCTTATGTGCTTTACTTAAAACTTTCTAAAATCAATCTTAAGTGTTTGCCTATGATCAAGTTGAGGTACTAAGGATTTCAATAGAAGAACATTTCATTGAGTAGTGAGATAGTGAGTCCAGATTTTCTTCTTTATTAAAAAAACAACAAATCACTTTTTAAACTTTATACAAAATTCACCTTTTCCAAAGCCTTCTCTAAATTTGCAACTTTTCTTTTAATCATCTCCCTTCTCTCTACTTTCTTTTTCAACTTAAAAGAAAGACACCAACTTCACTCTTTGTTATCTAACAAAAATACCGAAAAGCTTCTATCGCATTCCTCCTCGTGGACACGACCCGTTAGCCCAAAGCTACATGATAATTCTCTTATCTCTTTGATTTAACAATCAAACCATTCCTGCTTTATGTAAAATCTATTGACCATTCCCTTGGCGCTTTGCTTGCTCAAAAGAATGACGACGGCCACGAACAGGCCATTTACTATTTGAGCAGGACTCTGACAGGAGCTGAATCCCGGTATAGCTCTATTGAAAAGGAATATTTAGCTCTTGCCTCTGCTATTCAAAAGACGCGACATTACTTGGTCGGCCAAGCTATACATGTCATTTTCAGAGAATCCTTTGCGTATCCTCATGACGAAACCAAGATCGCTGAATTTAAGGTTAGCTAAGTAGGCCATCCTCTTGTCTCAATATGACATGTTCTTTGTCCCTCAAAAGGCAGTCAAAGGTCAGGCGCTTGCAGACTTTCTAGCGGCTCATCTGATTTCAGAAAGTTCAAAACTTCATGAAGATATTCTAGAGGAGATTTTTGAATCTAATATGACTTCAGAGGATGAAGTGTGACAAATGTTCTTTGATGGAGCGTCAAGAATAGGCCCTAAAGGCAAGACTATTGCTGGTGTGGGGGTTGTATTTATCTCACCATAAAATCATGTCGTTCCTCAGGCGTTTTCATTGACTGAACCATGTTCCAACAATGTGGCAGAATATAATGCTCTACTCATCGGCCTCCAGCTCACCCATGAAATGGGGGTACGCTACCTTGAAGCTTATGGTTATTCAAAACTGATTGTTAATCAGGTTAAAGGAGAATACGAGGTTCGGCACGAAGACTGGGTACCTTATTACCATTCAGTCATCAAAATGGCTAATTCATTTGATGGTTTTTAGATCGGTCATGTGTACTGATTCCAAAATACTAAAGCCGATGCTTTGGTTGCACTAGCGGCTATATTGGCCTTGCCTATTGATACAATTCATCATTTCACAGTGGCCACGCAACGTCTTGTTTGTCCTAAGCATGTGTTGGAAACTAATGAAGTCCATGTAACCTTAATAGGTTTCGAACCTAAAGATTGGCGATTTTTCCCTCATTGACTATGCTTTGCATGATATATCGCCGGACAACCCTAAAGAAGCAGCTTCTATTCGACGAAGCTCTCTCCGCTTGTACTATGATCCGATAGTAAAGACACTCTATCATCGCTCATATGATGGAATCCTGCTCCATTGCTTCTCTAATTCGGAAGCACAAGAAGTACTTAAAGAGGCACACGATGGTATATGCGGAGCTCATCAGCCAGGTCCAAAACTCAAGAATCGATTGCACAGACTTGGTTACTATTGGACAACCATGATAGCTGATACCATCAAATATGCACAGAGGTGTGAAGCCCGTCAAATTCATGCAGACTTTATACATCAACCTCTGAAGTTACTTCATCTGACTGTTGCTTCATGGCAATTCGAAGCATGGAGAATCAATATCATAGGACCTACAGGCTCTCGTCAACAAAAGATCATCAGTTAATCTTAGCAATAACCGATTATTTCTTGAAGTGGACAGAGGATATACCACTTATTGAAGTTAAAACTTCTAACGTGATCAACTTTATCGAACACCATGTCATTATCAGTTTGGTGTCCCCAGGCGGATTGTTCATGGTAATGGTCCACAATTTGCAAGCCAAGTATTCTATCGGTTTTACAATAAATACCGGATTCAGAATGTGGTGTCAACTGCTTATAACCCTACTGCTAATGATTTGGCGGAAGCATTCAACAAGACAATTATCAAGCTACTCAAGAAATTTATTTCATCAAGCAAACGAGATTGGAATGAGAAGCTCAGTGAATCTCTTTGGGCCTACCGAACTATAGTCCGAGGGCATAAAGTCAATACGCCTTTTTCTCTAATGTACGGGTGTGAGGCAGTCATACCGCTAGAAATCCAGATGCCATCATTATGGGTCGCCTTAGCAACCAAGATGACTAAGGAAGACAATGATCGGTTACATCGTTAAGAACTCGAAGCCCTAGATGAGAAATGACTATAGGCCCAACAACACATTGAGTTGTGCCAAGCTCGAATCTCGAAAGCCTTCAATAAGAAGGTTAAGTAAAGGGTATTCCAAAAAGGAGATTTAGTTTTAGCCGTCAAACGACCCATGATCATGATACACAAAACCAAAGGCAAAATTTGAAAATACACTTAGAGGGGGGGTGAATAGGTATATTAGCTAATCTAATGCAAATGATGTGAAATTAAAACTATTTATGCAAACTAAAACTATTAAGCTAAATACACAAAGTATAACTCAAGAGTGTAGCTGAATTCCCGATGAAGGGCTCTAAACTAACTCGTCTAGATTCCTCTAAATAAGAGTTGAGGTGCTATTTGAAGCTCTATTGGTTCAACACAAGTATGGGCATACACAAACAATACCAAGCATATATTATGATATGAACAATATGAAATAATGCAAGGTATAAGAGAGAGAGTTTAGAGTTAGTGGATCAATCACAAACACCGAGATATGTTTCGAGGTTCGAGCCACTACTCTACGTCCCTGCCTTCACACAGAAGGATTTGCACTAAGTCCACACAAGACCTCCAATACAGGGAAGCTCCACTGAGGATTTGGCAATTACAAACTAGGAGTACTCAATTCCTCTCTCTAACAACACCACCTGTACATAAGAGGCAAGACACAACAACTATCACTTTACACAAAAGGGATAAGGCTCTAAGCCAAACAGCCACAAAATCAAAGCAAAGAAGATTACAATACTTAGTGGTCTCAATAAACCACAAACCAATTTTCCTCCCAAAAACAAGACCCTATAGATAGGATAGATATGATAGCTCAAGTGTGAGAAAACAAAGTGTTTGAAATGAAAATAATAAAGAAAAATACTTGGGAAAATCACAAGATAGATATTGAAATAAGTATCAAAACCAATTCCCCAAATACTCTCATTTTCTTTGATTTTTCCAACAGTTGAAAACAAATAAAGATAAATTTTTTTAACCCAAGAACTCTTTAAAAACTTGCTACTAAAACACTTATAAAGATAGGAAAACTTGCTCTTGAAATACTTGTTAAAAATAGCCCAATAGATGGGTATTTATAGCCTGTCAAATAAACTATCCGTTGGCAGCTAGAAAAGCCCAGAATGCCCTTCCGATCGACCGGCCAACGGTCATTTTTCTGACCGTTGAGCCTCCGGTCGACCATCCGGTTGACCGATAGGCTTGCCCGGTCGACCGGCAGCTCCCAAGAGTTGGGTGCATTCAGTCGGTAGACCGTGCGGTCGACCAGCCTTCCAGGCTGGCCATGTACACGTACTCGTCACATCGGTCGACCGGTCCGGTCGACCGGCTCCTGGTCCAGTCGACCATCCGGTCGACCGCCAGCTGAATCTGGCTGTTAATATGGGACTAAAAACGTGGACATTTTAACTCCAATAAAATCCCATAAAATCTCATAAATTTCATAAAAATAAGTTCTTATAAATATTTGAAGAATAAATATGTGTGACTAAAATTTAACACATATTTGAAATAATTTGAACCATTATTGTGATATTGAAATTGGGCTTTATACCGAAAACCGTATTTTCCAAAACTTTGATTTAGAAATGAAAAACTGTTTTCTCCAAAACTTGTCTAAATACAAAAATAAGATATTTAAACTCTTTTTGAAGCATATTGTGTATGGATAGAATCCAATACACATGAAAGTGATATATCTATGTTTTTGACATGAAATCCAAAACCGGTAAAACTGAATACCAAATAATTGAAACTTGTGTGTATATGTGTGAACTTGAGCATATCAACACTAGTCTATCTTTACACAAGATCTAAACAACTAAACACAAACCGAAGTCTTCTTATTTCCAAGCTAACTCGTTCCAAACACGATCAAAAGAGCTTGACTCCAACCGAGTGCTAGATGTGATCTTGATGCGCGAGCTCTTGAATCTATATGTGTTAGCTCCAAAACTCCTTTGTTGAAGCTAGACACCTACTAATATCTTGATCAATAACTGAAACTATATAAACATAAGATTATTAGTAAACTATAACTACATGAGTTAATCATCATCAAAACTAGAGTAATGGGCCTTTGGGCCAATAATCTCCCCCTTTTTGATGATGACAAAACTCATGGAGTTATATATGCATGGATTAAAGATATGCTTCATAGAAGCTCCCCCTTAACTCATGCATAGCAATAAACAAATAAATATTCAATGAAGTGCATAAACAAGACACAAATATATAAGTATAAACAAGATTATAAATGTGCATATAAAATTTGACAAATTCTTCTCTCCTTTTTTGTCAATTCATCAGCAAAGGGCGAAGGAAAAACAAGCAATAAAAATATATATGCGATATACATTCATGAAGAGGAGAGACGTTAAGTTAACTCCCCTTGCATACATGCATTACATGAAAAAGAGATGACCAGACCCTAATCACATAAAGCATAATATACAATGTTATAAGTCGAGATGTGAAGCTCCCCCTACACACGTGTATCATATAAAGTAGAGAGGTCAAGCTCCTCAATGTAAGATACACTCAACATGAATTCATATATAGAGGAGATATTAAGCTCCCCTAGCATATAAGCAATACATATCAAAACATCTTGAAAACCATTCTTAAAACAAATTTAAAATTTTCTTTAAGTCAAAAAAATAAATTTAGATATCAATGAAATCAAATTGTAGTTTACAAAATAAAAGTTGGTACCACTTTTAGATAAACACAATTTTGAGATACCAATAGAAGATTTTTGATACCAATTGAAAATGAAACATTGCAAGTTTTTTATACCAATTGAAAATATCTTGTAAATCTTGATAGCAATTGAAAATATATATTGTAAATTTTGATACCAATTGAAAGTAAAAACTATATTTTTGGGTAAACGCAACTCATTTTGCAATAAAGATATCAAATTGAGGATAATACCAATTTAAAATTATTGATATCAATATTGAAAATGTTAGCATATACCAAAGTAAACTATTTTTCATCATGAAGATGGGAGTAAGATACTAACTGAAAATAAAACCGATTAAAAGATAAAACAAGAATTTTTCTCCCCCTTTATGAAATACTAATAAAAATAATGCATAAGCTTGTAAAAGATACCAATTAAGAAATAATTGACATCTTGGACTAAATCAATCTTAGCAAGAAAATTTGTGCTTTAAGATGTAAGATATTATAAGCACAACCAAATCATATATATGTATGAAAATAAATATACCAATTGAAATTGATACTACTTGAAGTTTGAAGCATACATATATAAGAAACACATATGAGTATACAAAATAAAATTTTCATTAAAATCATGTATATCTCATAGCTACCACCTTATTCATGCACATGTTTAAATAGATTTTTAATTTTGAGCATACAAGGTATGGTCGCCCATCCATCCGCCCTTTGGTTGGTAGGGTTTTTAAAAATATGAGTTTGAAAATAATTTTATATAATTTGAAAACTTTACCAAAATGAAGAATTACGCAACTAGTTTTATGATAATCTTATAAACTAGTATGAAGTCCTTCAAGTAAGGAATAAAAAATGAATAAATCCATGAAAATATGAAAATCACACGATCATCGACACTCAAATAGCAATAAAGCACATATAAGCTAATGAAACAAAAATCAGGAGTAAACATCAAACATAGAGTGTAAGAATCATGTAATCAACACAATCATGAAAATAGGCAATAAAGCTCATATGAAATTTCTTTTATCAAAAATATGATAATCATCAAAACTAAAATTTTCATCAAAACTCAACAAGCATCAAGGTATATGTATGTTTTGTTGAAACTACAAGTATACATACATATCCTACAAATAAACGAGTCTATAAAAGAATTTGCATGAAGGCAAGTGACTCAAAGGTATACATGTAAATCTAATAAATTTAAACAAAATTAACATATACATGAAGCTAAACATATTTTATGAAAACATGTACAAAAGTAGGGAATACAAGTTAAAATGCAAGAATCATCAAAATTAGGCTACACAAGTACATCTAATGGGTACAAATAAGCAATTAAGCACAAACATACAATAATCAAATGTGGCTCGTCAGTTGTACAAGTATAAACACAAGTTTTAATGAAAACTATATCTAAACAAGTAATCAAAACCATGAAATGCAAAATTATAAACAAATATGATCATTGGATTAAATGCACATATATTAGAACTAGGATATACACAATAGTTAAACTAAAGTGAGAACATAAAAATCTAAGTCCATATGAACATGGGTGTATCTTAAATACTACATATGTATATCTCAAGTCTAATTAACAAGGCTTTTAACATAATAATCATGAAAAATCAAATCATGCTAAAATCAATTAATGAATGCATGTAAACTAAATGGGAGTTAGAGATAGCTACCAAAACTATTAGGGCTAATATCTAGATCTCCAAATCATGGTGGTCCTCCCACCAAACATTCTTGAAGGTGATGCATCTAATGTAGTGTCCATCAAGCTCAAACGGATCCACCATCAAGGCGCCAAAACTTCTCACATCATGTGAGTGCCCACACCTACATCAAATAAAATAGGAGTGGCTTTTGGTACCCATATCTTATTGGGCCCATGGGGGTTAGCACCTTTCCTAACCCAAACAAATTTATTTGCAAAATTTGAATTATGTATTCTATCATAACAAAACTTTGCAAGGTGGATGTTACGTCGACAATGTGTACAAGTGTACACATGAGCATACTTAGAATCATGTGTGTGAGCATGATGAGCATGTGTATGCCGTGTTTTGTGTGCATGCATATAAGGAGCATATTTCTTGTGACACATGGATTCCAAACGTGTGTCGTTCATTGTACAATGGCTCAAAGTGGAGCCCAAACAATCCACACTCTTCTTCAAAGCACATATATCACTTTCAATAATTGAAGAAGATGTGGAGCAAGCAACATGTTTATCAATAGAAGAAGAGGAAATAGGAACATGACAAACATGAGAAGACAAATGATTTTTCAAAGATTTATTTTCATTTGAAACTAAATCTAATTTCTTTGAAATTAAATCAATTTTATTTTTCAAAGATTCATTCTCTTTCAGAACAAAATCAGGTTTTGAAGGCAAAACGTCATTTTTCTTTGAAACATCATTACAATCATTTTTACTCTTTAAAATTTTATTTTCATTTAAGGCAAGGTCAAGTTGGGATTTCAATGAGTCTCTTTCATTTGAAATCTCATCCCTCTCTTGCAAAACAATATCAAGTTTCGATAACAAATTTTTATTTTCTTCTCTTAATCCAAGACTTTCCTTTTTCAAAAGTTTGTATTTTCTAGCAAGTTTTCACAAAATATAGATAGTTCTTCATTTAAAGCATCGACATCCATATGGTCATCACCTGAAGAACTAGCACTATTATCTAGTTGAGCATCTGAATGTACCTTAAGGAAGTCATTCTCTTGGACCATATAGCAAGCTTGTTCGGACTCATCTCCACTAGATTCCTTCTCCACATGTTTTGTCGTTTGAAGCTCGGGAGAGGTCAATGTGCTCCACACTGCAAAAGTGGAATCACAATGAGAAATTATAGATAAATAATCTTTGCTTAGTGAATGCTTTAGTGCATTTAGGGATTGTGCATTAGCCTCAATGTACTTGGCATTACCAAAATAGGTTTTCTTGGCAGTGGAAAGATAGACATGTAAACCTAGGGCTTTTAAATAAACACTCATCCTAATCTTCCATATATCGATGTTAGAAACATCAAACATGAGAGGGGCAAGGTAATCCATGAGTGAATATCTATATGTGTGCAAATGTAAGTCTAGATTAGCTATTCAAGATCTCACTCCTAGGCGGTTAAACCTAATATCAGAAGCGTAGACTCTAAAACTAATTGAAAATACATCTAGAGGGGGGTGAATTTGTGTATTAGCTATCTAATGCAAATGATGCGGAATTAAAACTATTTATGCAAACTAAAACTATTAAGCTAAACACACAAAGTATAACTCAAGAGTGTAGCCGAATTCCCGGTGAAGGGCTCTGGACTAACTCCTCTAGATTCCTCTAAATAAGAGTTGAGGTGCTATTTGAAGCTCTCTTGGTTCAACACAAGTATGGGCATACACAAACAATACCAAGCATATATGTATGATATGAAAAATATAAAATAATGCAAGGTATAAGAGAGAGAGTTTAGAGATAGTTGATCAATCGCAAAGACCGAGATATGTTTCGAGGTTCGAGCCACTGCTCTACATCCCTGCCTTCACACAGAAGGATTTTCACTAAGTTCACACAAGACCTCCCTTACAGGAAACCTCCACTGAGGATTTGGCAATTACAAACTAGGAGCACTCAACTCCTCTCTCTAACAACACGACCTGTACATAAGAGGCAAGACACAACAACTATCACCTCACACAAAAGGATAAGGCTCTAAGCCAAACAACCACAAACTCAAAGCAAAGAAGATTACAACACTTGGTGGTCTAATTAAACCACAAACCAATTTCCTAACAAAAATAAGATCCTATAGATAGGATAGATATGATAGCTCAAGTGTGAGAAAACAAAGTGTTTGGAATGAAAATAACAAAGAAAAACACTTGGGAAAATCACAAAGTAGATATTGAAATAAGGATCAAAACCAATTCCCCAAATATTCACTTTTTCTTTGATTTTTCTAGCACTTGAAAACAAATAAAGATAAATCTTTTTAACCCAAAAACTCTTTAAAAACCCGCTGCTAAAACACTTAAAAAGATGGGAAAAATTGCTCTTGAAATACTTGTTAAAAATAGCCTAAGGATGGCTATTAATAGCCTCTCAAATAAACAAGCCGTTGGTAGCTGGAAAAGCCCAGAATGCCCAGCCGGTCTACCGGCTAACGGTCATTTTTCTGACCGTTGAGCCTCCGGTCGAACGCGCGGTCGACCGGGCCAAGCCTATCGATCGACTGCCCGGTCGACCAGCCGCACCTGAGAATTGCGTGCTTTCAGTCGATCGATCATGCGGTTGTTCGGCCTTCTAGGCTGGCCATGTGCACGTTCTCGTCCACATCAGTCGGCCGGTCTGGTCGACCGACTCCTGGTTCGATCGACCGTCCGGTCAACCGCTAGCTGAGTCTGGCTTTTAATATGGGACTAAAAACTTGGACATTTTAACTCTAATAAAATCTCATAAATTCAACAAAAATAAGTTCTTATAAATATTTGAAGAACAAATCTGTGTGACTAAAATTCAACACATATTACAAACAATTTGAGCCATTTTTTTGATATTAAAAATAGGCTTTATACCGAAAACTGTATTTTCCAAAACTTGGATTTTGAAATGAAAAAACGTTTTCTCCAAAACTTGTCTAAATACAAAAATAAGATATTTAAACTCTTTTTGAAGCATACTGTATATGGATAGAATCCAACACACATGAAAGTGATATATTTATGTTTTTGACATAAAATCCAAAACCATTAAAACTGAAAACCAAACATAGTGAAACTTATGTGTGTATGTGTGAACTTGAGCATATCAACACTAGTTTATCTTTACGCAAGATCTAAACAACTAAACACAAACCAAAGTCTTCTTGTCTCCAAGCCGACTCGATCAAAAGAGTTTGACTCAAACAAGGTGCTAAATGCGATCTTGATGCGCGAGTTCTTGAATCTACATGTGTTAGCTCCAAAACTCCTTTGTTGAAGCTAGACACCTACTAATATCTTGATCAATAACTGAAACTATATAAATACAAGATTATTAGTAAACTATAACTACATGAGTTAATCATCATCAAAACTAGAGTGATGAGTCTTTGGGCCAACAAATTTCAGCCCAAATAGGAAGGACCATTCGTAAAAGAAACAGTCTAATCAAATGGAGTATATCACCTTATAACCCCAGATGGTGATATACTCATGATGCCGATCAATGGCAGATTCTTAAAGAAGTACTATCCTTGATAAGATCCTTCTTATGATCAGGTTAACATTATACCTCTGATCAGAACTTTCAGATCTAAGATGTTTGGGAAGAGCGCCAAGGAAAAGCTTCTTTCTTTCTCAAATGGATCACATCACTGTCATCCAGTGTCAAGCCAATCAAACACTGGTTGCATTGAAGAAGAAACAAGGTTATGAACTTCAGTTTTAGCCTTGTCACTCTTCTCTAATTCACTGTCGACCAATGTCGAGCCGATCGAACACCGGTTATATTGAAAAAGAAACAAGGTTATGAACTTCGGTTTTAGCCCTGTCACTCTTCTCAATTCACTGTCGACCAGTGTCGAGCCGATCGAACACTAGTTACATTGAAGAAGAAACAAGGTTATTAACGTCAGTTTTAGCCTTGTCACTCTTCCTTAGTTTACCTATGAACTTGTCAGAAGCTGTCCCATCATCAGATCATATCACCGTCGATCGACGCCGAACCAAATGAACATTGGTGATGCATGATGTCAACATCAAAGCAATGAAAAGATGGATTAGGGTTTGGGATTCAAATTCTTTGGAAGAGCTCCAAAGAAAAGTTTCCTTCCTCATTCAATAGATCACATCATGGTCGAATAACGCCGAATCGACCAAATATAGGTGATATTATGATGCATGACGTAAACATCGAAATGTCAAATTTTTAGCCTTGTCAGTCTTCTCTAGTATATAGACATGTACCTATCTTCAACTTAGAAGAATAGGTCATATTTTGAAGTCAAGCATGCCTAAGCAACAGTTTCAAGTGTTCTTCTTTATAATCAGAAGGATGGTTTATCTAGCCTGACTTTTCTATATATGGTGGTGGCATACCTCCCTGCTCCTGTTCGATCGATCAAAGCTCGATCCAACGACCAAAGGGTCTGACTGATCGAATGGAAGAACAAATGAGTTTATCTGTGGCTTATCAAGCCAAATTCATTGAAGAAGGTTCTTGAAGCATCCTTTTGCAGAACCTTTCCACTATTCTCACGTTCATATGAAAACGTGGTGACTGATCAAATGGAAGATTAAATGAGTTTATCTGATGGCTTATCAAGCCAAACTCATTGAAGAAGGCTCATGAAGAATCTTTTTGCAGAACATTTCCACTGTTTCCACGTTCATATCAAGACGTGATAACCGGTCAAATGAAAGATCAAATGAGTTTATCTGATGACTTATCAAGCCAAACTCATTGAAGAATGTTCGTGTCCTTTTGCATAACCTATCCACTATTTTCTTGTTCACCTCAAAACATGGAAGCAAAATAAGGATCGACAGAGGCTCCATAAGGAAGCATAATATTTAGATAAAGTTCTCATGGAATTTGCGTCCACTCCTTTGATCCCCAACTCATCTACGGAGTGAAAACCCAGGAGATACATTATGTTACTTAAAGTAACAAAATGATCCAACGCTTCAACGGCTAAGGATGGAGGAAAATGTTCGCTCTTAAGTCCAGCATAAGTCCTCGACAACTCATCATGCTGAGGGGAATAGCATGACTAGTCCAACTCAAACGTCAGATGGTAAAGGCATATCAAACCCGTTGACAGCTGAGGGTTTGCAAAAAATCCTAAGGGACCTGATCCCATTTGATTCCTCTCCAAAATCGCTTACCAATTCTTGTCCATGGAATGGTAGGACCACATAAAATAATATTTATTTCCCTTGCAAAATGAATCACGAGTCAAAACCTATAAAGTTAATATTAAACCTCTGGTAGTGAGACTCTAACATATTCCCCGGCGGATAAAATCAATATCCCCAACAGATCAAAGCTCCACGTGTCGTTCTCTTAATAGAATGAGAGGTACATTTAAGTTATTGTTATGTTCAAATACCTCGACAGGCTGCTTTACAAATCTCGTTCTATATCCCCGGAGTTCTCTGACATATAATCTATTATGGGATTCATATTTTTTAACTCTCCAGAGAGTTTCTGGTAGACTTTCTTTGAAGTCTATTATTTTTCTTTCAAGTTGGATTTTCTTGGTCGTCATGTTGATAATATACCTCTGACAATTTCTTCCAAATAATATCCAAAGGAGAAATCAATTTTCCCATAGAGTTTAGATCAAGTCTTATTTTCTCCAGTGGAATTCTTTCTTTTTACCGGCATGTCCAGTTTTCACCTCTGAACGGTAAAAATCCCAAGCTTGGTGGTTTCTCAATCGGTTATGTCCATGTTGTTGGCCCAAAGGCCCATCACTCTAGTTTTGATGATGATCAACTCATGTAGTTATTGTACTAATGATCTTGTGTTTAATTAGTGACAGATTTGTTATCAAGATCTTAGTAGGTGTGGAGCTTCAACAAAGGATTTAAAGTCAAGTTTTGGAGCTAGCACCGGTTAATTCACGAGCCTATGCATCAAGACCACATCAAGAGTTGAGCTCATTGGATCGTGTTTGGACCAAGTCTAGAAGATGAGAAGGCTTCAAGTGAAGGCTTCAAGAAGATGAAGACTTGCGTCTAGGTATAAGATTTTTGTTTTAGATAAAATGTAAAGGATAGAATAGTTGGTGAATTGCTCAAGTATTTATCACACACACACTCTTGATTTAGTTGTCTTCTCATAAAAGAATTTTTAGAAAAGACTTTCATTTTGAAAAATACTATTTTGGTTTTTGGTGTTTTCTTATATACATGTTTTAAACCAAAACCATGTTTAATGCTTAATGTCAAAAACTTAGATATTTCATCTTATTTTTGTAGTGGATCATATCCATACACACTATGCTTTAATGAGTTCAAAATATCTAGTTTTTGTATTTAAAGGAGTTTTGAAAAAACAAGATTTTGGAAAATACAAGTTTTCATTTGAGCCAATATTTTCCTACTTACAAAAATAGTCCAATCTTTTATAACATGCCTTGATTTTGTGCAAGCATGTTTGTTTATCAAAGTATATTGGTAAAACTATTTTTTGTAGATTTTCTAAGTATTTATGAGATTTTTATTTTAACTAAATAAACCAAGTTTTAATCCCAGATTTTCTGTTCCAGGCTTCAGCCAAGTCGACTAGTCGACCTACCAAGTCGACTAGGGCTGAAGTCGGTCGACCGGCTCGGTTGACCGACGTGCACGGACGTGCACGCCTTGACCTGGCAGATGGCCGGTCGACCCACCCAGTCGACCGGAACTAAGAGCAGTGCTCTCTGTTCTTTTCGGTCGACCGGGTGGTCGACCGGAGGCTCCAACGGTCGGATTTTTGACCGTTGCCGGTCGACCGGGCGGTTGACCGACAGGTCTGACAGAACCCCAACGGCTAGTTTTTCAGACTCTATAAATTTGGGGTTTTGGGCATTGTTTTCAACGAGATTTTAGGAGAGCTTTCAAGCCAGTTTTTCTTATCCATTTAAAAGAGTTTTCTCCACATATTTGAGAGCAAATACTTCCAATCTAAAGGGAAGATTTTATCAAGAGTGTTAAAGTGAATTTCTTGAGTTTTCCTCCACCACTCTCATCCTTGTTTTTCTCACACCACACTTGAGCTATCCATTGATTATTCATCCTATAGGTGTGTTGTAGTGAGAGTGCTTTTAGGTGATCAAAGTGTTGTGATCACCAAAGACTTTTTCTTTGTTCCTTTGAGGAGGCGGGCAAGTGTGCTCGCGGTGGTTTAGAGTTTGGTTGTGAACTCTTGGTTTGAGGTGCGGCCTCGGCGAGCTTGTGGAGCTTGCGTGTGTACGGGACTAGGGAGTCCGAGGGATTGTAGGTGTTGCGGTACCAAGGAGTGATCCATTGGGATCAAGCATAGTGGAAATCCTTCGTGTGTCGAAGGCGGGGATGTAGAGCAAGTGTGCTCGAACCTCGAAACAAATCCCTTATGTTTGCGATTGCTCACTCTCTCTATCTCCTTTATATCTTGCATTCCTTTATTGTGTTAATCTTTATATGCATGATATACTTGTGTGCTTAAATTGATATACTTGCTTGAGTTTGTTTGCTAACACTTGTATTCAACCAAGAGAGCCAACGCGGCACCTTAACCCATTCAAGGGGAATCTAGAGGAGTTAGTCCAGAGCCCTTCACGGGGAATTCGGCTACACTCTTGTGTTATACATAGTGTTTAGTGTAAGAGTTGTGTTTAGGTCATAATAGTTTTTAATTCTGCATTATTTGTCATTTAGTGACCATTAGAATAGCCATCACCTATTCACCCCCCTCTAGGTGATTTACAATTGGTATCAGAGCTAGTGCTCTTGATTTGGGTCTAACAACCTAGAGTTAAAGATCCTCATTTGTAGGCTAATCACAATATTTGTACACACACCATGGATTTCATGTCACCACCCATTTTTGACATTCTTAACATCCACATTTGGAAGGTTAAGATGTCCTTGTACCTCAAGACCTTAGGCATTCATGTTTATCTTGCCATCTCTAATGATTCATATTGTTTAAATGGTAAGAATTTTAAGGCTAATACAAAAGCCCTAAATGCTTTAAAGTCAACCCTAAATGATGAATATTTATCTAGGGTTTCTAACTTTGATTCGGCTTTTGTAGTTTGGAATACCTTGTTCTCCCTTGGCGAAAATAAACAATACTATGCGGGGAGCGATTCGGACGTTGGAAGCGACACCTCCAACGCATGCTATATGGTCCAAGGGGATAACCCCCTTGAGGTAACTACCAAATCCGAGGATGAGGATAATAACATGTCATATAAAGAGCTCTCTACATTTTGTCAATTATTGCTTAAGAAATATGACATGATTAAAAAGGAAAATAAAAATTTGAAAAAGAAATTTGATTGCATGCATATAGAACAAGATTCATTTAGAAACAAGATTGCATGCTTAGAAAAAGAAAAGGAAGATTTGAAAAATGAGAATGTTTCCTTATTTTCAAAATTGAATGATTTGTGTGAAGGAAACAATACTTTGAAAAATAAAATTGATTTGGTGGAAAAACAAAAGAAGTTGTTTTTCAAGAAAATAATTCCTTAAAAAGAAAAATTTGTGAAAAAGAAAAAGATTTTGTTTCTAAAAAGAAAAAGAAAAATGATTCTTTATCTCATTATGCTTTACATGCCACCACTAATGAGATTAAAAACTTGAAAAATAAAATGGGTTGTTTGAGTTCGACTTTAAACTCTTGTGCATTTAACCATACTAGATTGGAGTCTTTGTTTTCAAAGAAACAAACTCCACACATTCATGCATAACATCATCATGCATATGCTTATGTTGCACGTCATGATCACACTCCTACACATAAGCATCCTAAGGTGTACACATGTACACATTGTGGCCGCAAAGGCCATTTAGCAAAATTTTGTTATGACAAGTTGCATCATTTTAATTTTGCTAATAATAAAAACTTTTGGGTTCCTTACAAGACTAACCCCAAAGGACACAAGAAAATATGGGTACCAAAATCCCCACCTTGTGTATTTGATGTAGGTGAGGGCTCTCACAAAACGTGAGAGATTTGGTGCCTTGATGGTTGGTGCACTTGAACTAAAAGGACACATATTTGGAGCACCGCTATCAAGGAGGTTTTGGTGGGAAAGACCACCATGCTTCGAGCTTTGGAGTTGGTAACAATCTCTAAACTCCTATTTTTTATGTACATGCTAGTTCATTTATCATATTCATAGCATGTTCATGTTTTATGCTTTTATGTGCTTCATGTGGTAAAAACATGCTTAGATATAATTTTTTTCAAAACTTGTATTATACATGTACGAATAGTGAGCTACATTTGTTTTATATATGATTGCACTTCATGCTCATTTGTACCCACTATATGCATATGTATTGACTAGTTTTGATGATTCTTTCATTTATACATGTGTTGCCAATTTTCATGTTTTACTTCATGTATATGTATTTTTAATTCAAATCTAATAAATATACATGTTTACCCTTGAATCTCTTGTCTTCAAGCAAACATTATTAATAGACTCTTTTATATTTGGGATATGTATGCATATTGTTAGATTTGGATAAATCATACATATACCTAGAAGTTTGTTGATTTTATGAAAAATGATTTTGAGTTGATTTGTTAAAAATGTGACCTATGATCTTTTTGAGCTTCATTGACTATTTTCATAAAAAATGCTATTTACATGATCTTTTAACACTCACATCTTCATTTATTAATTCATGACTTAATTTCATGATAATTTTGAGCTTTATAGACCATGAGTGATTAAATCTTTATGTATTTAGTTATGCTTTATGAAGAACAAATGATTTGATGTATTTGAAGGATTTTTAACTAGTTGTTCAAAAACCATTTTAATACTAATTATTTATTCTACAAATAGTTTATAAGATATACACATGATCCAATTTTTTTTAATCTTATGGACAAATTCTTTTGTATTCTCAATATTGATGCTTCATGATTTGAATATTAGTTTAAATGTTAATTTTTGTCAACACTAGGATTTATACTTGTACATATTATGGGTCACAAATAAATCTATATATGGTTGGGTTTGATTGCTTATTTGTGCCCATTAGGTGTGCTAGTATAGCCTAGTTTTGATAATCCTACATTTTTAAACTTGTATTCCCTTTTTGGATTTATTTTATGATCATGTGCTTTCATTTCATGTATATGTTTATTTTTGTCAAACTTTAAGATATACATGTATACCTCTTGAGTCATTTGCCTTTCATGCAAATCTATATATATGGACTCAATTGTGTTTAGGGATATGTAGGTATCCTTCTTGTGTTGTCAAAACATACATATACCTTGAAATATATTTTTTAATAAAAAAAATTTGTGGGATTTTTATGTTTTCAAAATTTATGATAATTTTCACATTGTCTTATTTAAAGGAATATTGAGCTTCATTGCCATTTTCATGTGATTTACACATATTTCATAAAAAATATTTTTATTTTATTCCTTGATTGAAGGATTCCGTGCTAGTCTTCAAACATTTTCATTTAACTAGTTCGAGTTCTTCATGTGGTATATTATATGATGTATACACTTAAGCTTATTTTTCTATTGGTATCATTGGATATTTTCAATTGGTATCAATATGAACTTTTTTTGTATATACTCATATTTTGTTTTCCCATATATGTATGTATCAATTGGTATACTCTTCTCATACATATATATGATTTGTTGTGTACTTGAGTTAAAATTGTCTTACATATTTAAAGCACAAAGGTTGTTAATGCTAAGCTTAATTCAACTCTTATTTTTTAAGCTTATGCATTTGTTTTTAAATTGGTATCAATATGGTTGATCATTACTTTATTATTGATCACTATTTTATAATTGATCATTTTCAAAATTGATATCAAAATTCAAAATTTGTTTTATTGAGAGAATTCAAAATTTTGTTTGATAAGAAAAAATTCAAAATTTTTGATTTATATTGCCTATATGCAAGGAGAGCTTCACATCTCTTCTACATATAGATTCATGTTGAGTGTATCTTGTATTGAGGAGCTTAACAACTCTTCTTTATACGGTACACGTGTGTAGGGGGAGCTTCATATCTCCTCTTATGCATTACATAATATGTGTTATGTGAATTGGGGCTTGTCATCCCTTCTTCATGTAATGCATATGTATAGGGAAGCTAACTTAGCGTCTTCCTCTTCATGAATGTATATCGCATATAACCTTTATTGATTTGGTTTACCCCTCTATTGATTCTTTGTTTCGAACAAAAAGGGGGAGAAAAATTTATTTATTTGTTTTGTTTTACTTTAACCCCTTTGTTGATGATTGACAAAAAGGGGGAGAAGAATTTGAGGCATATATGCATGATTGAGTAGAATTTATGTTTTATGCATATATGTTTTGTTTTGCAAATAGAAGAAA
This sequence comes from Agave tequilana, assembly GCA_038442645.1. Classification (NCBI taxonomy): domain Eukaryota; kingdom Viridiplantae; phylum Streptophyta; class Magnoliopsida; order Asparagales; family Asparagaceae; genus Agave; species Agave tequilana. Next base: position 303,384 of record JAVJIF010000612.1, read on the forward strand.
AAGATTTGATTTGTTTTATCTCCATTCATTTGCACACATGTTTATGTGCTTCATTACCATATCTTATTTATGTCTATGCATGAGTTAAGGGGGAGCTTCTTTGAAGTTTTTACTTTAATCCATGCATATATAACTTCATGAGTTTTGTCATCATCAAAAAGGGGGAGATTGTTGGCCCAAAGGCCCATCACTCTAGTTTTGATGATGATCAACTCATGTAGTTATTATACTAATGATCTTGTGTTTAATTAGTGACAGATTTGTTATCAAGATCTTAGTAGGTGTGGAGCTTCAACAAAGGATTTAGAGTCAAGTTTTGGAGCTAGCACCGGTTGATTCACGAGCCTATGCATCAAGACCACATCAAGAGTTGAGCTCGTTGGATCGTGTTTGGACCAAGTCTAGAAGATGAGAAGGCTTCAAGTGAAGACTTCAAGAAGATGAAGACTTGTGTCTAGGTATAAGATTTTTGTTTTAGATAAAATGTAAAGGATAGAATAGTTGGTGGATTGCTCAAGTATTTATCACACACACACTCTTGATTTAGTTGTCTTTTCATAAAAGAATTTTTAGAAAAGACTTTCATTTTAAAAAATACTATTTTGATTTTTGGTGTTTTCTTATATACATGTTTTAAACCAAAACCATGTTTAATGCTTAATGTCAAAAACTTGGATATTTCATCTTATTTGTGTAGTGGATCATATCCATACACACTATGCTTTAATGAGTTCAAAATATCTAGTTTTTGTATTTAAAGGAGTTTTGAAAAACAAGATTTTGGAAAATACAAGTTTTCATTTGAGCCAATATTTTCCTACTTACAAAAATAGTCCAATCTTTTATAACATGCCTTGATTTTGTGCAAGCATGTTTGTTTATCAAAGTATATTGGTAAAACTATTTTTGTAGATTTTCTAAGTATTTATGGGATTTTTATTTTAACTAAATAGACCAAGTTTTAATCCCAGATTTTCTGTTCCAGGCTTCAGCCAAGTCGACTAGTCGACCTACCAAGTCGACTAGGGCGGAAGTCGGTCGACCGGCTCGGTCGACCGACGTGCACGGACGTGCACGCCTTGACCTGGCAGATGGCCGGTCGACCCACCCAGTGGACCGGAACTAAGAGCAGTGCTCTCTGTTCTTTTCGGTCGACCGGAGGCTCCAACGGTTGGATTTTTGACCGTTGCCGGTCGACCGGGCGGTCGACCGACAGGTCTGACAGAACCCCAACGGCTAGTTTTCTAGACTCTATAAATTTGGGTTTTTGGCATTGTTTTCAACGAGATTTTAGGAGAGCTTTCAAGCCAGTTTTTCTTATCCATTTAAAAGAGTTTTCTCCATATATTTGAGAGCAAATACTTCCAATCTAAAGGGAAGATTTTATCAAGAGTGTTAAAGTGAATTTCTTGAGTTTTCCTCCACCACTCTCATCCTTGTTTTTCTCACACCACACTTGAGCTATCCATTGATTATTCATCCTATAGGTGTGTTGTAGTGAGAGTGCTTTTAGGTGATCAAAGTGTTGTGATCGCCAAAGACTTTTTCTTTGTTCCTTTGAGGAGGAGGGCAAGTGTACTCGCGGTGGTTTAGAGTTTGGTTGTGAACTCTTGGTTTGAGGTGCGGCCTCGGCGAGCTTGTGGAGCTTGCGTGTGTACGGGACTAGGGAGTCTGAGGGATTGTAGGTGTTGCGGCACCAAGGAGTGATCCATTGGGATCAAGCATAGTGGAAATCCTTCGTGTGTCGAAGGCGGGGATGTAGAGCAAGTGTGCTCGAACCTCGAAACAAATCCCTTGTGTTTGCGATTGCTCAGTCTCTCAATCTCCTTTATATCTTGCATTCCTTTATTGTGTTAATCTTTATATGCATGATATACTTGTGTGCTTAAATTGATATACTTGCTTGGGTTTGTTTGCTAACACTTGTATTCAACCAAGAGAGCCAACGTGGCACCTCAACCCATTCAAGGGGAATCTAGAGGAGTTAGTCCAGAGCCCTTCACGGGGAATTCGGCTACACTCTTGTGTTATACATAGTGTTTAGTGTAAGAGTTGTGTTTAGGTCATAATAGTTTTTAATTCCGCATTATTTGTCATTTAGTGACCATTAGATTAGCCATCACCTATTCACCCCCCCTCTAGGTGATTTACACATGTTACCTCTGAACTGACAGATAACTAAGTCTCATCTTATAGTCCGGTAGGGACTATTCCTTTGCTGTTATGTCCAGTTCGCTACCTCTGATCGGTAGGGGCTCTAAGTCTAGCAACTTCCAATCGGTTATGTCCATATTATCTCTGAACCGACGAATGCCTAGATCTCTCCCTTTTATGGTACTCTAATTATCCTGTCTAGTCAGCCACCGCTGAGCAGATGAGTTCGTAACTTTGTTCTCCTTTTCTCTATCAAGGCCGAGAGTTCTTGCTGTCATGTTAATAATAACCTCTGAATAGTAGATTGCAAGCCTGAGATCTCTTAGTTGGTCACATCCAGTCAACCACCTCTGAACCAACAGGAGCCTAGATTCAATCTACCTTTGCAGTCCCTTGTGGACTAGTGCCAAGTTAATCGACTACCTCTGGTAGCGTATTCAAAGTTTAGTGTTTCTTAGTCTATCATGTTCAGTTTACCATCTCTGAACAGACGGGTCCCTAAAGTTGGGTTCACCTCCATTTTGTCATCATGTCCAGATCATCACCTCCGAATGGCAAAATTTCGACTAATCATACCTAGTTTGTCACTTTTAACTAGCAAATTCTAGACTTCATTTTTTTTAGTTCAGTAGGAACTATCACATGGTTGTGGTGTCTAATTCATCATAAACAATTCATAAATCCGATGGTCTTTAATCTGTCATGTTAACAGTAAACGTCTGAACAGTAAGATCTTCAAATTCACTTTTTCCCATTCTTATCCCAACAAAATTTGAATCAAGCCATTTCTCAAATTTATTGGTGATAATTTATCAAATAACTAATTCTACCATGTTGTCGACCTCTGAATAGATTAGTTAATATTCTCATGGTATAAGTTTGAAGACTATACCATTATCTTCTTTCTTTTGAGGGTTGTAATACAACTTAAAAGTATTGCAATTTCAGAAGATAAAACAAGCAGGAAATGCAATAGAAGAGTCAAATAAAATTATTTTTATTGATTCAAAAAGAAAAAAAGGGGAATACATGGATTACAAGCTACGATGTTGCTTCGTAGGACTTGATTTATTTTTCAAGGGTGGCCAGCTTGTTCTTCCTCTCTTCAGCAGCTCTGATAAATGCTTGCGATCTTAACTTAGCTTCATTAAACTTCGCTGTCTGGGACAAACGAGCCTTAATTTTGGCCAAAGTTGCCCGTTGTGCTATCTCCTGTTGCAGGACTTTATCATTTTGGGCTTTGAGCTGCTCCAGCCGAGCAATCTCCTCAAGACGCACCGGTTCAGCCTTGGATAGGAGAAGATAGCCCTTTTGATCATCTCCTTGGCCTTCTCAATTTTATCCTCAGCATTAAGAAGATTGCTATTGGAAGCATCAATGGCATCTCCAATTTTCACTTTCCTTGCTTCCAAGGATTTCAAATCTGAAGATACTACCTTGACTGCTTCTTGTGCTGCGAGGTGAGCCTCACGCATTTGAGCGATGAAGCGTTCAAACTCTTCATCAATTGAGGAATCCAAGTCTGAACTGCTGAGGTGGCGCCACTCACCCACATCTTTCTCAAACTTCTCCACCAGGAGCTCCAATGTGGCAGCTTGGTCATCTCCTCTGAAGTCTCGAATGCTCTCAATGTTTCAAGAGAGGACCACCTTTAGAGCTGAAAATGAGGTGGTCGAACCCTTCGAGATCAAAGGAATAGATCACTTCAGGCTCTTGTAGAAGCCAGCCTAGCCTAACAGTAGCTCTGCACTAAAGCTTAACTCTGCACTGAAGTTCAACTGCACACTCTGCAAGAAGGCAGAGTGCAGAAGAAAACGAAGCGCCAAAGGCATAGCTTCGCTTCCAAGCAAAGCTAGCCTTGCGTTAGCTTCGCACTGAAGCATAACTTCGCACTCTGCGCAAAGGCAGAAGTACAGGAAGTTATGAAGTGTTAGCTTCGCATGGAAGGTTAAAAGGCAGTTGCACCTAAGTAGGGTAACCCTATTATCTAGCTTTGCTCAAAGGCTTAACTTCGCATTCTGCCACTTGACAGAATGTAGAAAGTCCAAAGGGCTAACTTCGCTGAAAAGGCACTTGTGCCTAAAATTACTCAAAGGACGTAAGTCCTCTATCCAGCTTCGCTTCAAAAGCTAGCTTCGTAGAATGTGAACAGCCCAAAGGGCTAACTTCGTGGCGAAGCATGAAAGAAAGAAACTTTTAAGTTTCTATTCGTGAAGTTAAAAGGGAATTAAATCCCCTAAAATTCAAAAAAAATCAAGAAATAAGGGAGATAACTCCCTGAATCACTATGATCATGGTGAATCACAGGGGATTCACCATGAAATAGCTAAAACACGGCTTCAAAAAGAGATGAAAATCTCTGAAAAGGAAAAATTTTTCCAACCTGCAATAGGGTGTCCGACCGTCGGAGGCGGAGATGACAGAGCTGTGGCGGAGGTCGCCGCCTCCTTCCCAGAACGCTACTTGGGGACCATTAGAGCGTGAAAGAAGCTCTGAAAGAGTTCTAAGAAGAAGATGAGGAAGAGAAAAATTTTCTCTGAGAGTAAAACTCGAAATCTTAAGAGAGATGATAACTCTCTGAGAGTATCCAAGTTTGGATTTTATAAACACTGGATGCGCCTGTAACTTCGCGCCGCCAATGCTGCATGTGCCTATAGCTTTGCCTCCTAAAAAGGAGTGCAAGCCGTCATTTCAAATTTAAAAATTTGAAATGATAGTTTTAATTTCAAGAACCACCCACAGCGAAGGCATCTAGCTTCGCTTACATGCAAACTTACACTTCGCCTGTAGCTCTGTTGTGAGTTCAGTGTTGACTTTGCACGATGCTTCGTTAACTTCACTGAAAGTTGAGCCTAACTCCGATGTGAGCTCATCGCTGACCTCGCGCGGTGTCTAATTAATTTCACTGAAGGCTGACGTTAGCTCCGCTGAGAGCTCATTTTCAGCTTCCCTGGAAACCCATCTTTAGCTTCGGTGAAAGCTTTAGTTTAGCTTCGCTGAAAGCTTCTCTATCTTTTTTGGAAAAGACTTATGGAGAAAACCAAGTTGGATCACTTAGCACCCGATGGACTTCTAACAACCTAAGCCAGTCCATTCCAGTTTCTTCTGAAGATTCAAGGTGAAAGATATGGAGTAAAGCAAATGAGCAAAAAAAAATTATTCAAAAGGGAAGATACATTGTAATACATCAAGATTGTCTTTCATACAATTGAGTCTCTACTCCAAAGGCATACAAATTACTCTACATCTAGATCAAACGGTAAATCTACTTTCAGGATGATAGTGGTTCTTAAAGTCGTTCCAAGTCCGCCAGACCAACTGGACACGAAAGGCTTTCCTCTCTCGCGGGGTCATAATCCTTCGCTTAATGGCAGATTTTGTCACCAGAAAGCTGGACTTCCTTAATCAAAATTGGCAAAGGAAGAATCTGAGATCTTACTGGTGACATTTCTTTCCCATATATTGTGTAGAGACCCAGCAAAGGTGAGATTTGGTGAAAACAATACAGCACAAATTCGCAGCTGAGTGGATCATCGCGGATAAGCAACTGCTGGCCTCTTCCTGGAGTTGGCATCAGCAGCTCCAGTATGTTCCTCCTGCTTATGATCAAAGCCTGAACTTGAGAATGAAGATGCATACTTTTGTCCTCCTTCATTAGGTTTAAAAGATCGGGAGCACAGTGCACTACAACGCAACATAAAAAAAATAAGTAGCATTAAGTGAAGAGGAAGATGCTAAATCAGAGTTTTTATGCCCTGAGCAGAACTGATCCAGATCCAGCCTCGCTATGCCCTGAGGCTAGAGTTCAGATTATATAGAGGTAAAATGCTCGAGAGCTTGAAAGGCACAAATGCCTCGAACAGGCAGAGGATAGCCTCGCCTATATGGCAAGGCTACACTGGCCCAGAGAGGGCAAAATCTTAGCGCGGCCTATATGGCAAGACTGGCTTAACCTTGAAAAGGCCAAGTCTTAGCCTCGCCTGTATGGCGAAGCTAAACTGGTCTAGAAAAGGTAAGGCCTCACAATCGCCAATATGACAGGGTTAGCCTCCTTAAATAAAAAGGCCAAGGCAGGAGCGTCGTCTAGAAAAATTCTTCGCCTGATTAGGCAGAATATTAGGTTCTCCAGGAAGCTTAATAAGGGCTGAAACCCTTCGCCAAAGATTCGCCAAATGTAGAGACCAAGGGAATTCATTCCCTGAAATGGCTGGTAAGGCTAAAAAAATTAAGGGAGATAAACTCTCCAAGGTCACTAATTTATTGGTAAAGTCTCTGGATGACCAAGACTCACCAGCTCTTGGCTGGGTAATGACAGAGTGAGCATCCCCACTACTTCAGAGACCTTAGTCTCCTTGCTTGGAGGAGATGTCATGAACAAACTCTTCAGAAAAAGAGAAGTATATTTCTCTGAATAGCACTACAAGAGTCCTATTTATAGGCCTCATAGCCTGACTACGCCGCTACCACTTCAAGCCTAGAAGTGCGGGCGATGTTAAAGCATTTAAATGCTTAGCCTCAAGAAAGGGAATAATCCCCTTCGTAAATACATGTGAAGTTAATCAAACTTTATAAAAGGAAATAATCCCCCTCGTAAATGCAGGTGAAATTATTCAAATCTTGGAAAAGAGAGCAATCCCGCTCGTAACTCACAAAGGCAGTTAGCCTCGGGGAATAGAATGTCATTCCGTCATAACAAACTCAAGGCTAGCACTGACAGAGCACTGATAATCCAATTCTGCTTGAAAGCAAAGTTGCTTAAGGAAGCCCAAAGGCGAAGCTATCTAGAAGGCAAAGCTACACAGAAGCAAATTTATTGCAGCTCCTAGGCGAACCTATTCCAGTCCAAAAGCGGGGCTAAAGGCGAAGTTGAACTCAACCACCAAGGCGACGTTCACATCCACTTACTATTGATCGTCAACCGAAGCAGTTCAAAGTATTTCAAAATCTGAACCGTTTCATTGTAGATTTACGAAAACTTTGAAGGGGGTCTTGTTAACACTTTAAAAAGATAAAATTCTCACATTTATCTTCAATTGGTCTGAACGATGTCTAACTTTTAGATATTTACAAAAGATAAGTCGAAGACAAGCTGATGACCAGGAACAAGGTAACAACTTGGGCTCTATTGATCTAGTAAAGTAGACAATAAGCCAAAGTTGCCTTTGAAGAGAAGTCAGATTTAATCGAGGTTTGATAGAGATCCAAGATCATTAAAAGGCTGAAGCCATAAGCTTCGCCTAATGCTTCCTTGATAGCTTCGCATGAAGCTCTTCATATCTCCACTATCAGCTTCGCCTGAAGCTAATTCTAGCCCCGCCAGAGGCTGATCCAAGAGCTTCATGCTAGAAGCTTTATCCCTAGCTTCGCTAGAAAGAAGAAATGGTTTAGCTCCGCTATGGGCTGAGTCTTAGCTTCGCACGAGGCTTTGAAGATAACTTTGCCCGAAGGTATGAGCTAAGTCTTAGCTTCCCTTGAGGCTACAAAAGTAACTTCACCCGAAAGAGAGAGCTTCTCATTTAGCTCTGTAGTGAGCTTTACTAGGTCATCAATTGATCGTTTCTCACAAGGGATTAATGGGTAAACCCCACTAATTTAGTGGGATTAACGCCACTTTAACTGGGCGGTTACACCCGCCCACTTCTCCCATATTAAGTGGAGACAATTAAGCCACAATGGCAAGGAGGAGTTCGTACGAACTCTCTAGTTTCACCAGAAGCTCGCAAGTAGCTTCGCCGCAAGGTCATTTGTAGCCTCGCGTGAAGCTAAAGACTGATTCAGCCTTGCTAAATTCAAGGGGGGTTATACCCCATTTTGCCTATAAATAGTCCCTTGCTGAGCCAAGAAGGGATGGAACTATCTAGCTAGAGAGAGGAGATTGGCTGAAAGAAACTCAAGAAGAGATTCTTCTAGAGAATATTCTCTTGTTATCCTGCTTCCAACTACTCAATTTTTGGAACCAAGTGAGAAGGAAATCCTATTGGAGGCAGCGTGATCGTCTGATCGATTGCATCATCAAAGGGATAATGTGATCGCGCGCTAATCAGATTCCTACCGGTATACATCTCCAGAAATCACAGAGAAGATCTACCTATAATTTTCTTATATTTACTTGTAATTTTTCTCCTCAACACTTTATTTTGTAAGTTTTCCCACGAATCAAATTTCAATGGAAAACAGTCGCGTTCCTTAATTATATTCGCTGTCTTCAATTATTATATTAATGCTGTGTCCCTGGGTAACAGTCATTTATTACAGAGGACTGTATGCTGAGATGCAGTCCTACCTTATTTCTGTTCTTTAATCTAATATTTTTTTATAAAATAAATTTGCATGGTGAAACGTCTGAAAGCGTGGTTATTATTTTAGGATAAGAATTTGTAACAGATGATGAAGCATACAATTTCTATAATACTTGTGCAAGAAACAACGATTTTGGTGTGAGAAAAAAGGAATAGATAAATCACGGAGGTCTCCGCATGAAGTTATTTGTAGAAAATATTATTACAATAAGGAGTGTGTCAAGAGGTTGGGGGATAAAAGACAAGAAGGACTTACTGTCAACCATCGTATTGATAATAGTTCATTGTCCTGTTGAGATGCATATTCTGTTAAGTTTATTACCAGACAGAAGGTTTTGCGTGGCCATCAAATTTGCTGATTTGCATTCGCATGATTTATCAAGCCGGATATAAGGTGCATCACTTTTATTCTCATCAGACACAAGGATCAAAGTAAGCAGAACCATTATGACTAATTTGAATGATGTAGGAATGCGTCCTTCTAATAGTGCCCGTGTTATTAATGCAATAAATCATGGAGAAGATTATGAACTAGTAAGCCCATCAACTGTGTATTGATTTTCTTTGATATAAGAGAAATAATATTAGGCAAGAGTTCATTTCTATCATCAAATATTTTCAAGAGAAAGCAGAATCAGGTCCAAAATTTTTCTTTCCAGTGTGGTTGATCAAGCAGGCACAATAACATGTGTCTTTTGGGCCAAAGAAATATGTAATATCTTTTTATTTATGTTTTTCGAATATGGTAATTTAACATATAAGACAATCATCTAAACCTGCCCTTTGCTCCATTCACTGGAGTGAATCATCATCGACAGTCTATTTTGTTCGGTAGTGCATTGCTCGTAGATGAGCAAAGGGGTACATTGTTTGACTTTTCAAGAAATGGTTCAAATGCATACATTGAGTTGCACCAAAGGTGATTATTACTGACAAGGATGCCCAGATAGGTGATGCTATGAAGATAGTTTTTCCATGCTGCCGGTACTATTTTTGTTAATGGCATATAACAAAACACATTGCTGAACAACAAATCCCTTGATAAACAAGCATGGAGATGATTTTTTCATTGATTTTACCTTTTGGTATTCCTCTTGTGATATAAGCACATGCAAGGAACGCTGGAGATTGATGAAGCAAAAATATGATATAGATGAAGAAGACAGTTGGTTGGTAAAGATGTATAGATTGCGTACACATTGGGTTGATGCTTATCTGAAGGATATTTTTTGGACTAGAATAACAACTAGTCAAAAGTTTGAGAGCATTAATTCTTTTTTTGATGGGTTCGGGAATGCAAACACAAAACTTGTTGAGTTTGTTAACCAAAATAATAAAGCTGTCGCTTCCTGTCGTAGAGCTAAATCTCTAGAAGAATTCCAGTATTTTTATTGTGTGTCTAATTGTATCTCAAAGTCATATGAGATACAAGTTGCAAAGTTTTATATTATGAAGATTTTTAAGTTATTTCGAAAGGAATGGGCAGTTGTAATGACACTATTTGTTGAAGAGTTAGAACATGAAGGCTTAAGAATAACTTTTTTGGTTGTGATTTTTCTGAATTAAAAGATAAATGGGACAAAGTCAGTTATGAGAATTGTAGTGAGCTTCATATTTTTTTATAGTTGTGCCTTATTTGAAACCAATAGGATCCTTTGTAGACATATTTTATGCATCTTATGGTGAACTCATATTACATATATTCCAGAATCTTATATACTATAGAGGTGGAGATTAGATGCTCGTTACAAGAATGTTAGAATTGAACATGCTATGAAATATTGTCCAAATCAAGATATGTGCAAAATTATGGACACTTCGATTCAAATTTAATGCAATTCTCAAAATGGTATCTGATTCGGATATCCATCTTTCCAAATTGGTTGGTATGTTGGAAAAATTTGCTAGAAATCAATAATGACCTCAAATTCAAGAATTTAATAATCAATCATCGCAGATTGAAACTATGTTGGTTTCTTCTTCAGTTGTGGTATTGAGAGACGATGAAAAAATAATAATAAGTGATCCTCTTGGTCCTGTGGCTACAAAGCGGAGTCCCAAAAGTGCATCCAGGATAATGTCTGGATTAGAAGATTCTCTATCACAGAAGGAGGTGAAGTACCATAAATATAGAAACTGTCAATAACTGAGCCATTATAGGATTGGTTGTCCATTATTGGTATGACATTTTTCTCTTATTTCATTTGCACTTTAATTTATTTTTCAAACATTTACATTTTTTTAACAATTTTTTTCGATGCTTGTTATTTTCATTATCGCATGAATTAATTTTTTTTATTCACAGAGGAAATAGTATTAGACTATAGCAACCGAGAAGAAAGAAAGAGTTAATTTTTGTATCATCGTGCGAGGAATGCGACCAAAGTCACAGTCTTAATGTAGAAAGGATATCACTGAACTGCAACCAGAGTTGCAGTCCAATTAATATTTTATATATTTGTTATTTAGTGCACCTGTTCTCTAAGTTTTACTATATTATGAACTTTTCATTTATGTTACAGATTACTATGATCGTAGTTTTTTAATTTGTTTGAATATAGTGAAACTTACTGGTTTTTTATGAGCATTACGACCATGGTTGCATATACGACTGTCGATATAGTTAACCTTTGAGCTGCAATCTTGTCACAGTTTTTGAATTATTTGAATATACTGTGACGTTAGTGTTTGGTCGTGTCTGCGATCATGGTCGCAGTTTTCTTGTATCATTGTAATAGATCACATTTTCTGTTACACGTAGGGACCATATTTGTAGTTATATGGACAGCGACCATAGTCACAGTTTTATACATGATAGGATATTTTTAACCGAAGACTACGACCCTATTTAACTTGATAGGATATATTTCAACCAATCTTTGTATTTTTTTTTGAAATCCTTTTTATTCGTCTTTTGTATCAAAAAACTTTTGACTTATCTTAATATTTATGACAAGAGTCGTTGTTTTAGTATAGTTTTATATATTATTGTTTACAACGACCTTGATCGCAGTCTATATCCAAAATAAGAGATTTCCATCAATAAAAAGAGTTCGACCATAGTTAACTTCTTACATAAACCTTACAAGAAAGGGCATAAAATTTAAGATAAAAGAAAATTTTATTTATTTCATGGACCTTACAAAAAAAAGCATTAAAATGCCAAGAAAGAAGAAAAAATGAAGTTGATTATGAAAATAACGAAAAATTCTAGTCGTCCTCGTCATTACCATCATAATTGTTTGGACACATATGCTGCATAATTGTTACTGCATTCCTAGATTTATTATGTAATAAATCCTACAAACTCACTTATCTTAATGTCCAAATCGTGCAGGATATGATAGAGAGAAGATAAGCACAAATCCTATCCAAAGTTCAAATCAAATGGGATAGATTCAAATCCAGAGTTTCTAAAAGCTATCTTATCTGAAGTACGGGTAAAATCTGTTGAGATAATACAAATCAAAATTCAAGGAAAAAATAAATTTTTGAAAACCCAATCGATTTCGCTGAAGATAAATGGATATCTCATCAATTCTAGAAGACAAATTGAAAATTCAAGAGGATAAATGGATAGAGAGAAGATCAACGGATGATATGAAGCAATCATATTTGGAGATAAGTAGAAAATTCAAGTAAATTTGGAGTTATAAATCAATTTAGACTCGAATTTAGATTGAACACATTTTAGTATTTTAATCATAACTTTCTCTATCGAAACTCAAATCTAATGATTCAAGAAGATCCAAAAAGAAGACTTAAAGGGTTACAATTCTTATGTTGATTACTGTTTCTAATTCTGTCATTGTTAAGTCATATTTAGCTGTCAACACGCCAACAAGGTGCAGATCAAAATTGAATTTTTCACATAAAATTCTGGATAAATCAAATCAAGTTTGTAGATAAGAGTAGAATTCAAATTCAGAAATAGCCAGATCCACTATCTTCATAATCTTCCTATCCTTCTTTTTTCTCCTATAAATACCCTAACACCTCGAAGGCAGAAGGGGCACCATCTCAAAAAGAACTTTAGTTTAGATTTTTCTTTTCTTCTTCAATATAATTTTAATTTTTCTTTATAGCTTAGGTTAGAGAGAGTTACATGATTAAAAGAGAGGAAGAATTATTGTAGAGTGACACTATTATAATCTCTTCTTAAGAAACTTATATTGAAGGTGACAATCAATGAAAGTTTCCTACTTTTCTTCATTATGCTCGATCTCACTGAAGTCCTGTTTTTATTTATTCTTCTCTACTGCTTTGCTTTACTTCAAGGCAATTTTTCAATACGATTCAATAACAGAGGTAAGTACTCTTTTTATTCTCTTTTTCAGTTCATTAGTTTAGATGCAAAATTCTCCTTTTTTCTTTTATTTAGTCTTTTTTTCTTTTATAAATAAAACAACAACAATACCCACCATCTCTTCTTCTCCCATCTTCTTCTTAACTTAACTATTTTTGTTTATTTTATAAAACTGAAAAAAAAAGTATTAATTAGTTTTGGTAAATTAAGAAAGAAACTTACACAATGCTTCCATCGCTATCTCCCCTATAGATCATGACCCGTTAGTCCTAGGCTACACGGTAGCATAGAAAACCTAGCACTGTTCTTAAAAGTCTGTATTTTTCTTTGATAGTTTGGATTGATCAAAATTTTGGCACTGTTGTCGAGGAGGGATGGTGAGTTTCTTTTCTATTTGATTTATTTTAACGATTTAACTCTTTTTCTTCTCTATTTTGGTGTACAGGGGCTAATTTCAGAAAACTAGGAGATGCAGTGGACATCTTACTACTCTGTGCCTCTGTCCAAGAAGGCAAAGCATCAGAGCCTACAACTGTGGTGATATTGTAGTTTCTTGCTAGTTGCTTGATGTTCAGATATTAGCTCTCGCAGTTATTAGTTTATCTATTTAACTCACTCTATATGTGTTTCTAACCTCAACAATAATGTGGTTGCTTTGTAAATGCTAAAAAACGTTTAGATTCTTGCATCTTAGGGCACATGTCTAATTCATTTACCTTTTATATTACTATTGAAGAGTGCTAGAGTAAAGGTATGTGTGCATTGCATATATTTTCAGAAACATGTTTGAGTGATTCATACTGCTTGAGTGTTGTATTTTGCTTTATGCTTGTACACTGAACTAAAAAGATTAAAGGAATATCCTTAAAAAAGATAAGGTGGGAAAGACATTACCCTCCCTTAGCCCACAAATTATCTCCTCACTCACTAACCCAACCAAACTTAAAATTGAGTAGACGTTGACCTTAGGAACATCTCGGACTCAAATAGGGATTGACCTAAGGGGGAAGTTGTTAGAAGTTGACTCTTGTCAAATCGATGTTAACGGTTAGGGATTGAGGGGTGAAACCCCGAAAGCTGGTGGTTTGGCATAATTAGGCGTTGTTGCTTTAAGTGCGGATACCTCCCACAAATCATGCCCCTACCTGGCCGATTAACTTATGGTCAGGTTCTGCAATATACCTCCTGTGAATAATCAACAGTTATGAGTCGTCTAGGTCTAAGCTCTACCCTAACTTAGGCTAGATTTTTCTTTCATTTATTTGTTATTGTTTATTTTTATTTATGATATCTTTGGGATATGGATTACAATTATAATTTTTTCAATGCATATAGTGATTCATACTTCTCCCTAACCTTTTTCAATTCGGATATTACCAACCTGGCATTACATAAATTTAACCAACCAAGTATGCCAGATTGGTCTTATCTGAATCAATATATGCCCCAATCCCAGTACTATGAACAAGAATGCGACAATCATCACTACTTCAGTAGGGATACAACTCCCCTGAGTCTTACTATCAACAACCTTAGTAACAAACAGCTTCATATACTCCATATCAAGACCAAACTATAGAAGAAAAATCTTCTTTATAAAAGACTTTTGAATCCTTTCTTGAGTCCACACGATAAGTGCAAATTCAATTGAACTCAATGCTCCTAAACAATTCCCAAATCCAAGATCCTTACTCTAATTTTCAAGTCCAGCCACAGCAAAAAGAGTCTATTGACTTAGAAAAGAGTACGGAAGACCGATTCAGTCCGAAAATAATGTTACCCAATCTCAATAAGCTAGAAATAAAAGTGAGTCATTTGGTTAACACATTTAATGATAGGAATGAGGAAACTCTACCTAACACATTTTGACCATTCCTTATTCTCCTAACCATATTAACGAAGAATCATAGTATCTTAGAAATTTTAACCAAGATTCAATTTCACCACAAAACTTTGTACTTGACCAATATCAACCTATTGACAAATTGGCAAGTTTTCATTTCAATGAGATTGAATTTGAAGATTAATGTGACACTGATTTTCAATGTTGTGATTCAGTTCCACTTTTTGAAACTATACTGACTTTGGTATCTTTACCTAATTTGGACCTAATTCTGAAGCCAACACTAATTCCTATCCCTATAAAGCTTGAACATGAACCACTTATTTTGAATAGTCACATTCCATTATTGGAAAATGAATGTGAACTTGAATTCTATGATTTGGACCATTAAAGAACACCTAGAGAGGGGGTGAATAGGTGTAGTGTTAATCTAAGATGAATGATGCGGAATTTAAGCACTAATTGATAACACACTATGTGTAATCAAGAGTGAGCTTGAATTTCTCGTGAAGGGCTCTAGAACTGCTCCTCTAGATTCCACTAAACTAAGAGTTGAGATGCTTTAAAAGCTCTCTTGGTTGAACATAAGTGTGAGCACACAAACTATATAAAGCATATGAATATAAGCAAGTAAAGCAATGCAAGATATAAGAGAGATAGAGTAGAGAGGTAGAAGATCAAAAACAAACACCGGGATATGTTTCCAGGTTCAAACCACTGCTCTACGTCCCCGCCTTCATATAGAAGGATTTCAACTATCCACTATAGGATCTTCCACACAGGGACCTCCACTAAGGAATTACAACTCAACACCAGAGTACACCACTCCTTCTCTCTACACAATCACCTCTACATAAGAGGGAGCACAAAAACAAACAAAGAAATACACTTGGTGATCACAAAGATTACAAACACTCTCTTGGTGATCTCAGAGGATCACAAACAATTTTTCTCACAAAAATAAGATCCTAAAGATAGGTTTAGGATTGATAGCTCAAGTATGATAAAACAGTGTGTTTTGAAAAAGAAATAACAAAGAAAACACTTGGGAAAAACTTCTAGATTGATATGAAAATGAAGATCAAAACTATATTCCCAAAAACTTGTTTTCTTTTAATTTTTCAAAAACTATGAAACAAATAAAGATAAAATTCGAAGCTCTAAAACTTGTTTAAAAACATGCTTAAAACACTTGAGAAGATGAGAAAAATTGCTCTTGAAAATCTTGGTGAAAACTGGCCTCAAAGGACCGATATTTTTAGCTCCTGAAAATATAGCCGTTGGCGTTCAGAACAGGTCAAAATGACATCCGCCCGGTTTACCACCAATGGTCGGATTTCTGACCAGTGGGGTTGTCGGTCGACAGGTCGGTCGATCGCCCCAAGGCACAGTGAGAACTTTCTAACTGTCAGTCGACCACCCGGTCGACCGAGACCAAAACCAGAGAGCTTCCTCTCTTGGTCCGTCGACCGGTCGGTCAACCGGGGCCAGATCCATAGAGCAGACTCTCTGGATCGGTCGACCGCTCGGTCGCCCGCTGAAGCCTG
Organism: Agave tequilana; assembly: GCA_038442645.1. Lineage (NCBI taxonomy): Eukaryota > Viridiplantae > Streptophyta > Magnoliopsida > Asparagales > Asparagaceae > Agave > Agave tequilana. Next base: position 319,533 of record JAVJIF010000612.1, read on the forward strand.
TGCACTTCTGTGCACATCTGTCGACCGGTCGGTCGTCCGAGCCAGGCTTCCGTCAACCGTTAGCAGCCTAAAAATCAGAGTTATGGGTTTGAAATGTTAGCTTTTAAATGCCTAGAAAATCCCCATAAATCTCATAAAATTCACAAAAAATAAGTTCATGTAAATATTTGAAGTATAAATATGTGTGATCAGAATTCATGGCATATTACAAACTATTTGAACAATTTTTTAGGCTTGAAAATTTAGCTTTAAACCGAAAATCGTATTTTTCATAAACCAAACTTTTAAATGAAAAATCGATTTTTCTCAAACTTGTATAAATATAAAAACATGATATTTAAACTCATTTGAAGAATAGTGTGTATGGATAGAATACAATACATATATAAAGATATATCTATATTTTTGGCATTAAATTCAAAACTAAGTTATGTTAAAAACAAAACTTAAAACTCATAAACTAGAATCATCAAAATAAGTTTTTAGATAGTATGAACTATCAATGTATATGGATGAAATTCAATATACATATAAATTATGTAAAACTTGTTTTGATTCTATCTACTCATGAAAACCATAAATATATTCTTAAAAATCAAAAATGATTAAACCGAAACCAGTAAACTTTTGAACTTATGTGGGTATGTACTTGAGCATATAAAGATTAATCTATCCTTACACAAGATCTAAACAATAGACGAAACTAAACAAACTGAAGTCTTCTTGTCGATCTCTATCTCAAAGTCGACTCTATCCAAACACGATCCATGAGCTTGACTCCTTCTGAGTACTAGATGCGATCTGAACGTGTGAACTCTTGAATCTACATGTGTTAGCTCTAAAACTAGCTTTCAATTCTTTGTTGAAGTTAAACACCTACTAAGATCTTGAACAATATCTGAAACTATATAAACATAAGATTATTAGTAACTTAACTTCATAAGTTAGTCATCATCAAACTAAGGTGAAGGGCCTTTGGGCCAACAATCTCCCTTTTTTTGATGATGACCAAATTTATGAGGTTATATATGCATAGATTAATAATAAGTTTCATAGAAGCTTCCCCTTAACTTATGCATACCAATAAAACACATATGATATTCAATGTAGGCTCAAGATACCAATAAACAATAAATAAAAACATATATATATGCAAGAACATAAATAGGCATGCATATAAAGCCAAATTCTTCTCCCCCATTTTGTCATTTATTAACAAAGGGGTGAAGAAAAATAAACAATAATAATAAATATACTTTAAAACAAAATTTTGATACTAATAAAAACTATCAATTGAAAGAAACCATCTTTTTACCAATAAAAATGAAGCAATCTTTTTACGAATTGATACGAATAGAAAGAAATAATACCAATTGAAGGTAAAAATCAAATTTTTAGGTAAATACTAAAATTATTTTGCAATATAGATAACAAATTGAGAATAATACCAATTTAAGATTATTGATACCAATATTGAAAATCTTAGCATACAATAAAACAAAATATTTTTAATTATAAAAGTAGGAGTAAGATACCAATTGAAAATAAAACCAGTTGAAAGATAAAACAAAAATTTTTTCTCCCCCTTTATGAAATACCAATAAAAACAATGCATAAGCTTGTAAAGATATCAATTATCATTAAGAACTAAATCAAGCTTATCTAAAATCAATTTGTTCTAAAGATGTATGGACATATATGTTTATAGCATAAGAAAACATCTATATGTATGTATGATCAGAGCAATATATAATATCAATTGAAATGTGAAGGATACATATACATAGAAAATAAATATGAGCATACAAAAATAAATTAATTTGAAAGTAATGTGTATAACTCATAGCTACCATCCTATCATGCACATGTTTGAAAGATATTCATTTAAGGGTATACAAGGCGTGGTAGCCCATCCAACCACCTATATGGAGATAGGGGGTTTCAAAAATATGATTTGAAAATATTTTAACATATTTGAAAACTCTACCAATTGAAGAATAAAGACTAGTTTAAAAATAACTTTGAAAACTCATACTAAATTCTTCAAGTAAGGAATAAAATAAATATATATTCCATAATATATGAAAACTTCACAAGAGTCGACACTCAAAAATATATAAGGCTCATATAGGCTCGTGAATCAAAACCATGAGTAAACAAAGGATATAGAGTATACAAAAATCATGTAAGACCATATACCTGAAAATAAGACAATGAAACTCAATAAATGAAAATTCTTTTTCATCAACATGAAGATCATCAAAACTTCAAAAGCTAAACAAGTTTTAAGATATATGTATGTTTTGTCGAAACTAAATGTATACATACATATCCCAAAGATAAATTGAGTTCACAAAAGAATATTGCATGAAGGCAAGTGGCTCTAAGATAGACATGTATATATATTAGTTTTAAACAAAATTAACATATTCATGGAGCTAAACACATTTTTTGAAAACATGTATAAAAATAGGGAATACATGTATAAATGAAAGAATTATCAAAACTAGGTTATATAAATATGATTGCACACATTTATTACATTATTCTTTATTACATATCCACATTTATCATGTAATAAATCTACTAAATTCCTTATCTTAAATGTCTATTTTGCAGAAGATAATCATGGGGAGAAAGAGGATAAAATTAAATAAATATTAGTAAATTCATATTTATTAGATCTATTTGGTTAAAGGAGGATGATCCAAATCCAATTGGTTAAATTCAGTTTTTGGTAAATCAAGTGGTTAAAGCTAAAGATCAACTGAGGATAACGTCAAATACAGAGTCCAAATCCAAAGAGATAAATGGATAGAGAGAAGATAACGGATGAGATGAAGCAATTTTACTCAGATTCTGGCTGGATACATTTTAGTATTTGAATTATAACTTTCGCTACCAGAACTCAAATCTAATGATTCAAGATGATCTAGAAAGCGGATTTAAAGGGCGACAACTCTTAAGTTGATCATTATTTCCAATTCTGTCATTTGATAAGTTATATTTAGCAATCAATACGCCAATAAACTGCAGATCAGAACTGGATATCTTCATCAAATCAAGTTTGGAGATAAGGGGAGATTCAAATTCAGAAATAGCCAGCTTCTCTTATCTTCATACTCCTCTACCCTCTGCATTTCTCCTTTAAATACCTGCAATCTCAAAGGCAAAGAGGAGAAGGACCAAGAAGAGAGTAAAATTTAGGCTAATTTGTAGTTTGTAACTTAGATTTTTTATTTTCTTTCATGTAATTTTTATTTTCTTTATGTAACTGAGAGGAGAGGATACTTTCATGGAGGAATGAGAGCAAACTTGTACTGAAGGTGACATCGGTGTAAGTGATCTTTTCTTCCATTGTTATTTGAATCGAATCAAAGTTTCTTCTTCTTCTTTACTCTTGTTATCATTTACTTCTCTCTTCTGTGTTTGTGGATCCAAATGAAACCGATAGCCTCGAAGTTGTCTTTCCCTTGCAAGTGCCGTTGATGGCTTATGGTAATGGATATCCATTTTTATGGTAGTGTAGCTTTCTTCTTCAATCATAGTGCAATACGGGAATGGCCAAGATCCTATTTGTCACACTTCTCTTGCCTTCAAGCAAAGGTACATCGTCGATACAGGTCAAAGGTAAGCAGGCGCTGAAGAGGTAAGTAACTTTTTTAGGTCTTAGTTTTCTTTTCTTTTAATTTTAGTATAAATTACCAACATAACAATCCTCCAAATCTCTTTCACTTTTTTCAACTTCTTTGTACATATCCATTCCATTTTCTCCGCCTTCTCTATCTACCACTATCTTCCTAACTTAACTTTAACTTATTTTCTCTTTTCTTTTAAAGAACAAATAAGAACTTTAACCATTTTTTGTAGCATAAAAGAGAACTTACGAAAAAGCTTCCATCGCTAGTTCCTCCTTGTGGATCACAACCCACATAGCCACTTGCTATTGCGGTAGTATTGAGCACTTGCACTCTTTATTCTAAGTTCTAAAATTCTATATTTTTTGTGTAGGTCCAACCTCAATCAAATTTTGGTATCGTTGTCAGGGAGGGACGGTAAATTATTCTCTTTTTAACTTTACACTTTAGGTTAACCTTCTTCTTTGTTCTTAGTTTACAGATTTAACAACAAGAAATTTTTGTTGCAGTGGACATATAAGTGGCCCTGGACTCTATTCAGAAAAAAGTAGAGCCCAGAAGCCGTCAGATTTGTTACATTCCTATGACAATTTGAGTGAACTACTAACCTGTATATTCTACAGGTTGGCTGAATTGTGAAGTTTAATATCTGTAGTTATTTACTTTCTTGTTTGACTCACTGTATATACATTTCTAACACAACAGTAAAAGGTTGATTTTAATTGCTAAAACTGATTAAGACTTCACATTTAGGCACGTGTCTATTTCGTTACATTTTCTATTTACTATTGAAGAGTGCTGGAGCCAAGATATGTGTGCATAGCATTCAGTATAAGGTTCATTCTTATATGAAATATTGCTTGAGTGTTACTTTTTTTCCACATACTTGTATACTACACTAAATTGATTTAAGGGCATATCCTATAAATAAGATAAGGTGGGAAGTCATTACCCTCTCTTAACCCACAAACAATCTCCTCACTCACTAACCCAAGCCTAATTAAAACTTAGTAGACGTTGGCCCTAGGGACATCTCAGACTCAAATAGGAGACTGACCTAAGGGGAAAGTTGATTTGAATTTGACTCTTGCCAAATCGGTGACTAAGGTTGGGGATTGAGGGGCGAAACCCCGAAGGCTGGTGGTTTGGCTTAATTAGGCCCGTCGCTTCTGCACGGATACCTTCACCAATCTTGCCCCTGCCTGGCCGATTAACTTGTGGTCAGATTCGGCAATATACCCCCGTGGACAGTCTAACCAGTTAGGAGTTGTCTAGGTCTATGGTTTACCCTAACTTAGGTTAGAATTTTTTTTCTTTTTTTTGTTTGCTTATTTGTTTGTTTGTGTATGACATTAATTGTGTGATATGGCTTATAATAATAATTTTTTCAATTTTAATGGTAATTTATATTACACCCTGACCTCTTTTTCAGATATTACCAACCCGGCATATCATAACTTTAACCAACCTAATGTGCCGGATTGGTCTTATCTGAATCAATATAACCCATGCCCCCAATATTATGACCATAATTTTCAAAATAATTTCAACTCTTCACAGAGTTAATGGGGATTCACCTCCCCCGAGTCCAATTTTCAACCAACTTATCCTCCTTATCCACCTTGTCCACAATATTTCCAAGATTCATACTCAATTCTACCAGTTCAAAATAGAAAACCATCAATCTTGGAAATGAGTATGCGTGAGTCCAAGCAACAATCACAAAATCTGACGGATTCACAATTTCACCACAAATTCCAAAACAAAACTTCACCTTTTCAAGTCCAATCACAACAAAACGATGAAACAATCGACTATGAAGAGCTGCTTGAAGCCATGACTCAAGCTCAAATCGCTCGTAACATGACATAGATCTAATGGTCCAAACTCTTCATTCTCACCGTTTGACCATTTCTGATGTCGCTAACCATTCTGTTAGAGCTGAAGAATCATGTTGTTTTGGAAAACAAGATTCCATTTCAAGACACCCATTTGAACATGCTCAAACTCCAAATTTTGAAAATGACATTGACAGTTTGGCAAGTTATCCTTTCCTGAAATTGAACTTGAGAATGAATATGATCCTGAGTCTCAACTTGGTGATTCAATTCTACTTCCTGATTCCATATTGACTCCAGTGTTTTCACCTGATTTCAATCTTTTTCTCGAGTCAACATTGGATCTTGTGCCAATTCATCATGAAACTAAATCGCCAATCTTTTATGATCATCATGTTGAACTTGACCAATTCATACTTTTGAAAGTCCCATTGACAAATTGGCAAGTTCTCATTTTTATGAAGTTGAACTCAATGAAAAATGTGACCTAGATTCTCCAATTTGTGATCCAGTTCAAATTCCTAAATCAATATTGACTCCTGTTTTGTTACCCAACTTGAGTAATATTTTAGAGTCAGTTTCGATTCCCACACCTGTCATTCTTGAACTTGAATCACCAATGTTAAGTCACATTCTGTTGTTGGGAAATAAATGTGGACTTGAATTTCAACTTTTTGATTTGTATCCACTTCCTAAACCAATCTCAACTCCTGAACTTTTACTTGACTTAAGTCACTTTCCTGAGTCTGTATTAGTTCCTATACTTCTTAAGTCCAAGTCAATCATTCCATCTTTTCACACTCCATTTTGGGACAAGAGTGTTGATAAAATTGACTCCGAAATTATTTGTGAAATTTGAAAATTAGATGGGATAAAATTTTTAATAAAAATTGTTCATATATACATCATTTTAGTGGGTTATATTAGAGAGGTTTCTGGTGGGTTCCTCCGAACTCCACGCAAATTAGATTGGGCCAAATTTCGTGACCAATCAGACCACCACCGGTACCACCACCCTAAGGTAATATTTTCCTTCCCTTTCTTCTTTTTCATGCATCTATGCATTAATTCATACATTGAGGACAATGCATGAGATAGGTGTGAGGGAGGGTCTAACATAACTTAGGTTTTCCTTTTTATTAAAAAAATTAAAAATTAAAAAAATTAACATTTTCTTTACTTTTTAAAAACTTTTTGAAAATAGAAACAATATTTTGACATATTTTTTGTAAGAAATTAAGTCAATTTTAAGGAATAGAGAATCATAATTAGGATTTCTTATACTTGGTCAAAATAAGATTATTTGTTTGATTTTTAGGGTTAGAGAGATAATTTGTCAAAGTAATTCAGTCTTGATCTTTGCCTTGATAAAATATGCGCACTTTATACACTTACACACTTAGGGTTCAAAAACAAAGATTCTTATGTCTTATTAAATATATATATATATATATATATATATATATATATATATATATATATATATATATATATGTATGTATGTATGTATCTATGAAAAATAAACAAATCTAATTATTGATTAGCTAGGTGCTTTGGCCTAAACAAGCCTTGGTGTTTATGCAAAAGATGATTAGATAAGTTTGAAATATATATATATACCACTTTCTTCCTAACTTAACTTTAACTTATTTTCTCTTTTCTTTTAAAGAACAAAAGAAAAACTTTAACCATTCTTTGTAGCATAAAAGAAAACTTACGAAAAAGCTTCCATCACTAGTCCCTCCTTGTGAATCACGACTCGCATAGCCACTTGCTATTACGGTAGTATTGAGTACTTGCACTCTTTATTCTATGTTCTAAAATTCTGTATTTTTTGTGCAAGTCCAACCTCAATCAAAATACATCTAATGAGTACAAATGAGCAACAAATTATAAACACATAATAATCAAGTGTAGCTTACCAGTATTACAAGTATAAGCATAAGTGTTAATGAAAACTCACATTCAAACATGTAATCAAAACATGAAGCACAAAACATCAAAGGCAAATATAATCATTAGGGTAAATGTAAGTGCTTTAGAACTACGAAATACATGATCGCTAAACTGTAGTGAGAACACAAAAATATGAATACATATAAATATGGGTGTATCTCAAAGACTATCTATGTATATCAAATATCTAATTAATATCACATTTAATATAATGAACATGAAAAATGTGACATGCTAAAAACATCAATATAAAAGCATGTAAACTATAATAGGAGTTAGGGATTGTTACCAAAACTAATGAACCAATCTCTAAGTCTCCAAACCATGGTGGTCTTCCACCTAAACATCCCTTGAAAGTGATGCATCCATAAATATGATCTTTGAGTTCGGATCGCATCCACCATCAAGGCACTAATACTCTCGCGTCCTGTGAGAGCCCATACCTACATCAAATGAAATAGGATATTTTTTGGTACCTACACTTTCTTGGGTCTATGGGGGTTAGCACTTTCCTAACATAACAAATTTATTTGCAAAATTTAAAGTATTTATTCTATCATAGAAAAATTTTGCAAGGTGGCTCGTGCAACCACAATGTGTATAAGTATACACATTAGCATACATAAAATCATGTATGTGAACATGAGAAGCATGTGTATGCCAAGATGGGCATGCATGCATGTGTGGAGCATGTTTCTTGCGAAACATGGATTCTAACCGTGTGTGATTCATGACACATTGGTTCAAAGTAGAGCCCAAACAATCTATATTATTCTTCAAACACATATATCATTTTCAATAGAAGAAGATGTGGAGCAAACACTATTCTTATCATGAGAAGATGAATCAATGGAGCATGACAAGAATGAGAAGAAAAAATATTTTTCAAAAAAATGTTTTCCTTTGAAATAAAATCCAATTCTTTTGAAACAAAGCAATTTTATTTTTCAACAAATTATTCTCTTTTAAAATAAAATTGAGTTTTGAAGACAAAATCTCATTATTCTTCAAAACATCATCACAATCATTTTTATTCTTTAAAATTTTATTTTCTTTAAAAATAAGGTTGAGTTGGTTTTCAAGGAATCCCTTTCACTTAAAATCTCAGCCCTTTTTTGCAAAACTATATTGAGTTTTGAAAACAAATTCTTTTTTTTTTAATTCAAAATTCTTGCTTTTCAAAGCTTTGTACTTTGAAAGCAAGTTTTCACAAAACATGGAAAGTTCTTCATTCAAGGCATGAGCATCTATAGTATTATCATCACATGAAGAACTAGCACAATCATCTAGTTGACTATCTGAAGTTACTTCAAGGGAGTCATTCTCTTGGACCATGAAGCAAGCTTAGTCGGACTCATCTCCACTAGATTCTTTCTCCAAAATATTTGTCGTTTATTCTTCGGGAGAAGTCAATGTGTTCTACACTGCTAAAGTGGAATCACAATGAGAAATCACAAAAAAATATTCTTTACTTACTGTGTCCCTAAGTATATCTAAGGCTTGTGCATTAGCCTCAATGTACTTGACATTACCAAGATAAGATTTCTTGGTGGTGACAAGATAAACATGTAACCTTAGGGCTTTAGATATGCACTCATCTTAAACTTTTACATATCGATGTTAGAAACATCATACATGGGTGGAGCAAGAAAATCCATGAGTGTAAACTAAAAGTATGCAAAGCAATAGATTAGATTAGCAAACCAAGGATCACACTCCTAGGTGGTTAAACCAAATATCAGGAGCATAGGCTCTGATACCAATTGAAAGTGCACCTAGAGGGGGGTTAATAGGTGTAGTGCTAATCTATGATGAATGATGTGAAATTTTAACTCTAATTGCTAATACACTATGTATAACCACGAGTGAGCCTGAGTTCCCTGTGAAGGGTTCTGGAACTACTCCTTTAGATTCCTCTAAACTAAGAGTTGAGGTGCTTTGAAAGCTCTCTTAGTTGAACACAACTGTGGGCGCACAAACCATATCAAGGATATGAATATAAGCAAGTAAAGCAATGCAAAATATAAGAGATATAGAGTTGAAAGATAGAAAATCAAACGCAAACACCGGGATATATTTTGAGGTTCGAGCTACTTCTCTACGTCTCCGCCTTCACATAGAAGGATTTTAACTATCCACTATAAATCTTTCACACAGGGACCTTCACTGAGGATTACAACTCAACACCAGAGTACACCCTTCTTCTCTCTACACAATCATCTCTACACAAGATGGAGCACAAAGTAAAGAAAGAAATACACTTGGTGATCACAAAAATCACAATCACTCTCTTTATGATCTCAAAGAATCACAAACAAATTTTCTCACAAAAATAAGATCGTAAAGATAGATTATGAATTGATAGCTCAAGTGTAAGAAAACAATGTGTTATGAAAAATAAACAACAAAGAAAACACTTGAGAAAAACTTCTAGATAGATATGAAAATGAAGATCATAACTAAATTCTCAAAGATTTGTTTTCTTTTGATTTTCCAAAAACTTTGAGACAAATAAAGATAAGATTTTGAAGCTCTAAACACTTGAGAAGATGGAAAAAATTTTTCTTTAAAATCTTGGTGAAAACTGGCCTCAAAGGACCCATATTTATAGGGCCTGAAAATATAGTCGTTGGGTTTCAAAACTGGTCAAAATAACCTGTCGGTCGACCGCCCGGTCGACCGGTAAATGTCATATTTTTGACCGTTGGGTATGTCGGTCGACCGTCCCAAGGCACAGTGAGAACTTTCTCACTATCAGTCGACTGACCGGTCGACCGAGGCCAAAACTAGAGAGCTTCCTCTCTGGGTCGGTCGATCGGTCGGTCAACCAGGGCCAGATCCAGAGAGCAGACTCTCTGGATCGGTCAACGCTAAAGCCTATGCATGTCGGTTGACCGGTCGGTCGACCGCTAGCAGCCCAAAAACTAGGGTTATAGGGTTTGAACTGTTAGCTTTTAAATACCTATAAAAGCCCATAAAATCTCATAAATCCATAAAAATAAGTTCATGTAAATATTTGAAGTACAAATATGTGCAATCATAATTCAACACATATTACAGACTATTTATAAACTATTTTTGAGGTATGAAAATTTAGCTTTAAATTGAAAATCATATTTTTCATAAACCAAACTTTGAAATGAAAAATCAGTTTTTCTCAAACTTGTTTAAATACAAAAACATGATATTTAAATTCATTTGAAGCATAGTGTGTATGGATAGAACCTAATACACATATAAATGATATATCTATGTTTTTGACATTAAATCCAAAACTAAGTTATGTTAAAAATAAAACTTAAAACACATGAACTAGAATCATCAAAATAAATTTTTAGATAGTATGAACTATCAATGTATATGGATGAAATCTAATAGACATATAAACCACATAAAACTTGTTTTGATTCTATCTATTCACTAAAACCATAAATATATTCTTGAAAATCAAAATCGGTTAAATAGAAACCAATAAACTTTTGAACTTGTCTGTGTACTTGAGCATATCAAGACTAAGCTATCCTTATATAAGATCTAAACAATAAACTAAACTAAACAAACTGAAGTCTTCTTTTCGATCTCTATCTCCTAGCCGACTCGATCCAAACACAATCCATGAGCTTGACTCCTTCCGAGTACTAGACGCGATTTGAAGCGCGAGCTCTTGAATCTACACGTGTTAGCTTCAAAACTGGCTATGAATCTCTTGTTGAAGCTAAACACCTACTAAGATCTTGAACAATATGTGAAACTATATAAACATAAGATCATTAGTAACTTAACTTCATAAGTTAGTCATCAATAAAATTAAAGTGAAGGACCTTTGGGCCAACAGACTAAATTCATGAACCAACTCTAATTCTCAAACCTAGACTTGATTTGAGTTTTATTCCCGAGCTAGTATCGATTCCTATTTTTTCATTGTTGAGCCCAAATCATTCATCACACAAAATCATATTCTATTGTTGGACCAAGATTTAGATCAATATGACTCCGTGATGATACCTCAAGATTGGTTATATACCGGGAAAAATTTCATGCTAGGATCATGCATGATCCTATTCATATTGGGGAGTATAAAAATGTTAATAGAAAAGAGGTTATGAAAGGTAGGTTCCATGAAAATCCACAGTATCTAGATTAAGCAGAAACGCTTGATCCAGTGAGACGCCACCGGAACAATCACCTTGAAATAAAAATTTTCCTTCCCTTTCTCCTTTTTCATGGATTATTGCATTTCATTCATTGATTAAGGTAAGACCTGCACATAAAAATAAAGAATTTTAGATTTAGAAATAGAGATGTGCAAGTGCTCAATTCTTACCGCTATAGCAAGTGGCTATGCGGGTCGTGATCCACAAGGAGGGTTTGCGATAGAAGCGTTCACGATTCTTTATTGAAATCTTTATGAAGACAAAATGAAAGTTCTTCTTTGTTTTAAGTTAAGAAAATAAGAAAAGAGTTATGTTAAAATTAGAAAGAAAATGGTAGAATGAGAAGGTAGAGAAAATCAGAAAACGATGAAAGCGATTATGTACAAATGAGTTGGAAAAGAAATGATGAAAGATTTGGAAGATGTGGTGATCTATACTAAAGAAATAAAAGAAAAGAAAGAAGGTTGAAGAAATACTTACCTAATTTGATTGAAGAATTACCTGGAACCCTTGCATGTTCTACCTTGCTTTGAAGGCGTTCAACGCATAGGTCATAAGATCGAGCTCAGTCCCTCTTCGCATTATATCATCAAGCCTTGCAAGAATGAAGTGATACGGATCTTGAGGAGGAGAACATCTTCATGAACTATCGTTGGCACTCACACAACATCGTTATACTTATGCTTCAGGATTCACTTGCAAGCTCATCAAAAACAAAAGAGGTAAAGTAGAAAGAGGAAAAGAAAAAGAAAACAAAAGTAAAGCGATTAACATAAAAAAAATGTTTACCTTTATTGCTTACAGAAACAATGGAAGAAAGGAGGAGGGTACATCGGTGTCACTCTCGACATAAGCCTCTCTCTCTTACTTACATGAATCTTCATCTAACCTAAGCTTACATTCAAATTACAATTACATAAAAAGAAAAGAAAAACTTAAACTACAAAGAATGAAAACTAGGCTAAATCCTATCTCTGCATGGTCCTCCCATTTTCAGTGCAAATACTGGCATTTTATAGGCATAACCCACACGAGAAGGATCCCGGGAGATCGGGGGAGCAAACGCTCCCCCTAACTCCCCAACCAAGCCGCGAAAAACGCGGCTTTGGCCGCGTTTCCGCGGCCAGGGTGTGGCCAGGTGGCCACACCCTGTTGGTGGGTCTCCCCGGGATCGAGTTCTGGTTTTATCTTGGGTTGGATTTGCAGTTCAGCTCTGAGATTTTGAAGAAATGGCCGTTGATCTTTGCTTCAACCGATCGATTCTGAGAGGATTCTTCTCAACCGGTTTTCAACCTCTTGATTTTGCCCTGATTCAGTGAGCTCGAATTAATTCTGATTTAATTCAGAATTTTGGTGGGCTTTCGGGCTCATTTCTCTTCATCTCCTTAAAGAATGAGCCTGCAAATAAATTAAACAATTAATTAGGACAATGCAGATGTTATTCTATAATAAGTATGAAAATATGATACTAAATATGCAACATTAGCGACCAAGAACCACACCCCCATACCTATCTTTTGCTCGTCCTCGAGCAAAACAACTAAACTATACTAAGGATTATTAGACCACTTTCGCAGGTCACGCGATTGCACTGAGCATGTGTAACAAACCGTTAAACCTCTAGGTTTCCCCTAGAGGACGAGTTTTGTCTCGTGAGGGTTTTCAGCGGATTGCACCCACAAAATCCATAAAGAAAGAGAAATAAAGAGTTAGTATTTTCGAAAAGCATTTTGAAAGAGAAAAATATTTGAAATATAATTGTAAGATTTAAGCAATCTATAAGTTATAGGAAAACTTAATTTTTCATTCCTAAACTTAGTCTCTATTCAAAAATTTGTTATCAATGAAAGTAAGGAGTCAAATTGTACTTCTCATCTAGTCTATTACTTTACCCTAGGTCATATGCACCTTGTGGCTGTGAAAATTTTGACGAAGGGTTCATTAACTCTAACTCTTATGCCTTATTTATTCATATATATATATATATATATATATATATATATATATATATATATATATATATATATATATATATATATATATATTGGTGGTATTATTCCTTAGTTCTATTAGGTTTCTAATCTGCCCATGTAACGAGCCTTTAATCGATGACTCCCAAACCAAACGGTCTTAGGGCACCGGGTGAGAAAACACCCCAAGGACTTAAGGACTCGAGCAAACAAGGCCACAAAACTAAGGATTTTATTATATGAATCACTTTTAGGCGTGAATACTTATGCTTTATTAGGCACAAATACCCAGCTTAATCAGAGAAATTTTTTTTTTCAAACTTATCTAATCATCTTTCGCATAAATACCAAGGCTTACTTAGGCCAAAGCACCTAGCTAATCAATAATTAGATTTGTTTACCTTTTTTTTCTTTTTTTATTTTTATAAGGCATAAGAATCTTTGTTTTTGAACTCTAAGTGTGTAAGTGTATGAAGTGTGCATATTTCATCAAGGTAAAGATCAAGACTAAATTACTTTGATAAATTTTCTCCTAACCCTAAAAATCAAACAAATAATCTTATTTTGATCAAGTATAAGAAATCTTAATTTGAATTTTCCTATTCCTTAAAATTAACTTAATTTCTTACAAAAAATATGTCAAAATATTGTTTCTATTTTCAAAAAGTTTTTAAAAGTAAAGAAAAATGTTAAATTTTTTTTTTATAAAAAGAAAAAAAACTAAGTTATGTTAGACCCCTCCCCCACACCTATCTCATGCATCGTCCTCAATGTATGAATTAATGCATAGATGCATGAAAAGGACAAAAGGGAAGGAAAATGTTACCTTAAGGTGGTGGTTCCGGTGGTGGTCTGATTGGTCCACGAAATGCGGGCCAATCAACTTTTTGTGGAGTTCGGAGGAACCCACCAGAAATTTCACTAATATAACCCATTAAAATTATGAATCCATAAAGGATTTTTATTAAATATTTGACCCCATCTAATTTCCAAATTCCATAATTAATTTCGGAGTCAAATTTGTCAACCACCTTGTCCCAAAATGGAGTATGAAATGATAGAATGATTGACTTGGACTCAGGAAGTATAGAAACTAATACCGACTCAGGAAGATGACTTAAGTCAAGTAAAGGCTCAGGAGTCGAGATTGGTTCAGGAAGTGGGTCCAAGTCAAGAAAGTGAAACTCAAGTCCACATTTATTTTCCAACAATGGAACGTGATTTAATATTGGTGATTCAAGTTCAGGAATGATAGGTGGGAAATCAAAACTGACTCTAAAATATTACTCAAGTTTGGTAACAAAACAGGAGTCAATATTGATTCAGAAAGTTGAACTGGATCACAGATTTGAGAATCTAGGTCACATATCTCATTAAGTTCAATATCAAAAAAATGAGAACTTGCCAATTTGTCAATAGGATTTTCAAAAGTGTAAAATTGGTCAAGTTCAATATGATCATCAAGATTGAGTGATTCAATTTCATTATGAATTGGCACAGGATTCAATGTTGACTCAGGAAAAAGACTGAAATCAGGTGAAGACACCGGAGCCATTATTGAATCAGGAAGTAAAATTGAATCACTAAGTTGAGATTCATGATCATATTCATTTTCAAATTCGATTTCAGGAAAAGGATAACTTGCCAAACTGTCAATATTCTTTTCAAAATTCTGAGTTTGGGCAAGTTCAAATGATTGTTCTAAAATAGAACCTTGATTTCCAAAACAACCTGACTTATCGGCTCTAACAGGATGGTTAGTGACATCAGAACTGGTCAAACGATGGGAACGTAAAGATTGGACTATCATATCTATGTCACGATTATGAGCGTTTTGAGCCTGAGTCATGGCTTCAAGCATCTTTTCATAGTTGATAGGCTCATTATTTTGATGACAAGATGAAGTATTGTCTTGGAATTGGTGGTGAAATTGTGAGTCCATCAGATTTTGGGATTTGTGTTTGGACTCACGCATACTCATTTTCAAAATTGATAGTTTTCTATTTTGGACTGGTGGAACTGAGTATGAATCTTGAAAATATTGTGGACTGGGTGGAGAAGGAGGACAAGTTGGTTGAAAATTGGACTCGGGGGAGGTGAATCCCCACTGACTCTGTGAAGAGTTGAAATCATTATGGAAATTATAGTTATTAGATTGGGGGTATGGGTTATATTGATTCGGATAAGACCAATCCGGCACACTTGGTTGGTTAAAGTTATGATATGCCGGGTTGGTAATATCCGAAAATGAAGTCGGTGTGTAATATGGATTATTATTGAAGTTGAAAAAATTATTATTATAAGCCATATCACACAATAGAATACAAACAAAGAAAAAACAAACTAATAAGCAAACAAGAAAGAAAAAATTCTAACCTAAGTTAGGGTAGACCTATGACCTAGACGACTCCTAACTGATTAGACTGTCCACGGGAGGTCTAATGCAGACTTTGACCACAAGCTAATCAGCTAGGTCAGGGCAAGGTTGGTGGGAGGTTTTCCGTCAAAGACGTTCCTTAATTAAATAACCATCAACCTTCGGGCTTTCGGCCCTTAATCCCTTTCCTAGACACTGATTTGGCAAGAGTCAAATTCCAACACCTTTCTCCCTTAGGATAATCTCCTAATTGAGTCCGAGATGTCCCTAAGGCCAACGTCTACTCATTTTTAGTTAGGCTTGGGTTAGTGAGTGCTTGGAATCTGATTTTTGGGCTAAGGAAGGGTGATTAAATCCCCACCTTATCTTGTTAATGGGTGGTGCCCTTAAAATCAATTTGTGCAAGTGTACAAGATATGTAAATAAGATTCACTCAAAGCGATGTAAATCAACCAATAGATGAGTCCTATTCTAGATGCAATGCGAACGTACCTTGCTCCAGCACTCTTCAACAGTAAAGTAAATGAATTGAAAAGACACGTGCCTAAAATACAAACGTCTAATCAATTTTTTTTATCTTTTTCAACACAAATTTTACTGTTGATTTATTAGCAGGCTTATGTGATGGCATATAAGAATTAAGATTTGCAGCAGCTATGTTTTTGCAAAGAAAGCAACCCTGCAAAAAACCTGTTTCCTTTTTGCCGCGGATCCGCGGCTTTGGCCGAGAAAACGCGGCAAATCAGAGGGCACTTGGTCTCTGCTTTCTATAGCAGAGGCCCAAGACCACTTATATGTTACTGCAATCTTCTTTTCCTGCTTTGCTTGCCCTATAACATGCAACAGAAAAGAAAATTCGTTTTAGTTCTAAAAAATTTTCAATAAAAATAAGATTTCAATAAAAACCGTTACCCTCCCCGGCAACGGCGCCAAAAATTTGATTGAGGTAAGACCTGCACATAAAAATAAAGAATTTCAGATTTAGAAATAGAGATGTGCAAGTGCTCAATTCTTACCGCTATAGCAAGTGGCTATGCGGGTCGTGATCCACAAGGAGGGTTTACGATAGAAGCATTCACGGTTCTTTATTGAAATCTTTATGAAGACAAAACGAAAGTTCTTCTTTGTTTTAAGTTAAGAAAATAAGAAAAGAGTTATGTTAAAGTTAGAAAGAAAACGGTAGAATGAGAAGGTGGAGAAAATCAGAAAACGATGAAAGCAATTATGTACAAATGAGTTGGAAAAGAAATGATGAAAGATTTGGAAGATGTGGTGATCTATACTAAAGAAATAAAAGAAAAGAAAGAAGGTTGAAGAAATACTTAACTAATTTGATTGAAGAATTACATGGAACCCTTGCATGTTCTACCTTGCTTTGGAGGCGTTCAACGCATAGGTCATAAGATCGAGCTCAGTCCCTCTTCGCATTATATCATCAAGCCTTGCAAGAATGAAGTGATGCGGATCTTGAGGAGGAGAACGTCTTCATGAATTATCTTTGGCACTCACACAACATCGTTATACTTATGCTTCTGGATTCACTTGCAAGCTCATCAAAAACAAAAGAGGTAAAGTAGAAAGAGGAAAAGAAAAAGAAAACAAAAGTAAAGCAATTAACATAAAAAAAAATGTTTACCTTTATTGCTTGCAGAAACAATGGAAGAAAGGAGGAGGGTACATCGGTGTCACTCTCAACATAAGCCTCTCTCTCTTACTTACATGAATCTTCATCTAACCTAAGCTTACATTCAAATTACAATTATATAAAAAGAAAAGAAAAACCTAAACTACAAAGAATGAAAACTAGGCTAAATCCTATCTCTGCATGGTCCTCCCATTTTCAGTGCAAATACTGGCGTTTTATAGGCATAACCCATACGAGGAGGATCCCGGGGAGATCGGGGGAGCGTTTATCGGGGGAGCAAACGCTCCCCCTAACTCCCCAACCAAGCCGCGAAAACGCAGCTTTGGCAGCGTTTTCGCGGCCAGGGTGTGGCCAGGTGGCCACACCCTGTTGGTGGGTCTCCCCGGGGTCGAGTTCTGGTTTTATCTTGGGTTGGATTTGCAGTTCAGCTCCGAGATTTTGAAGAAATGGCCGTTGATCTTTGCTTCAACCGATCGATTCTGAGAGGATTCTTCTCAACCGGTTTTCAACCTCTTGATTTTGCCCTGATTCAGTGAGCTCGAATTAATTCTGATTTAATTCAGAATTTTGGTGGGCTTTTGGGTTCATTTCTCTTCATCTCCTTAAAGAATGGGCCTGCAAATAAATTAAACAATTAATTAGGACAATGCAGATTTTATTCTATAATAAGTATGGAAATATGATACTAAATATGCAACATTAGCGACCAATCATTCATACATTGAGGACAATGCATAAGTTAGGCACGGAGGTTTACTAATATACTAACTTTACTAATTTAAAAAAACCTTTCTTTAAATACTTTTTAAAATAAAAATAATACTTTGACTTATTTTTATAAGAGATTAAGTTAATTTTAAGGAATAAGAAGATCATAATTAGGATTTCTTATACTTGTTCAAAATAAAATTATTTGTTTGATTTCTAGGTTTAGGAAGAAAAATTGATAAAGTAATCTAATCTTGATTTTTACCTTAATGAAATATGCATACTTTGTACACTTACACACTTAGGGTTCAAAAATAAAGATTCTTATGCATTATAAAATTAAAAAAAAGAAAAAGAAAAGAATATATTATATAAAATAAAAATCCTCTGATTAAGATGGATTTTCATGCCTCATAAAGCATAATTATTCACGCTTAAAAGTGGTTGATATCATCAAATAAAATTCTTAATTTTGTGGCCTTATTTGCTCGAGTCCTAAGTCCTTGGGGTGTTTTCTCACTTGGTGCCCTAAAACTATCCAGTTTGGGAGTCATCCACTGAGGCTCGTTACATGGGCGAATTAGAAAGCCTAATAGAGCTAAGAGATATCACTATCATAAATAAAAAGAAAAAATAAAGAAAAAAGAGAGAATAATAAGGCATAAGAGTTAGAGTTGAAGAATCCCGAGTCAAATTTTCACGGTCATAAGGTGCATATGACTTAGGGTAAAATAATAGACTAGATGAGAAACATAATTTTAATCTTTATCTTGATTGAAAATAAGTTTTTGAATAAAGACTAAGTTTAGGAATGACTAAGTTTTGATAATCTTATGACTTATTGATTGCTTGAATTTTTACATTAATACTTCAATTATTTTTTTCTTCAAAATGCATTTTCAAAAAATACTAACAATTTATTTCTTTTTCTTTATGGATTTTGTGGGTGTAATCCACTGAAAATCCTCACGAGACAACTCGTCCTCTAGGGGTAACCTAGAGGTTTAACGGCTTGTTGGACATGCTAAGTGCAACTGTGATTCCTAAAAGTGAGTTTGGTTAGATCAGTTTAGTTTTTTTTCTCTTTGTTTCGCTCGAGGATGAGCAAAAGATAACATGAGGGTGTGTTTAGACACATATATTGCATAATTATTAATGTATTCTTAATTTATTTTGTAATAAATCCTACAAGCTCACTTGTTTTAATGTCCAAATCATGCAGAATATGATAGAGAGAAGAAAAGCACAAATCCTATCCAATTTAATCCAAAAATTCAAATCAAAAGGGATCGATTCAAATCCAAAGTTTCTAGAAGTCATCTTATGTGAAGACCAGGTAAAATCAGATGAGATAATACAAATTAAAATTCAAAGAAAAAAATGAATTTTTGAAAACCCAATCAATTTCATTGAAGATAAATGAATATCTTATCAATTCTAAGAGACAAATTGAAAATCCAAGAGGATAAATGAATAGAGAGAAGATCAACGGACGAGATGAAGCAATCATATTTGGAGAAATGTAAGAAATTTAAGTAAATCAGAGTTCTAAATCAATTTAAACTCAGATTCAAACTGAACATATTTTAGTATTTTAATCATAACTTTCGCTATCGAACTCAAATTTGATGATTCAAGATGATTCAGAAAGAAGACTTAAAGGGTTACAATTCTTATGTCTCACCACAACTGACGAGAAAGAGCTCGACGCTTCTGGCAGGGAAGGGCACGAACCAGATCGAGGAAGCCTTGGCCTTTTTTAATACCCAGGCAGTTGACTTTCTTACTGTTTTCAATTTTATCGTTTGATAAGTCATATTTAGCAATCAACACGTCAACAAGCTGCAGATCAGAATTGAATTTTCATATAAAATTCTGGATAAATCAAATCAAGTTTGGAGATAAGGGGATGATTCAAATTTAGAAATGGCCAAATTCTCTATCTTCGCACGCTTCCTATCCTTCTGTTTTTCTCTCATAAATACCCTGATACATCGAAGGCAGAAAGGGCACCATCTCAGAGAGAGAGCTTTAATTTAGGTTTTACTTTTCTTCTTCAATGTAATTTTTATTTTTTTATAGCTAGGTGAGAAGGTTACATGATTAAAAGAAAGGAAAAGTTATTGCATAGTGACACTATTGTAATCCTTTCTCAAGAAACTTATATTGAAAGTGACAGTCAATGGAAGTTTCCCACTTTTATTCTCTGTGATCGATCTCGCCGAAGCCCTGCTTTTATTTATTCTTCTCTATTGCTTTGCTTTATTTCAAGGTAATTTTTCACTATGATTCAACAATAGAGGTAAGTACTCTTTTTATTCTTTTTTAGTCATTAAATTAGAGTCACAATCCTCTTTTTTTCTTTTATTTAATCTTCCCTTTTTTATAAATAAAACAACAATAATACCAACATCTCTTCTCTACCATCTCCTTCTTAACTTAACTTAACTATTTTTGTTTTCTTTTATAAAATTGAGAAAATAAGTATTAACTAGTATTGATAAATTAAAAGAAAGAAACTTACATAACGCTTCCATCGATGTCCCTCCTTGTGAATCATGACCCGTTATTCCTAAGCTACACGGTAGCATCGAGGACCTAGCACTGTTCCTAAAAGTTTGTATTTTTCTATACAGGTTTGGATCGATCAATAATCATAATCATCTTCTTCCTTCTCATTGTCTTCTTCTTCTGTTGATTGTTATTCAATTTTGCATATTTTACCACATCCATACCATGCATATTGTAAATAAAAATGTGATTTTTTAATCCTTTTCTCTCTATTTTTGCAGGTCTATATTCTAATAGAGAAAAGGCCCAAAATCTCTTTAATTATCAAGAATTAAAGGAGATTAATTTAAAGCCCAAAAGAGAGCCCAAGGTTGAGCCCAGGATCTGGAGAATTCTATGCGCCAGCTCAGACTTCCAGAAGGTCCACGTGGCTAACAAACTCGTAACAAACGCGCAACAGAAATCTGGTACCCAACGGCCAAGATTCTGCCGCGTTTCCACGGCTTTTGCCGCAATTCTGCGGCAGTTACAGGGCTGTTGAGCCCGAGATTTTCTCCACCTGCCTGATTCTGGAGCCTTCTTCTCTGAGCCTATAAATACACCACAAGGGCCTTCGCAGAGAGAGAGGAGAGGAGAGATTAGAGGATAGAGCTTGTATTTTGTAGGTTTTTCTCTAGGATTTTTAGTGCTCTAGGTCTTCTTCTTCCTCCCTAGAAATTCTGCATAAGAGAGAGATTGTAAGAGAGAGAAAGCTTGTGTAAACCAAGGGGTGACAACTTGTGAAGTAAGGATTAATCCATTCTCTTTTCTTCTCTATTGCATTTTCTAGTGTTTACTTGCTTTCTTTAATTCTAGCTTTACTTTCCTTGCACTTTTATTCATGCTTTGTTTTTCCTTTCTTATGGCTAGCTAACTTCTTCTAACATGACTAGCTAACCACTAACTTTGCTAACTACTAACTCTTGGGTGATTGCTAATCTTTCATCTTGCAAGTTGTTGAGTCTTTTTCATCCCCGATGGGTTACTTTCATGCTTGGCAAGTTCTTGTTGTAATTCTCCATATGATTCATGTGTGCCTCATTTAGAGCCTTGTCTTAAGAACAAGTGCCTTGATGGAACATGGAGATGGATCACCAAACATATGCTATTTGTTGTACAACTTCTTTACTTCAATTAATGAATGTTGTATCTTCTTCCTTAGCATCCCTTGAGTGTCGCTCTTTTGATTCCATTATTGAAAGTCTATCTTGTAGGCCGATGACATCTATGAGGCTACAAGACAAGTCCAAGAATGATCACCCGTCATCAAAGTGGGAAAGCAACTAGACCAATACGCAAGACAAACATATGCCGATGAATCAACATGAGGCACGCATCACCATCACGGAGTTTAGTAAGTTTTAGCAAATTAGTAAGGTTAGCTAGTCATGATTTTCTCCATCCTTAAATCTTTTATAAAGTTTTCTTTCCTTTAGTTTAATTCCAAAGCAAATCTCTTCTTCGATTCTTTTCATTTTATTTCATAGTTTTCATTTCATGTACACACCAACCACCAATTCTTTCATTTCTTTTTCCATGTCTTTTGCATTCTTTTAAAACAAAGAAGAACATTCGTTATCTATCTTCACTACGAACCGTAACGCTTCCATCGCAAGCTCTCCCTGAGGATTCGACCCGTATAGCCACTGCTACTACGGTGATTTGGAAAGGGTACATTGAACATATCGAATACATTTGTGGAGTAATAAGCACCTAAGGTTGACTCTAAACCTTCTCTCTTGTGTTGAATATCTGTGCATAAACTTCACACACTCCTTTTTTCCCCAACCAAATTTTTGGCGCCGTTGCCGGGGAGAGCAACGGTTTTGATTTCAAGTGAAGAACTAAACGAATTTTCTTCTCTGTTGCAGGTTACAGGTGAAGAAACAGGAAAATTTGCATTGCAGTGTCATATAAGTGGCTCTGGGCCTCTGCTCTTGAAAGCAGAGACCAGTAGCTCTCTGAATTGCCGCGATTCCACGGCCAAAGCCGCGGATCTGCGGCAAGGAGGAGTTAACTACTGACCTAATTTCTGCAGGGTTGCTTGCTCTGTAAAATATATCTGCTGCAATACTTAAATTCTTGTATGCTTCACCATACTCCTGTTAATAATAATCAACAGTAAAAAGTGGTTGAAACGTTAAAAATTGATTAGACATTTGCATTTCTAGGCACATGTCTTTTCAATTCTTTTACTTTACTGTTGAAGAGTGCTGGAGCAAGGTACGTTTTGCATTGCATGTAGACTAGGAATCATCTCTTGCTAGATTTTCATACTTTAAGTGAATCCTAGTTATATATCTTGTACACTTGCACAATCCAATTTTAAGGGCACTAACCCATAAATAAGATAAGGTGGGGGATTTCATTACCCTTTCCTTTGCCCAAAAACCACCATCCCAGCACTCACTAACCGAAGCCTAATTTAAAAAAAAAATAGACGTTTGCCCTAGGGACATCTCGAACTCACTTAGGAGATTATCCTAAGGGGGAAAAGTATTGGAATTTGACTCTTGCAAAATCGGTATCTAGGAAAGAGATTGAGGGCCGAAAGCCCGAAGGTTGGTGGTTACTTAATTAAGGAACGTCTTTGACGGAAAACCTCCCAACAACCTTGCCCTAACCTGGCTGATTAGCTTGTGGTCAAAGTCTACACTAAACCTCCCGTGGACGGTCTAATCAGTTAGGAGTTGTCTAGGTCATAGGTCTACCCTAACTTAGGTTAGAATTTTTTTTTTGTTTGTTTATTTGTTTGTTTCTTTTTGTTTGTATTTCATTGTGTGATATGGCTTATAATAACAATTTTTCCAACTTCAATAATAATCCATATTACACACCAGCTTCATTTTTGGATATTACCAACCCGGCATATCATAACTTTGACCAACCTAGTGTGCCGGATTGGTCTTATCCGAATCAATATGACCCATACCCCCCATCTAATAACTATAATTTCCATAATTATTTCAACTCTTCACCGAGTCAGTGGGGATTCACTTACCCCGAGCATAATTTCGAACCACCTTGTCCTCCTTCTCCACCCAGTCCACAATATTTTCAAGATACATACTCAATTCCACCAATCCAAAATAAAGCACCATCAATTTTGGAAATGAGTATGCGTGAGTCCAAACACAAATCCCAAAATCTGATGGACTCACAATTTCACTATCACTTCCAAGACAACACTTCATCTTTTCATCAAAACAATGAATTCATCAATTATGGAAAGATGCTTGAAGCCATGACTCATGCTCAAAATGCTAGAAATCGTGACATAGATATGATGGTCGAATCTCTACGTTCTCACCGTTTGACCAGATCTGGTGTCACTAGCCACTCTGTTAAAGCCGATGAGTCATGTAGTTTTAGAAATCAAGATTCTATTTCAGCACGCTCATCTGAACTTGTCAAAACTTCAAATCCCATTGACATTTTGGCAAGTTTTCTTTTTCCTGAAATAGAACTTGATAATGAATATGATCTTGAACCCCAACTTAGTGACTTAATTCTTCTTCCTGATTCAATAATGACTCCGGTATCTTTACCTGACTTCAATCTTTTCCGGAGTCGACATTGGATCCTGCCCCAATTCATAATGAAGTTGAATCAACCATCTTTGAGGATCATATTGAACTTGACCAATTATACACTTCTGAAGATACTATTGACAAATTGGCAAGTTTTCCATTTTTTGATACTGAACTCAATGAGATATGTGACCTAAATTCTCACAATCTCTTTACTTCTGAAGACCTATTCGCTGACAAGATCATGTGTCTGGATAAGTCAACTCGGGGTCAGTTAACTGATTGCACATTTCCGGATGTTGACCTTAGTTTTGAAGAATTGTATGGCGATGAGCTAGAATTCCTTCATATTGGAAGTAAAGAGATATCACCCATATTAGGTCACATTCCATTGTTGGAAAATACATGTGGACTGGAGTTTCAACTTCTTGACTTGGACCCAATTCCTGAACTCATTTCGACTCCTGAACCTTTACTTGACTTAAGTCACCTTCCTGAGTCGGTATTAGTTCCTGTCCTTCCTGAGTCCAAGTCAACCGTTCTATCATTTCATACACCATTCTGGAACGAGGTGGTTGACAAATTTGACTCCAAAATTAGTTGTGGAATATGGAAATTAGATGGGGTTAAATACTTAATAAAAATCCTTCATGGAATTATCTTTTTAATGGGTTATATTCACGATATCTCTGGTGGGTTCCTCCGGACTCCACGCAAGACTGATTGGGTCACATTTCGTGGACCAATCAGACCGCCACCGGAACCACCACCTTGAGGTAATTTTTTCCTTCCCTCTCTATTTGTTTCATGCATACATATATCACGATGCATTGAGGACAATGCATGAGATAAGTGTGGGGGAGGGTTTACTAACTTAGAGTTTTTAGATTTTCTTTCTTTTACATTTTTTTAGAAATCTTCCCTTTTGTATAGGAATTTTCTTAGAGTTTTTAGATTTTCGTTCTTTTACACTTCTTTTAGAAATCTTCCCTTTTGTATAGGAATTTTCTCTTTCTTTAAAAAACTTTTTGAAATAAGAGACAAAGTTTTCATCTATTTTTAAGTAAATTAAGATGATCTTAGAAATTAAGAAAGCCTTAATTATGACATCTTAAACCTAGTTGAAATAATGGATATTGTTTAAAATTATAGGCTAAGTAAGAAAAATTGGGGAGATATTTTTGTCTTGAATTTTTTGCCTTAGATAGTATGCACTTCACACTTACACATTTTTGGGATGGAAACAAAGACCAAAAAGGCCATAAAAATATAAAAAAAAGAAAAAAAAGAAAAATATATAAATAAAACATCACTT
Organism: Agave tequilana; assembly: GCA_038442645.1. Classification (NCBI taxonomy): domain Eukaryota; kingdom Viridiplantae; phylum Streptophyta; class Magnoliopsida; order Asparagales; family Asparagaceae; genus Agave; species Agave tequilana. Next base: position 345,214 of record JAVJIF010000612.1, read on the forward strand.
ATTAAGCTGGATAATTGTGCCTTACGAAGCATGGTTATTCACGCCTAACGGTGATTAAAAGAATAATCCCCCTTAGTTTTGTGGCCTTTTTCACTCAGTCCTTAAACCCGAGGGATGTTTTCTCATCTGGTGCCCTAAGACCTACTGGTTTGGGAGTCATCGGTTATAGGCTCGTTACATGGGTGAACTAGAAAGCCTAAACTAAGGGAAGAAAAAATATATATATATAAATAAATAAATAAATAATAAATGGCTTTATGGTTAGAGTTGAAATCCCAGAAATCTTCACTATCACAATGTGCATATTATCTAGGTTTATAAAAGATAAAGTATTCAATCCAATTTAGAATTATTACCTTAATTGAAGACAAGATCCTGCATGGAGACTAAGTTTAAGGGAGAATAATTATAGGTGGACTTATGACCTTAGATCACTTATATTTTTGCAAAAATAATTCGAAAACTTATCTCTCTTTCAAAATGAATTTTCAAAACACTAACATTTGTTTTCTTTCTTTATGGATTTTGTGGGTGTAATCCGCTGAAAACCCTCAGGAGACAACACTCCTCCTCTAGGGTAACATAGAGGTTTAACGGCTTGTTGCACGTGCTCAGTGCAATCGCGTCACCTGCGAAAGTGGTGTAATAAAATTGGTAGTATAGTTTTTCTTTTCTTATTTTGCTCGGGACGAGCAAAAGAATAAGTGTGGGGGTGTGATTGTTATTCAATTTTGCATATTTTACCACATCCATACCATGCATATTGTAAATAAAAATATGATTTTTTAATCCTTTTCTCTCTATTTTTGCAGGTCTATATTCTAATAGAGAAAAGGCCCAAAATCTCTTTAATTATCAAGAATTAAAGGAGATTAATTCAAAGCCCAAAAGAGAGCCCAAGGTTGAGCCCAGGATCTGGAGAATTCTATGCGCCAGCTTAGACTTCCAGAAGGTCCACGTGGCTAACAAACTCGTAACAAACGCGCAACAGAAATCTGGTACCCAACGGCCAAGATTCTGCCGCGTTTCCACGGCTTTTGCCGCGATTCTGCGGCAGTTAAAGGGCCGTTGAGCCCGAGATTTTCTCCACCTGCCTGATTCTGGAGCCTTCTTCTCTGAGCCTATAAATACACCACCAGGGCCTTCGCAGAGAGAGAGGAGAGGAGAGATTAGAGGATAGAGTTTGTATTTTGTAGTTTTTTCTCTAGGATTTTTAGTGCTCTAGGTCTTCTTCTTCCTCCCTAGAAATTCTGCATAAGAGAGAGATTGTAAGAGAGAGAAAGCTTGTGTAAACCAAGGGGTGACAACTTATGAAGCAAGGATTAATCCATTCTCTTTTCTTCTCTATTGCATTTTCAAGTGTTTACTTGCTTTCTTTAATTCTAGCTTTACTTTCCTTGCACTTTTATTCATGCTTTGCTTTTCCTTCTTATGGCTAGCTAACTTCTTCTAACATGACTAGCTAACCACTAACTTTGCTAACTACTAACTCTTGGGTGATTGCTAATCTTTCATCTTGCAAGTTGTTGAGTCTTTTTCATCCCCGATGGGTTACTTTCATGCTTGGCAAGTTCTTATTGTAATTCTCCATATGATTCATGTGTGCCTCATTTAGAGCCTTGTCTTAAGAACAAGTGCCTTGATGGAACATGGAGATGGATCACCAAACATATACTATTTGTTGTACAACTTCTTTACTTCAATTAATGAATGTTGTATCTTCTTCCTTAGCATCCCTTGAGTGTCGCTCTTTTGATTCCATTATTGAAAGTCTATCTTGTAGGCCGATGACATCTATGAGGCTACAAGACAAGTCCAAGAATGGTCACCCGTCATCCAAGTGGGAAAGCAACTAGACCAACACGCAAGACAAACATATGCCGATGAATCAACATGAGGCACGCATCACCATCACGGAGTTTAGTAAGTTTTAGCAAATTAGTAAGGTTAGCTAGTCATGGTTTTCTCCATCCTTAAATCTTTTATAAAGTTTTCTTTCCTTTAGTTTAATTCCAAAGCAAATCTCTTCTTCGATTCTTTTCATTTTATTTCATAGTTTTCATTTCATGTACACACCAACCACCAATTCTTTCATTTCTTTTTCCATGTCTTTTGCATTCTTTTAAAACAAAGAAGAACATTCATTTTCTATCTTCACTACGAACCGTAACGCTTCCATCGCAAGCTCTCCCTAAGGATTCGACCCGTATAGCCACTGCTACTACGGTGATTTGGAAAGGGTACATTGAACATATCGAATACATTTGTGGAGTAATCAAGCACCTAAGGTTGACTCTAAACCTTCTCTCTTGTGTTGAACATCTGTGCATAAACTTCACACACTCCTTTTTTCACTTATCATCTGTCTCATTTTTGTCCTCTTCGTCCTCCGCGACCTCCTCTCTCTTTCCTCCTCTTCTGGAGAATACTTTGGTTCATTCATAAACTCGCAGAATGGGTTGTCTGTATCAAGTCCTTCCTCCAACCTATATCGAGGGAACATCAAAATAATTCTCTCAATCATCATTAGAGGAATTGTTGCATTCAAGGAAAGAAGGAGGGGAAGTCTTGTTTCAACAGTAAAATTCTTACGTAAGTTTAAAAAGCGAATTGTGACTGTTGTTTTTCTAAAAATGAGAGCTTTAATATATAATACATTCAGGAAGTCTAAAAGACTAATACTCTCAAACGACACGAACAAGTATTTTAGATGACGGTTGAGTTTTTAAAAACTGGATAAAAAATCAATAATTTATTTAATTGAATCTTTTATGGCGGGATGACTCCAAGACTAATATTTTTTTTTTGGGTTTATTATTACATGATTTACAAATTAACTATTATTTACATTTTATTTTCATGATTTTTTTATTTTACTAATTTAAACAACTATACGGTATCTCTATTAAAATATTCAATTCTTTATTTAGGACTGTGACCATGGTCATAGCATCGTGGCATAGAGATTTTTACCAAATGCGCACTGGGTCGCATTCCAGAACTGCGACTTGGTTTATTGAGCATAGCGACCAAGGTCGCAATGCACAAACAGTATACAATTGATCGCACACATGCATTACATTTTTAATATATCATGTGTCACATTTCTACATCTATTCTTTAATAAAACTCTGCTATTTAATGTATTTTCATGTTTAATGATGTGCAATGTAATTAAGAAAAAGGAGAGAGAGAATGACAGATTTATTCAATTAAATCCAAAAGTTCAAATCAATAGGGATCAATTCAAATCCAAATATTCTAGAAGTCATCTTATCTGAAAACTGGATACATCAGATAAGATAATACCATTAAAATTCAAAGAAAATGAATTATTTGAAGACCCAATCGATTTCGCTGAGGATAAAGGGATAAATCGTCAAATCTAGATCAGATATTCAAAATCCAAGAGAACAAAAAGACAGAATAAAGATAAACTAAGGAGCGCCCCCAGATCCTACCATAATGGCCAGATACAGCCGCAGAAACGCGACCCAAGCCACATTTCCACGGCTGGATTTTTACATTAGGGGAGTATTTTCTCCCCCTATCTTCTTACGCTATCTCTTGTCTCTTTCTTCCTATAAATACCTGCATACTTTGAAGGCACTAGAGGAACGACAACAGAGAGCTTTAGTTCAGTTTAGTTTAGGTTATATTTTCTTTTTTCAATATAATTTTTTTAAGTTTGAGAGAGTTATATACGAGAAGAAAAAGAAGAAGAATTGTACTTAGAGTGACACTGATATAATCCTTCTTCTAGAGAGAATTATATTTAAGTGACATCAATAGAGTTTTCTACTTTTCTTCATCGTACTCGATCTAGCCAAGCATCATGTTCAAGTTACTCTTTCTATCTGCTTACTTTATTTCAAGCTGAGGTAAATCTTCATTATGATGCAATGGTAGATGTAAGTATTCTTTTTATTTCTTCCCATTCATTAGTTTTAAATTCCACTCCAAAACTAATATTCTCCTCTTTATTTAGTTTTTTCTTTTCTTTTGTAAATAAAATAACAACAACACTGATTCCTATCCCTATAGAACTTGAACATGAACCATTTATTTTGGATAGTCACATTCCATTGTTAGAAAATGAATGTGAACTTTAATTCTATGATTTGAACCAAACTCATGAGCCAACTCGACTTTTTAACCTAAACTTGATTTGAGTTTTATTCCCGTGTCAGTATCAATTCCTATTCCTTTCATTGTTGAGCCCAAATCATCCATTCTACAAAATCACATTCCATTATTGGACCAAGATTTAGATCAATATGACTCCATGATGATATTCTAAGAATGATCATATAATTGGAAAATTTTCCATGCTAGGATCTTACATGATCCTATTCATGTTGGGGAGTATAAAAATGTTAATAGAAAAGAGGTCATGAAAGGTAAGTTTCATGAAAATTCACAGTATTTAGATTGGGCAGAAACGCTTGACCCAATGAGACCACCACCGGAACCACCACCTTGAGGTGACAATTTTCCTTCCTTTTCACCTTTTTCATGTATTATTGCATTTCATTCATAATTGAGGATAATGCATGAGTTAGGTGTGGGGGAGGGTTTACTAACATACTAATTTAGGGTTTTACTAATATATATATATATATATATATATATATATATATATATATATATATATATATATATATATATATATCCTTTCTTTAAAACTTTATGAAAAGGAAAATAACACTTTGATTTATTTTTGTAAGAAATTAAGTTAATTTTATGGAATAAGAAGATCATGTGGTCAAAATAAAATTATTTGTTTGATTTTAAGGTTAGGAAGAAAGATTGAAAAAGTAATTTAGTCTTAATTTTTACCTTGATGAAATATGAATACTTTATACATTTGCACACGTAGGGTTCTAAAACAAAGATTCTTATGCAAAAAATTATTATATAAAAAATTTTCTGATTAAGATGGGTATTTGTGCCTCATAAATCATGAGTATTCACGCCTAAAAGTAGTTCATATAAATAAAAATCCTTAGTTTTGTGGCCTTCTTTGCTTGAGTCATAAGTCATTGGGGTGTTTTCTCACCCGGTGCCCTAAAACCGTCCTGTTTGAGAGTCACCGACTAAGGCTCGTTACATGGGCAAATTAAAAAGCCTAATAGAAATAAGGGATATTACCGCCATATATGTGTAAAAAAAAACACAAGAGTTGAGTTAAAGAATCCCGAGTCAAATTTTCACGGTCACAAGGTGCTATGACTTGAGATAAAATAATAGTCTAGATGAGAAATAAAATTTTAATTTTTATCTTGATTGAAAATAAGTTTTTGAATAAAGATTAAGTTTAGGAATGACTAAGTTTTGATAATCCTCTGACTTATAGATTACTTGAATTTTTACATTAATACTTCAAATATTTTTTCCTTCAAATTGTATTTTCAAAAATACTAACACTTTATTTATCTTTCTTTATGGATTTTGTGGGTGCAATCCGCTGAAAACTCTCATGAGGAAAAACACATCCTCTAGGGGTAACCTAGAGATTTAACGGCTTATTGCACGTGCTAAGTGCAACCGTGATTCCTACGAAAGTGAGTTAGGTTTGGTTAGCTCTTTTTTTATTTATTTATTTTGCTTGAAGACGAGCAAAAGATAAGTGTGGGGGTGTGATCGTACATGTGCATTGCATATTATATCTCATGTTTCATATTTCTGCATTTATTCTTTAATAAAACTCTGCTATTTAATGTATTTTCATGTTTAATGGCTTGCAGTGTAATTAAGGAAGAAAAGAGAGTGATTGACAGATTTATTCAATAAATCCAAATGTTCAAATCAACGGGGATCAATTCAAATTCAAATATTCTAGAATCCATCCTATCTGAAAACTAGACATATCAGATAAGATAATACCATCAAAATTCAAAGAAAAAAATGGATTGTTTGAAGACCCAATCGATTTTGCTGAGGATAAAGGTATAGATCATCAAATCTAGAGCAGATATTCAAAATTCAAGAGGTCAAATGGATAGAACAAAGATCAATAGAGGAGTGCCCCCCCAGACCTAGCCCAGGGGTCAGGATACGGCTGCGAAAACGTAGCCTAAGCCGTGTTTCCACCGCTGGATGTTTGAATTAGGGAGTGTTTGCTCCCCTTATCCTCTTACGCTAGCCCCTATCTCTTTCTTCCTATAAATACATGCATACTTCGAAAGCACGGGAGGAACGGCAACAGAGAGCTTTAGTTTAGTTTAGTTTAGGTTTTTATTTCTTTTTTTAATATAATTTTTATTTTATTTTAAATTAGAGAGAGTTACAATAGAGAAATAGAAGGAGAATTGTAATTAGAGTGACACTGATGTAAGCCTTCTAAAGAGAGAATTGTATTGAAGTGACATCAATGGAGTTTTCTACTTTTCTTCATCGTATTCGACCTTATTAAGCATCGTATTCTAGTTACTCTTTCTATCTGCTTACTTTATTTCACGCTGAGGTAAATCTTCATTATGATGCAACAGTAACGGTAAGTATTCTTTTAATTTTTCCCATTAATTAGTTTAGAATTTCACTCCAAAACCAACATTCTCCTCTTTATTTAGTTTTTCCTTTTCCTTAGTAATAAAACAACAACACCATCATCTCTTCTTCTACTATCTTCTTCTTAACTTAACCTAACTTTATTTGTTTTCTTTTACCAAAACTGAGAAGAACTTTTATACTCGTTTTTTTAAACTTAATGAAGAAACTTACCCAAAGCTTCCATCGCAGTCCCTCCTTGTAGATCATGACCCAATAACTACTTGCTATAGCAATACAATGGAGAACCTAGCACTGTTCTAAAATTTCTGTATTTTCTGAGCAGGTTTGGCTCGATCAATGATTAGTCTACAATTCTGCATTATTATATCGTATTTCCCTACCGATTTATGAATAAAAGTTCGGTCTAAACCGTGTTTTGGTCTCTCTTGCAGGTAAATCAAGAGTTTAAGGGCAAAGGAGTAATAAGATCTTAATTAAACTCATTTTTGGGTAATTAAATCCACATTACTTGGAGGCCAAGTAAGGAAACTTCTAGAAGATGCATTGAATCTAGACTTTTGCGCATGTTAGACGAAGATTCGGCCGAATATACCCAAAATCAAATATACTAAGAAGGCCCCCGAAGCGTCGCACGTCCCCGCACCAAAACTAGGGAGCTAACTCCCTGGTTTTGCCACGGATCCGCGGCAATTGCCGCGGAGCCGCGGCAATGTGGTGGGGCCACACGTCAATTTTCAACGCGTGGCCCCGTCTAGTCTTCCAGAAGCCTCCTTCGCCTATATAAACCCTGCAGAGGTCCAGAACGAAATAGTTTTTGATTTTAGGTTAGGATTTCTATGTTTTAATGTAGTGTAGATAGGTGTTCTTCATTTCATTTCTTTTGTATTTTCTTTTCTTTTTAGATCATATATTAGGGCTGAGAGATTCAGAGAGAGATAGAGAGGGATTGATGTAATAGATGGTGACAATCTATATAAAGGTTCCTCCTTTCTTCTCCGATGTAATCTTCTCCATCTTCTACATGATGCTTGGCTAACTTTTCTTCTTCTCATAGCAATCTAACTACTAACCACTAACCATCTAACCACTTATTTGATAATCCACATGAATCTAATAGCCTCTATAAGGCCTTGCTCTTGCAAGAGCCATTGATGGCTCATGATGATGGATTCTAACATTCTAACATTTCTAACACCTAACCCACTAACTTGCTAACTTGCAATGTTTTTTTTATTTCATGCTCGCCTCTAACTGATTTTGATGATTTAATAAGTAGCTTGCAACTTGTTAGTGGTATAGATGTGTTGTTTGAATGTAGAAGGTCAATCTTATGGGCCATGCTCTGTATCGTCTCTCGAAGCCAAGGATTACTGATGGCCGAGGATCCATGTGAGGCAACTATCACTAAGAGGTTAGCATGGTTAGTGGAGGAATTAGTAGTTAGTAACCATGATCTTTCTTTTACTTTGTTTTGAAAATTATTTCCAAAATCCTTTATCATTTTTCTATCGATGTTTTCACCATCCTCTTAGTTCACCTTTGTTTTATCTTCTTTTCTATTTTGTTTTCCAAACCACTTCTCTTTTATTTTCTTCACCGTTTTCATCGCCTTCTCCACCTACCACATGCTTGATTTCCTTTTCTTTTCTTTTATTTTCTTTTTGTAATTCTTTAAACAAAGAAGAACTTGTTAACAACCGACGTGAATAAAGACTGTTAATGCTTCTATCGCCTCCCATCCCTGTCTATTTGACCCGTTGAGCCAATGCTATAACGGAAGTATCGATGGAACATTAGCATATACGAGCTTTTCATTGATTTCATAAAACACACGTTTTAAGAGTGCTAGTTCCGTCCCGATCAAGTTTTTGGCGCCGTTGCTAGGGAACGGGAATGGTTTTGACTTCACGTTTTTGTTAACATTTTTCTTCTCTGTTTTGGTGTGCAGGACACTCTTTATAGGATCTTAACATTGCAGAACAAAAACTAGCTTTGCATCTCCCTGCTCTAGAAAGCAGGGACCCAGCTTCTAAAGAAAAGCCGCGCAAACGCGACATTTACCGCGCCAACGCGGCTATTTTGTGATAATTGTATATCTTGTTGTACTGGGCTGTGTTCATTGTAATAGCTAGTTGATCTGTACTATTACTTTCCTACTTTGATTGCCTACACACCGCAATAAACTAAAGAACTAAAATACGGTATTTGGACGCTTTTAAAACGGTTTAGACATTTGCATTTAGGCATGTGTCAATTCAATTCCAATATACTGTATTTTGTTCTGTTGTTGTGATCTGGATTGAGGTGTACATATGGCATTGCATATAGCATAGGACAAACATGTGGGTGATTTATCGCTTTGTGTTATATTCTTGTCTATATTGCACACTTGCACGAATTGAACTTAAGGACAAAACCCATACAAGATAAGGTGAGGATTTCATCACCCTTTCTTAGCCCAAAAACCACCTCCCCACTCACACAACCCAAGCCCTAATAAAATTGATAGACGTTGGCCTCTAGGGACATCTCGGACTCATTAAGAGATTGACCGAGGGTGAAACTTGTTTTGAATCTTACTCTTATGAAATCGGTGTCTACGGTTGGGGATTAAGAGGTTACGCCTCGAAGATACCGTGGTTTGGCGTAATTAAGGCCCGTTGCTTACGCACGGATACCTCCCACCGTATTTTGCCCCTACCTTGCCGATTAGCTTGTGGTCGGATTCAAGCAACAACCTCCCTCGGGTAATCGACCAGTTAGGAGTCGTCTAGGTCTAGGTCAACCTTAATATAGGCTTGGTTTTAATTTGTCTTTTCTTTTTGTTTGTTGTTTGTTCTTTCTTTCTTGTTTGTGATTATTTGTGAAATGGAATTCAACAATAACAATTCTTTCAATTGAATATAATCCATATTTCACACCGACTCCATTTGTTTCAGATAATTCCAACTCAGTTTTTCGCAATATGAACCAACCAAATACACCGGGTTGGTCTTATCTGAATCAATACAACCCATACCCTCATTCTTGTAATTATAATTTTCAAAATAATTTCAACTCTTCACAGAGTCAATGGGGATTCACCTCCCCCGAGTTAAATTTTCAACCTCCTTGTCCACCGTGTCCACCTTGTCCATAATTTACACAATATTCATTTTCCGATTTCGCCTCCTATACTCCTTTTTCTGGACCTCCCATTGAAGAAAAATCTGATCTAGAAAAGAGTATAGAAGCCAATCTATAAGAGGCCGAGTAACAACTTCAGAAAATGTTGGCCTCTCAAATTCCACAATATTTCCATGAGTCTTACTCAGTTCCACCTCCTCATAATGAACAACCATCTGCCCTGGAAATGAGTAAAGAATTCTTGTGTGAGTCCAAGCTTCAATCTCCAAACATGTTGGACTCACAATCTTCACTATCTTTCCAAAACCAAGATTCTTATACTTCCTTTCTGGAACATCCACTTGTAGAAAAATCAAGTCTAGAAAAGAGTATAGAAATCTTGCAGGAGTCCGCATTAAAATTTCAAAAATCTTCTTCTCAGTCTATTGATAGGTTGGAAACACAATTAAATAAATTGGTCAACATTTATAAGAATGAAGAAACTCTCTCTTCTCAACCTTTGACCAATCTAAATATCTCTAACTCTATCAATTTGACTCATGACTCTTGTTGTTTTGGAAACCAAGATTCCTACACTCCTTTTCTAGAACAACCACTTGAAGATACATCATATCTAGAAAAGAGTATAGAAGTCTTGCAAGAGCCCGCATTATAATTTCAAAAATCATCTGCCGAGTCAATCAATAGGTTAGGAACACAATTGAGTCAATTGGTTAGCATTTATAAGAATGAGGAAACTCTATCTTATCAACCTTTGACCAATTCAGCTATCCCAAACTCTATTGATCTGACCCAGGACTCTTGTCATTTTGAAAATCAAGATTCAATTTCAGCACACCCATCTGAACTTATCCAAACTTCAAATGTTAAAAATCCCTTTGACATTTTGACAAGTTATCCTTTTTCTAAAATTGAACTTGAGCATGACTATGATCCTGAACTTCAACTTAGTAATTCAATTTCACTTCCTGATTCAATATTGACTGAGGTGTTTTTACCTGAATTCAGGCCTTTTCCCGAGTCAATATTAGATCCAGTGCCAGTCCATTGTGAAATTGAATCACCAATCTTTTATGATCATCATATTGAACTTGACAAATTTCATACTTTTGAAAGTCTCATTGGTAAATTGGCAAGTTCTCATTTTTATGGAATTGAACTCAATAAGGAATGTGACTTTGATCCTCAAATTTGTGATCCAGTTCAAATTCCTGAATCAATATTGACTCCTGTTATGTTACCCAATTTGAGCAACATTTTAGAGTCAGTTTTGATTCCCATACCTGTCATTCTTGAACTTGAATCACCAATCTTAGAAAGTCACATTCCATCATGGGGAAATGAATGTGGACTTGAGCTTCATTTTCTTAATTTGGACCCACTTCTTGAACCAATCTCGACTCCTGAATCTTTACTTAACTTAAGTCTTTTTCCTAAGTCGGTATTAGTTCCTATATTTCCTGAGTCCAAATCAATCATTCCATTCTGGGACAAGGGTCTTGATAAATTTGACTCTGAAATTATTTTGAAAATTTGGAAATTAGATAGGGTAAAATTTTTAATAAAAATCATAAATATATATATTATTTTAGTGGGTTGTATTATAGAGGTCTCTGGTGGTTCCTCCGGACTCCACGCAAGTTGGATTGGGCCGCATTTCGTGGACCAATCAGACCACCACCAGAATCATCACCTTGAGGTGAATTTTTCCTTCCCTCTCTATTTGTTTCATGCATACATACATCACGATGTATTGAGGACAATGCATGAGATAAGTGTGGGGGAGAGTTTACTAACATAGAGTTTTTAGATTTTTTTCTTTTACACTTCTTTTAGGATACTTTTAGAAATCTTCTCTTTTGTATAGGAATTTTCTCTTTCTTTAAAAACTTTTTGAAACAAGAGACAAAGTTTTGAATCTATTTTTAAGAAAATTAAGATGATCTTAGAAACTAAGGAAACCTCAATTATGACATCTTAAACTTAGTCGAAATAATGGATCTTATTTAAAATTATAGGTTAAGTATAAAAGATTGGGGAGATAATTTTATCTTGAATTTTTTTGCCTTAGATAGTATGCACTTCACACTTACACAGTTTTTGGGATGGAAAAAAAGACCTAAAATGCCATAAAGCAAAAAATAAATAAAAAGAAATATATATATATATATGGTATAAATAAAATATCACTTATTAAGCTGGATAATTATGCCTCAAGAAGCATGATTATTCACACCTAACGGTGATCATAAGAAGCAAATAATCCCCCTTAGTTTTGTGGCCTTGTTTACTCGAGTCCTTAAACCCGAGGGATGTTTTCTCATCTGGTGCCCTAAAACCGTCTAGTCTGGGAGTCATCGGTTATAGGCTCGCTACATGGGTGAACTAGAAAGCCTAAGAAAACTAAGGGAAGAAAAAAGGAAGAAAAAGAAATATATATATATATATATATATATATATATATATATATATATATATAATATATATATATATATATATATATATATATATATATAATATAAATGGCTTGATGGTTAGAGTTGGAATCCCAGAAATTTTCACTATCACAAAGTGCATATTATCTAGATTTTATGAAAGATAAAATATTCAATCCAATTTTGAATTCTTACCTTAATGGAAGACAAGATCTTGCATAGAGACTAAGTTTAAGGAAGAATAATTTTTGGTGGACTTATGACCTTAGATCGCTTATATTTTTGCAAACATATTTTGAAAACTTGTCTCTCTTTCAAAATGTGTTTTCAAAATACTAACATTTATCTTCTTTCTTTATGGATTTTGTGGGTGCAAACCGCTGAAAACCCTCAGGAGACAACACTCCTCCTCTATGGTAACCTAGAGGTTTAACGGCTTGTTGCACATGCTCAGTGCATTCGCGTCACCTGCGAAAGTGGTGTAATAACCTTTGTAGTATAGTTTTTCTTTTCTTGTTTTGATCGGGATGAGCAAAAGATAAGTGTGGGGGTGTGATTAGTCTATAATTCTGCATTATTATATCGCATTTTCCTACCGATTTATGAATAAAATATCGGTCTAAACCGTGTTTTGGTCTCTCTTGCAAGTAAATCAAGAGTTTAAGGGCAAAGGGGTAATAAGAGCTTAATTAAACCCATTCTGAGTAATTAAATCCGCATTACTTGGAGGCCAAGTAAGGAAACTTCTAGAAGATGCATTGAATTTACACTTTTGCGCATGTTAGACGAAGATTCGGCCGAATATACCCAAAATCGAATATACCAAGAAGGCCCCCGAAGCGTCGCGCGTCCCGCACCAAAACCAGGGAGCAACTCCCTGGTCTTGCCGCGGATCCGCGGCAGTGTGGTGGGGCCACGTGTCGATTTTCGACGCGTGGCCCCGTCTCGTCTTCCAGAAGCCTCTTTCGCCTATATAAACCCCTGCAGAGGTCCAGAACGAAACAGTTTTTGATTTTAGGCTAGGATTTCTATGTTTTAGTGTAGTTAGGTAGGTGTTCTTCATTTCATTTCTTTTGTATTTTCTTTTCTTTTTAGATCATGTAATAGGGCTGAGAGATTCAGAGAGAGATAGAGAGGGATTGATGTAATAGATGGTGACAATCTATGTAAAGGTGCCTCCTTTATTCTCTGATGTAATCTTCTCCATCTTCTACATGATGCTTGGCTAACTTTTCTTCTTCTCATGGCAATCTAACTACTAACCACTAACCATCTAACCACTTACTTGATAATCTATATGAATCTAATAGCCTCTACAAGGCCTTGCTCTTGCAAGAGCCATTGATGGCTCATGATGATGGATTCTAACATTCTAACATTTCTAACACCTAACCTACTAACTTGCTAACTTGTAATGTCTTGTTTATTTCATGCTCACCTTTAACTGGTTTTGATGATTTAATAAGTAGCTTGTAACTTGTTAGTGGTATGGATGTATTGTTTGAATGTAGAAGATCAATCTTATGGGCCATGCTCTGTATCGTCTCTTGAAGCCAAGGATTAGTGATGGCCGAGGTTCCATGTGAGGCAACTATCACTAAGAGGTTAGTATGGTTAGTGGAGCAATTAGTAGTTAGTAGCCATGAGCTTTCTTTTACTTTGTTTTGAAAATTATTTCCAAAATCCTTTTATCATTTTTCTATCGATGTTTTCACCATCCTCTTAGTTCACCTTTGTTTCATCTTCTTTTCTATTTTGTTTTTCAAACCACTTCTCTTTTGTTTTTTTGCCATTTTCATCGCCTTCTCCACCTACCACATGCTAGATTTCCTTTTCTTTTTTTTTATTTTCTTTTTGTAATTCTTTAAACAAAGAAGAACTTGTTAACAACCGACGTGAATAAAGACTATTAATGCTTCTATCGCCTCCCGTCCCTGTGAATTCGACCCGTTGAGCCAATGCTATAACGGAAGTATCGAGGGAACATTAGCACATATGAGCTTTTCATTGATTTCATAAAACACACGTTTTAAGAGTGCTAGTTCCGTTCCGATCAATCAACAATAAATGAATTATGTGGCCTATGTCGCACTCCTAAAGTTAGTGTTAGAAAATGCGATCATGGTTATAGTATTAACTGAGACAAAATTTTTAATTTATTTTGTGTACTGTATATTGTATCATAATTAGAGACTGCGACTATGGTAGCAGTATTTAATGATAGCAATTATTATAATGTATGTATATTGCAACCTTTATCGCACTTCTGATAGTCGATGCGATCGGCTGAATAAATAAATGCAACTATGGCCACAGTCCTTAATACATTTGTAAAATAAGCGCAGTCCTTAACACATGTGCAAAATATGTAAAAATTTGCTGAAGTTGACCAACAGATCTGATTTATAAGTAGTATAATATTTTTAAATTAAATCGACCATGATCGCATTCCATATTACAATTTTAAAAATGTACAATAAAATTTGTTAAACAATATATTACATGTACATTAATAATACAAAATTTTTTTACATGTCAATCTTCTAATATTTTCAGTTTTTTCATCCCAACTTTTTTCTTGTCTACAAGTAATATTTATGCAAGTTCACCTCTCAGCTTCTGTACAGCTGCATCAGTTACAGTATCAATTATCGAAGGAGTTCTAAATGTTATACTCTCAATGTATTTGCCTATATATATAAAGCAATAAGCACAGTAGAGATACGAAAAAAATGTATATTTAACTATAAAAAAGAAATAAAAATATATAAATCTTATAAATTAAACATACATGTTAGCCTGTTGTGGACATTTTGTATACTTTGTATATAATGATTCTTCATTTTTTTATTAAAATCTTGTTCAAATATATGTAACAGTCTTTCTCTCTGCATTTAAAAGTAAAAAAATAACATTCATTGTTAATGCAATTTAATTTAAAATAAAATAAATGTATGATCAAGATTAACTTACCATTGTTCTAACATCGACTGGTATAATTTTAAGATGCTTCATGATTTATCCACAGGAATCAAAGAGCTATAAAAATCCACTCTTGTGTTTGGCAACAAAAAACCAACAGGGTTCAGTAGAATCTAGCATCAGCAGCACTGTGTTTATGATTGATCGAGAAGAACATATAATGTGTATCACTATTCCAGTCTTTTAGGTTGTTCTTAATGAAATATTCTTCGAGATCATTATTTTTAGATACAACATTGTGCTGTCAAAATTAGACTATACAAACATTAAAAGATTAAAATATAATGCATTATTAATATCTAAACTTATATGAATACCATGTCATTGAATTATTAGTACACTGTGACCAAGGTCGTAGCCATATTTATTCAGGATGAATAATAACTGCGACCAAGGTCATAATATCTAATTCAAGGTCGCAATTTGACATATTGTAATCTTTTATAAAGGAAAGAAAGCGAAAGAATGAAACTAAGAATTACCCAATCTTCGCTGCGAAAGAATAAGCTTTTCAATCCACTTTTATTTTTCAGATGCCTCATATAAAATTGAATGACATTTGAATCTAAATTTTCTTGAAGAGTAGATCCTCTATGTCATTTCTAGCAATATGTATTGCATTATCTAGATCCTGATATACAGTAGTACTGTAAAAAGTAAATATTTTTAAAGTTAATTTATGAATTAGTTGTTGCAGAATTAAGAATTTGATGATTATATTTAAATTGTGACCTTGGCCTCAGTTATATCAAATTCAATATTTTCCTCAGAAGTTAGAAGGGAAATTTAGAAAAGAAAAAGAGAATGCAGGCATCTGTAGAGCATACTTTCATTTAGATCACTGAATCTCTACTGCATTTGTTTTATCAGGACTGTGACCTTTATCGTAGTGTTTTTTAAGTTGTCTTTTTAAAACTGCGACTATAGTCGCAGTCATAAAAAAATCATAAAATTATTGGGAAAAATTGGTAGACAAAATGTGTACAGTTTATGCTGTTTTATACTATTTTTTCTTCTTCAATCTCTGATAGATTGATTTCAAATAGTGCTTTGCTAATATTGTGGAGGTCCCATCTTATAGCCCTTAGACTTTTCTCCTCCATTCCCTTTCTTGGCTCAATAATTTCAGCTCCTTCATATAACCAATACTGCAATAGGTATGAGTACATCTGTTATATAATCAGTGACCATATATATATATGCAACTTAAAACAATTTTTAACAAATAAAAAATTTATACTTACAAGAATTTGCACTAAGCATCCTTGCAGCTCAAATGTATTATGCCTGAAATTATTCATGGATTCAAGGAGGAACTACCGCACAGTTTTAGCCAAACAAATGCTCTTCATCAGCTAATGTTAACAATTTGCTACACTAAATATTACGACACTGTGCATTTTCTGCCAGAGAAGAAGAGAGTCACTGACATATACAGAATTATCAATGCCTTGAAGTCCTAAACTGCAAGTCTTTATCTATCTTTTATAATTTCATTTAATGTTCACTTCTCCTTCTTTTTTCACCAGAAGATCATCCAAAGCCTCTTCAATGGAAATTTTTGTGATCTTCTTAACATTTGAAAAATAATATTTAATAATAGCCCTATCCTTCATAGTACAGGTCTTATTCAAGATAAAATCGGCTCCATTGATAGGTAGATCAAAGGTGAGGACTACATCTTCTACTGTTCGGTGGATTTTTTTTCCATCGATTTGAAAGCTCCTTGAATCTCAATGAAAGCGCCCTGAATCTCGATCATATTGGTTTACAATCTTTAAAACATTTATGCTTGATTTGAGCCCTTTGTCTCCTCTAAATTTCTCAATATAGAATGTCATAAATATTGTACCGAATGGTATCTCCCTCATTGCATTAACGAAATCAGCATGAACGTGCTTTTTGAATTTTTTTTATTAATTCGCACATTAGCTTTAGGTTTGATCACATTGAACAGACTTCATTTCTTATCTCACTCTCGATGCACAAATATTTAAAGCATAAATCCACATTAAATAATAATCTCGGTCGCAGTATTATAAATAACTTAATTTATAAAAGGCTGCGACCTTGGTTGTAACTATAGAAAATAAATTATATAAAACAGCGACCAAGATTGCAGTGTTAGTAAACCAAAATTTCTTAAAGGGACTATTGTTGCATAAAACTGCGACCATGGTTGCATTGTAAGAAGTTATACAAGACCGCGACAAATATCACAGTCTTCTAAATAACTTAAATACTAAATGTATGCGACCTTGGTCGCCGTTACATAAAACTACGACCACGGTCGCAGTACTCTAGTTAGCTTAATTAATAAATAGACTTCGATTTTGGTCGCATATATGAAAAATAAGTTAATCAATACTACAACTAGGGTCGCAATGTAAAATAATTGTAAAATAAAATTAAATTACAAAATTAAAATGACATTTAAAAATAGTG
Source organism: Agave tequilana (assembly GCA_038442645.1). Classification (NCBI taxonomy): domain Eukaryota; kingdom Viridiplantae; phylum Streptophyta; class Magnoliopsida; order Asparagales; family Asparagaceae; genus Agave; species Agave tequilana. Next base: position 362,715 of record JAVJIF010000612.1, read on the forward strand.
CGACCACGATTGCAGTGCCTTTAACAACCTTTATACAAAAACATAGATGATGGTTGCAGTACTGTTAAAACTTATTTTGGAAACTTGTTAAAAATAATTTTTTTAAATCCAAAATATTATTTTCGAGGGATACGAATTCGATTGCAGTTTCTGAAAACAAACAAATTAAAAAAAATGGTTTAAAGTCGCAGTAAGTGGTTGAATTTTGATTAAAATAACTTTTTAAACTAAATAATTATTTTCTAAAATACTATGACTCTGGTCGTATTCTTTAAAAAACTTAAAATTAAAATGTTTATTGAAATTAGAAAGTTCAAAATTTTAATAAAAAACCCTTTTTTATTCAAACTTTTCTGTTTAATTTTCATTTTTTAGAAAATTTGACACTGAAATCAAAACTTTTTTAGCGTCGAGACTGCGATCAAAAGCGAAATGATGTTAAAAAGTGAAAAAGTTCTTTAAATAGATACAACCAATAACAACAACAACTAAGCTATTTGTCCCACGTATTTGGGGTAGACTACATGAACCTAAAGAGAATTACGCCAGATCGGGCACATGGATCAGCTTTCTCCACTCATTCCTATCGAACAAAAAGTTCTTTAAATAAATATGATTGGAAAAATTTTGGAAAAAATCATAAATTTTTTTTAGGCAACTAATATTTTATGTCACACATGGGTCTTATCTTTTTCAGATGCTGCTTTCTCACTCGTCATCTTTATCAGATCTTGTTTTATAAATTTTTATTTTGGTGTGAATTAATTAGAAATATATAACTCAAGATTACTGAAACTGATTTTTGTTTGAAAAACTAAAATTTTTAGATCGGGTAAAATTTTTGGGAGGAAAAGATTTGGTTAGGTTAAAAGTAAAAGTGAGGGTATTTTGGTCAATTTGTAATCATAAAGTGATTGATAGTCATTTGAGCGGGATGTTTTGCTTTTTTAGCTCCTAAACTCTGTCACAGATTTCTGGTTGAGATTTCGCCACACATGCAGGCTGAGAAACTCTAGGTATAGAAACTCCTACACACACACACATATATATATATGTGTGTGTGTGTGTGTGTGTATATGTACACACACACACACACACATATATACAGATAGACTTGTGTCCTTCAAAATGATTTGAGTCTGAATCCTTCCAACTCAAATATAATCCTCCGACATTCGAATACAAGATCCACTCTGTTGAAGTTGATCTATATTATTTCAAGTATCTATAAACCAAAAATCAACTATTTTGCATACTTTTTTCCATCCATCAATCGGCTCAAAATAGATGGTCAAAAGTAGTGAGTTGGTTAGATCTATGTCTTTAGACATATAAATTCTCGATCCGGCCATTTGATTATGATCTAAACATTTAAAAACCCCTACAAACTAATTTTTATTAGGTTTCAAATATTCTTACACTGTTAAACTAGCCAACTCACTATTTATGCCGTTCATTTTTTCCTACTTAATGCATTGGCAAAAAATATCCAAAACACTTGATTTTTTTGTTCATAGATACTTGAAATGATATAGATCAACTTCAATGGCGTGGATCTTGTATTCGAATGCCGGATGTGATACTTGAAATAATATTGATCAATTTCAATGGAGTAGATCTTGTATTCGAATGTCGGATGTTGGTATTTGCGAGGGAAGGAATCGGCCTCAAATCTTTTGGAAGGACACAAGTCTATCTCTCTCTCTCTCTCTCTCTCTCTCTCTCTCTCTCTCTATATATATATATATATATATATATATATATATATATATATATATATATATATATATATATAGATAGATAGATATGTATTTATGTATGTATGTACGTACATATATATAGGGTAAAGTGTTCTCAGTAGGTCTCCTTAGAGTACAATCTAAGGAGGTGGCTTAAAAGTCTAACATTCTGATTTTTTTTACGATCCAACCACATATTATCCTCTTCATGTTCTAAAATGTATACATATAAAAAATCATGTGATTTACAGTCGGTTTACTTTATTTTCTTTGGATTCAAACATTAACGATTTTTTAACAGTAGAACAAAATGGAACGATTAGATCAATGAGTAAACGAATCCCAAATCACTTGATTTTTTATATGTGAACATCTTGAAACATGAAGATAATAATGTGCAATTAGATGGTGGAAAAAAATCAAAATGTTAGAGTTTTAAGACACCTCCTTAAATTTTACTCTAAGAAGACCTACTAGGAACACTTTACCCATATATATATATATGTGTGTGTGTGTGTGTGTGTATGTGTGTGTGTGTGTGTGTCTGTGTGTGTGTGTGTGTGTGCATATGCATGTATGTGTGTGTGTATATATATATATGTATATATATATGTATATATATATGTATATATGTGTGTGTGTGTGTGTGTGTGTGTGTGTGTGTGTGTGTGGTGTGTATATATATATATATATATATATATATATGTATAGAGAAAAATGTATATCAGCCGACGGCTGAGAGACCCTCTCAGTCTGTGGTGTCGTGGCACATTATTAGCCACACTAGAAAGGACGGCCCGCTTACCGAAATAGTTAAAATTACTAAATAGCCCTGCTGTAAAAGACAGTAGATTTGTATAGTTTATTATAATTTTATATTTTCTGACGTTACTCAATTTCTCACAATTATCTTTTATAACTGCGGCCAAACTGCAAACATTTTTTTATCAAATCACGAAACTAATTTGAATCCTTCTTTATTATTTTTTTGTTATCTGATTTGAAATTTAATGATTTTTTAATATAGTCGCAGTTTTACTTTTTTTTCGCATGTAATGTATCGCAGTTTTACTTTTTTTTCGCATGTAATGTATAACTTATTATTTTTTTTTACATATTGAATTCGGACAAGGACTGCGACTATGATCGCAGTGCTTAATGAGAGCAAGTCGTGGTACTGCGACTATGGTCGCAGTACTCACGACAGCATTTTTTTTTGGGGTGAATTTTTTTGCTAAGTTATATGTAATAACGGTGTCTAAGGACTGATACTATAGTCGCAGTTTATGTATGGTTTTATATGTTTGATCTTCACTGTAACTTATTGCATGCGAAGTAGGACTGCGACTATGGTCGCAGTGTTTAAGAACAACAGTGACAATCGTAGGACTGCGACTATGGTCACAGTGTTTAAGGAGAACAGTGGCAATTTTCTAATTTGCGATATACAGTGAAATATACAATGAAATATACTAATTTTGAGAGGACTGCGATGATGTTCGCAGTATTATCTGTTCATATAATTTATTTTTGAACTGCGACCATGGGAGCTGTTTATAACTTTATTGAATGCAAAACTATCAAACTGTTTATGACTGGACAGCGACCGTGGTCGCAGTTTCATATGTAATTATAATATGAGTATTGCGACCATTATTTCAGATAAGATGCAGAATTAATACCTATACGGTATACTTTGTATGTATTTTAAAAATGTGAAAGATTATTTTGCAGATAGAAGTAAATTTTATTTATATCATAATATGGTGAGAAAGAGACCTTACAAAAAAAGAGCATTAAAAGCTTTTAAGAGAAGACAAAATAACGTTGAATATCAGAAGATCAGGAAATCCTAATCCTCGTCATCATCACCATGATAAGCATATTCGTCTTCTTCATTCTCCTGGTCTTCCTGTTCATCACTTATTTCTCATCATCTTCCTGTTTTTGAGATTTTTTGGTTCATCGATAAACTCCCAGAATGGATCGTCTCTATCAAGCTCTTCGTCCGATCCGTTGCGAGAAAGTGAGCCTATAGCATCAGAGGACATGCTTTCATCAAGCATGCCTCCGTTAAGTGGCAGAGGAATAATGTCCTCCTCACTAACCCATATGAAAACTTCATCATCAACATGAATAGGAGGATCAGTTAAAATATTATTTGACGTAGTGAGATAGTCAAAAGGAGTGAAGTCCAGACTGGTATCAGATTCCAGACTGGTATCAAATTCACTAGAATACCCTGAAGAAAGAGGACCAGTGAGTGATTGATTGAAGTTGAATTCTGAGTATTCAGAGGAAGAAGATGGGGAAGACATGATTCAAGAATGAATTGTTTTTCTAGAAGTTTTTGAAATCAAATTGAAAAGGAGCAAAAATATAGTTTTTAGATATGAGATAATATATTAGTTACAAGCACTATATAAAGGTCAATAATGTGAAAGAATAGTAATAATAATTGTTATAGGTTGAAGAGTTCCTTTTTTCCAGAGGTTTATTACGTGAAGTACAAATAAACTTGTTATAGAATGTTTTGCCTATATCTTTAGATTACGTATGGTGCACATCTTTCCTTTATCGTGATTAAAATTAGTGCATCTCTTTTTCTAGACTGTTGTTGTATCACGGTAGATAGATTATTAATTACTTCATTAAATTCAGTGTAATTAATATAGTATTTTTATAAGATGTGATATACGCGAACTGATCTCAGGGTGGCATGGCTAAACTACCTTGTAAAATTATAAAAAATCTTTTACATAAGGCATGCGAAAAAAGATTGCGACTTTGGTCGCAGTGCTGAAGGAGGTCGCAGTGTTGTACGATAACATGTTTTCGTCTGTTATTTTTTTATGTTATAAGGAATGCGACTATGGTCATGCGTGATATAAAAAAGTTTTTGTTATACTATGATTGCGACTAGTGTCGCAGTCGTCATTTAAAATTGAAAGTTATTTTGTACTAAGTCTGCGACCATGGTCGCAATGATTGAAAATTTTATTATGTTATGACTGCGACTATGATCGCAGAATTTGTAAAACGGTGAGAATTCTGTTACAGAAGGCATGCTTCTGTTTATTTCACATTATGTTCATCCATTTTTTTCTCTATTATATTTTCGATGTAGTAGAATTACGAATTTTATAACTGTAGATATATTCAACTGAAAATTATTTTAGGTAATTTTTGTTTGTGGATGAGTTTATGGCAGTTTAGAAGTTAAAATTGATTATTTTTGTCATTTTGATTCACGAATGTTTAGGCGGGATTTATGGGGTATTTTTGTCATTTTGATTCACGAATGTTTAGGCGGGATTTTTTTGCTTTTTTTTGGCGCCTACACTCTGCGGCCGATCTGTGGCATATATTCAGCCACGTCACCGCGGTCTGAGAAACTCTCTGTAATACCCGTTCCCGGAATACGTACTTAGTTGCGTATTCAGATTTTCGGTCGTATTTTTTCGATTTGCTTCCTGTATTTAATCTGTATTATGAATTCCTTATGTGGTTGTTTTGTCTTGGATTTGGATTCGTGGATTCGGAGTCAGCCCTAGTCTGAACCGAAGGCCCGATCCTAGAGTATTACTCGATTTGGACATTCTGATAATTAGAATTGACCGATTTTAGTTTTAAATATCATTTTCCAATATATTAGATTTTCTATGATTTTCTAGATTTTTCTGGAATTAAAATAAAAATCTTCAAAACCGGTGTCGGCCAGTGCCGCTGACCGATTCTTGGATTTTTAATTCTCAAACAGTTAGGAATTTCATGATGGTCCTTTAGGCATTATTCCTTAGAATCATATTTTCTACCTACATTCTTTTTCTGAGGATTTTATGATTTTATGAAAATTCCATCGGAGTCGGTAGATAACTGGTTCCGGGATTTTTAGTTTCAAAACTATAAAGTATTTCTTCAAACGGATTTCACTATTGGTCTTTATATATATTATTGATTTTTGGTAATTATTTCGGGTCGTTCCGAGATACTTGAATTTCGGACGATTCCGGTATTTTTCCCGAAAGACTTCCGCATCCACAACTGAATCCCGGGAATCCGCCACTTCCATTATTTTTCATCTCCTTCCCAAGAAAATATCTTCTCATTATAATTTATTTTATTTTCCATTTTTCCTTTTCCTTTATTTCTTTCCTTCCTCCACTAACCAAAGCCTTTTCCAATTTTTCAATAATTCCAATTTTCCACATAATCCCACTCACTTTCACCTAATCCTTTTTAAATCCCACTCATTCTCTCTCTCCCCCATGGCCGGCCAAGTGGCCAAGAGAAGGACACTCACCTCACCTCCCCTTTTTGCAATTAAGCCCCTCTCTTCTATCTAAATTGCTCCCCCTTCACAAAATCCCAATACTATATATATCCTTCCTTTACATTTCATTTCTTTTTTTTCATTCTCTTCATCAAGAGCCAAAGCCCTAGCCTTCACCTCCTTCAATTCCTCTTCATCTCCACCACCTCAACAACTACTCCAACACTTTAGCTTCACCTCCTTCCTCCTTCATCACCATGGAAGCAACCACAAGGGCATCAACAACACCAAAGGATCATCACCACCTTCTTCATCATCAACTTCAATCACCACCACCATCACTCCCTCACCTCATGGAGACCAATCACTCTCTTTGGTGAGTGATCTTACTCATTTAGACTTGGTCTATTCTTAGTATACATGTGTATTCATATCATGTTCAATTATGACTTCAATCCATGTTTATTTAGCCATCAAACCCAAACCCTAGGAAATCTGTTCTGCTTACTGTTTCCAGTCGATTAGTCGACTAGACCTATAGATTAGTCGACTAGAAACCCTTAGCTGAAACTTAACCTTTTCTGTATCACAGTATTAGTCGACTTACCTTAGTTCCTAGTCGACTTGAGGCCCTTAGTCGACTACACCCTTGACCCTAGTCGACTAACCTTTCCTGAACCAGAAACCCAAACTCTCTGTATCACAGTATTAGTCGACTTAGCCTAACTATCAGTCGACTTGTCATGTCTGTTAGTCGACTACCCCTATGACCCTAGTCGACTAACTTTTCCTGAATCAGAATATCAACTCTCTAGAACCCAGTATTAGTCGACTATACCAGACTGTTAGTCGACTAACCCCTTTATTAGTCGACTACTCATCCTACCCTAGTCGACTAATTCTGTCTGTTTGTTACAGTTATTTACCTTCTCAAACTTGGATCTTATACTTGGTTTATATGTTGTATATTATACTTCTTGACTTGTATCTTGACTAACATCATCTTCACTTCTCTCTTTCTCTCTCCTCTTCACTCTACATATATATATATATCATAGTTTATGGCGTGCCCGGATTTCGTGGATTTCGGATCTTTCGGCGCTTTGAGGTTTAGGCGAGTATTCTCACTCGCTACTTTCTTGTATGCGAGTAGTCTCGCTCTTCTCTTATCTCTATTTGAGTTTCCAGTTCCGTCGGAACGATAAGTATTTCATTTCCCATTTTCATGTATTTGATTCCATGTCTATATATATCTTTTGATGCTTTTATACCATGCGTGGCCGACCCTTCGTGGTCGTTGACTTCTAGATTCCTGCTATGTTATCATTGCCATGTTATTGCCTCAGACATATCAGTTGCATGCTTCCTTTTAACACATGTATATCACCTGACATCTGGTATATTACCACCTGACCACCTGACATGCTATTATTTGACCAGACCCTCTTGTCATGACCTGGCTTACCTGACTGTTATCAATCCATTGTTATGCATGTTACTTGATATACATCACCGCTTATCATGCTATCTCTTGACACCAAGCATGATACACCGATTCTCATAATTATCATGATAAATGGAATGTAGTACCTGATTACCGTTATGTACTGACCACTGTTATGTATTACTGTTATGATATGACTCATTCCCGAACTCTGATAATTATGTTAATAAGCGATAAAATGGACAACTTGTACGGGGAATGGGAGGAAGTGATGGATGCCGGAATGATACCTTGCTTATAGTGACGGAATTAAAGTATATATATATACATATATATATATACAATGGCGAAAGTGTTATGATATTACTGATTATACCTACCGGTTCCAGGGGTATGGAACTACTATAAGAAAGGCTATCAGTTCTCCATCGGCTTCCGTTAACAACCTTGGCTAGCTTATATATGGATGTATGTGGGTTGGCCGTACACCAGGTCACATACCGAGATATATGAGTAAGACAAGTAATAATAATAATAATAAGTTCATGTCTTGATGCCTGTTTTGGACTCTTATTATGGACTCCTGTATTTTCATGTCATGATTTCCGAGATGTATTCCTGTTATGACTTTCATATGATTTGCAACTCTGATTCTATATGCTTGGATATTCGGTGGCATGAGATAAAAGTATATAGATGAGGGTTTCCTTGTTTGGATTATTCCTTCGATGTATTAATCTCATGGGACCGTGACCTAAGCATATACAATCAATCTTGCATACAGCTTTACTTGGGATTTCCGGTTTCCTGATGGTTTTGTTGTACTCGTTTGCACATATACTTCATTTGTGTTCTAACCCTCCTGCCTTCTGTACTTGACACTCGTACTCATCCTGGCTCGCCACCCGGCATTGTATCATACTCGCCTGGGGAGTTTCACTGACTCCCCTGGATTCTTATGTCCAGGTCATGGAGCCCGGAGCGTATGGATTCCCCCCGTTACTGCTCAGAGTGGCGCAGCGGTAGCGTGAATCTCCAGACGACAGTCCAGAGCCACATCCTTCCAGACCCCCTTTGTGCCTCTCGAGTTTTTCCTTAGCAAACTCGTGAGTGCTCTTTTATACTTTTCATACTTGTACATCCTTGTATACTTGTATGCGAGCCCCCTTTTATACCGTTCATATTATGTATATTCCTTGTACTCTCGCATTTGCGCATATTAGTGATATGATATTCATGTAATATTGTTATCACTCTGGTGATAATTCTGTAATTGTATATATGTGTTGGAATGTATAATGCACCATTTGCTTCCGTACTCTGATTCTTGTCTGTACTGATGCTTAGCGTATATACGGGAGGGTAGTTCTGACCTACGTATATACGTTGCAGTGACGTCCCGTATCCGTGGAATCGGGGCGTTACAGGTTGGTATCAGAGCTTAGGCTCTAACCTCCTCAGTACGTCCAGAAGGCAAATCAATGGTAAAGAGATTTGCAACTGGAATACATGAGTCTTGGTTATACATTCCAACTGCAAGTGCAGAGTTATCTATTTCTTGACTATCTTTCCTTTGATTTCAAATCCCTCCTTGACTATCTTTTCCTTTGATTCCTAGTCTCTCCTATCCTTTCCCTGTTTTGGTTTTATGTTTTGGTTTTATGAAGCCTTATACTATTTTAAGATATGACTAGACTAGAGAGGTAGTGGCTGGTTCAGAAGGAAGCTATTATGTGATCTCTTCGGCCAATTCTATGAAGCTTGGTATTCTCCAGATCGATCTTGATCTGGCTATCTTTCAGAAGGCAGCAGTTGGGATTCTCTACGGATACTCTACATTCTCTACTATATCATTCAGAGCGATTGATGCCTGGTAATCGGGATTCTTAATTATCGGTCTTCTTTATTATTATGCTCAGGACTATCAGGGTTTTCTTTATCTTCGGTATTCTGGCTCATTTATTACACAGCCACGACATCATCAGTATTCATTTATTTCACAGCCACGACATCAGCAGTATTATTCAGCATTATTCGAAGATTTATACAGCCGGAAGTACGGAGGATGATTATTATTCGGCCAGCTTGAGAGCCCTACCTTTAGTACTACATATCTTAATTGGTATAAATTCCACCCTTGTTCCCTTTGTATTCAATTTGCCCCTTAACGAAATTGCGAGGACGCAATTTTTTGTAAGGTGGGTGGATTGTAATACCCCGTTCCCGGAATACGTACTTAGTTGCGTATTCAGATTTTCGGTCGTATTTTTTCGATTTGCTTCCTGTATTTAATCTGTATTATGAATTCCTTATGTGGTTGTTTTGTCTTGGATTTGGATTCGTGGATTCGGAGTCAGCCCTAGTCTGAACCGAAGGCCCGATCCTAGAGTATTACTCGATTTGGACATTCTGATAATTAGAATTGACCGATTTTAGTTTTAAATATCATTTTCCAATATATTAGATTTTCTATGATTTTCTAGATTTTTCTGGAATTAAAATAAAAATCTTCAAAACCGGTGTCGGCCAGTGCCGCTGACCGATTCTTGGATTTTTAATTCTCAAACAGTTAGGAATTTCATGATGGTCCTTTAGGCATTATTCCTTAGAATCATATTTTCTACCTACATTCTTTTTCTGAGGATTTTATGATTTATGAAAATTCCATCGGAGTCGGTAGATAACTGGTTCCGGGATTTTTAGTTTCAAAACTATAAAGTATTTCTTCAAACGGATTTCACTATTGGTCTTTATATATTATTATTGATTTTTGGTAATTATTTCGGGTCGTTCCGAGATACTTGAATTTCGGACGATTCCGGTATTTTTCCCGAAAGACTTCCGCATCCACAACTGAATCCCGGGAATCCGCCACTTCCATTATTTTTCATCTCCTTCCCAAGAAAATATCTTCTCATTATAATTTATTTTATTTTCCATTTTCCTTTTCCTTTATTTCTTTCCTTCCTCCACTAACCAAAGCCTTTTCCAATTTTCCAATAATTCCAATTTTCCACATAATCCCACTCACTTTCACCTAATCCTTTTTAAATCCCACTCATTCTCTCTCTCCCCCATGGCCGGCCAAGTGGCCAAGAGAAGGACACTCACCTCACCTCCCCTTTTTGCAATTAAGCCCCTCTCTTCTATCTAAATTGCTCCCCCTTCACAAAATCCCAATACTATATATATCCTTCCTTTACATTTCATTTCTTTTTTTTCATTCTCTTCATCAAGAGCCAAAGCCCTAGCCTTCACCTCCTTCAATTCCTCTTCATCTCCACCACCTCAACAACTACTCCAACACTTTAGCTTCACCTCCTTCCTCCTTCATCACCATGGAAGCAATCACAAGGGCATCAACAACACCAAAGGATCATCACCACCTTCTTCATCATCAACTTCAATCACCACCACCATCACTCCCTCACCTCATGGAGACCAATCACTCTCTTTGGTGAGTGATCTTACTCATTTAGACTTGGTCTATTCTTAGTATACATGTGTATTCATATCATGTTCAATTATGACTTCAATCCATGTTTATTTAGCCATCAAACCCAAACCCTAGGAAATCTGTTCTGCTTACTGTTTCCAGTCGATTAGTCGACTAGACCTATAGATTAGTCGACTAGAAACCCTTAGCTGAAACTTAACCTTTTCTGTATCACAGTATTAGTCGACTTACCTTAGTTCCTAGTCGACTTGAGGCCCTTAGTCGACTACACCCTTGACCCTAGTCGACTAACCTTTCCTGAACCAGAAACCCAAACTCTCTGTATCACAGTATTAGTCGACTTAGCCTAACTATCAGTCGACTTGTCATGTCTGTTAGTCGACTACCCCTATGACCCTAGTCGACTAACTTTTCCTGAATCAGAATATCAACTCTCTGGAACCCAGTATTAGTCGACTATACCAGATTGTTAGTCGACTAACCCCTTTATTAGTCGACTACTCATCCTACCCTAGTCGACTAATTCTGTCTGTTTGTTACAGTTATTTACCTTCTCAAACTTGGATCTTATACTTGGTTTATATGTTGTATATTATACTTCTTGACTTGTATCTTGACTAACATCATCTTCACTTCTCTCTTTCTCTCTCCTCTTCACTCTACATATATATATATCATAGTTTATGGCGTGCCCCGGATTTCGTGGATTTCGGATCTTTCGGCGCTTTGAGGTTTAGGCGAGTATTCTCACTCGCTACTTTCTTGTATGCGAGTAGTCTCGCTCTTCTCTTATCTCTATTTGAGTTTCCAGTTCCGTCGGAACGATAAGTATTTCATTTCCCATTTTCATGTATTTGATTCCATGTCTATATATATCTTTTGATGCTTTTATACCATGCGTGGCCGACCCTTCGTGGTCGTTGACTTCTAGATTCCTGCTATGTTATCATTGCCATGTTATTGCCTCAGACATATCAGTTGCATGCTTCCTTTTAACACATGTATATCACCTGACATCTGGTATATTACCACCTGACCACCTGACATGCTATTATTTGACCAGACCCTCTTGTCATGACCTGGCTTACCTGACTGTTATCAATCCATTGTTATGCATGTTACTTGATATACATCACCGCTTATCATGCTATCTCTTGACACCAAGCATGATACACCGATTCTCATAATTATCATGATAAAGGGAATGTAGTACCTGATTACCGTTATGTACTGACCACTGTTATGTATTACTGTTATGATATGACTCATTCCCGAACTCTGATAATTATGTTAATAAGCGATAAAATGGACAACTTGTACGGGGAATGGGAGGAAGTGATGGATGCCGGAATGATACCTTGCTTATAGTGACG